>JAUTXW010000521.1:600000-1200000 GCA_030620095.1 Kuschelorhynchus macadamiae | reverse complement strand
TCGTTGTCCGAATCCTTGGTCATGATGTCTGAAGTTCACGCTTAACTCAAAAAGAACGTCGAATTTGCTGTTTATTCGGAGGTGGGATGACAGAATGTGTCACCTGCATGTTTCTGACATTAATTAGCTGCAAGGATGCATATTATTTTAGTGAATATGAAGCAATAGCAGTAGCGTTACCAAACTATTTTAAATGATTTTAAACAAGTAAATGTACCATCGTCACCAAATGTAACTGAGACAGTATTAGCTCTTGAACTGTTATATGATTTTTCCTGTCAAATTATGAATTTTACCGAATGTCCAAAATATAAATCATTGTTAAAACCTTTATACAGGGTAGTGCACAATTTACTCCTCCGTGTCTAACTACTGAACGGTACTTTCTTTTTAAGTGAACCCTACAGGATATATGCAGATCAGATAGAGCTACATTATAAGTTATTCTCAGGTATACAGGGTGCGTCAAAACTCCGTGGCATATTAAAGTTACATTTTTTTAAATGGATATACACTGTATTTTAGTGTATATTTGGATTCGCCAATAAAAGTAAGGTTAAATTTAAATTGATATATAATTAAAGGTAAAAAATTATTAAAAAAACTATTGGATTAAAATTGGAACATTTATTCTATAATTATTTATTTATTGCCTACAAAATTACAAACGTACTATAGACTAAAAAATACCATAACTTAAAAAGTCCTCATCTTATTAGTCGTCCTCAAATGGCGCAGTGATCATTGGTGCTATTTCGACATCTAGAACTCGTTCTCGATTCCACCAATCCCATATTAATTTCTCCGTATGTTCCACAGATTTCTTTCAGTACTCGTAATATAATTTAATGAATCTTGCCAAACAATTGGCACTTCATCTGATGTAAGACCATCGTTCACGTGTTTTTCGTAATATGATTTTGCCCTAGCCCATATTAATTCTATTGCGTTCACCTGGCAATGGTATGGTTGCAGGCAGTCGTAAAACCTCATGTCCATTTTCCCGTAATATTTCATCTACGGCATATATTAATGGTTTTTTAATAGATTTTGCCATTCAAAAAGTTCTAGTTTCAGCATATTGGGTAAAGGATTTTGTTTTTGTTTTATTAGCCAGCCATAAATATCACTTTTCTTCCAGGATGAAGTAGGTTGTTTATTTAAGATTCTTGAATGATAAGATGCATTCTCTAGCATCTAAATTTGGCATCAGTTGTTCTTTTAACCACTTTTCAAACAATTCACAATTCATATTATCCTGGTAGTCCATATTTTTGGATGTTGAAGAAAACAGTAAACTTGCACCTGGGAGAAATCCTTTTGAAGAACCTGCATGCAAAATGATGAACCGTTTTCCCGTCCCACATCCCTTTTTTCTCTTGACACTTTTTACAGGCTCGTTCTGTCAAGATTTCGAACCACTTCCATTTGAAAATATCCAAGTCTCGTCTAAAAATACAACTTTTCTAAATTTTGAATTAACATTTTCCGTGAATTTCTTTAAAAACTGGATACGCTGACTTGCTATATGTGGCAACTTGCATAAAAATCTTCGATTACAGTCCTTTTTATATCAAAAACCCAACATTTTCTTTATTTTTGACAATGATTTTAGTCTAATTTCCAATATGCCTCGATTTTTTAAAGCTTCTTTTAAAACTTGAGAGGTTATATTAGTTTTTGATGTGTATAAATCGTAAATTGCATAACGAACATCCATTTTTACATTGTCACTTAAGTCTTCTGTCTTTGGCTTTTTTCGTGTACATTTCTTAATCTTCTTCGGTAGTAAATTATGCTTTTTTCACAATTTTCTGCACATTCCTTATACCAATTCCCAGAGCTTTTGCTACTGTCTCCTGGATATTGGCCGGTGAATTTTCATTTTCGTAATATTTTATTAGATTTAATACCATTTTTTTTAACTTGTGGATGCAAAAAACCCGAAATTTTTTTTTATTACTCATTTTGTCACTGACTTGTCAATCTGACTTTGAAGTGACATCGCTCAAAGATGTTTGCAACTGTTGGTATTTATATGTTTACCCTCTTTTTTCATATGAAAATGTCATAGGTCTATCTAATTCATCTTCCGGATTTTATGCGGAGGATATGATTACACTTAATAAAAGAAAAACAAACTTAAAAAGTTTGTCGTTAATAAATCGTATGACCCGCACAATAACACTGCTTTTGACTATATTAAATTTTTTGTGGGATCTAATGTTTTGAACAAATTTTTACTTAATGCATTCGTATCTTCAGTTTTTAGTTCAGTGCCATTTATTCAATTGGAATAAATTATTAGTTTGGAAAATCAAAAACTTTAGAAAATACCATAGAACATATAGTCTTATGTTTAAATTCATATGATTGGTGATTGGGACCGAACTGTCGAAATAGAAAGTTAAAAATATGTAATTTTGTAACGGACAAAATTTACAATGAAAATGTTAATTATGCGATGCTTCAAATACACATACAATACATACAATTAAATCAATTAAAATATTTCAATTTTTTGTTTTCGATAGTCCTAAAAAATAAGTTTTACAATCCGTAACTGTCGCTATTATTTTTTTTTACTCTTACTTTTCTGCGAGATCCCAATGAGCATGAGCCACGAGTTTGCAACAGCCAGCAAAATTCAAAATAAAAGTGTAATTTCAGTGTAAAAAGAAATTATCTCTCAGTATTTAGAGACGGATGTGCAAGTTGTGCCCTACCCTGTATAATGGTTTTTAATTAAACAACTAAAAAATAATTTTAATTAAATTTCAATAATTATATATTTTTGGACACTCCGTATACGAAATCTTACTAATAAAGAAGAAAACATACTTAATTAGGCATAACTTTATTTAAAAAGTGCCTAGAATCGGTAATTTAATAGAATGTAGTTTTTATGTTAAAAAAATTAAGTTTAAAAAATATTCAAAATTACTCGGACTACGAGTAATAATTTTATAAAATTAAAAAACCGTCCCCAGGTTTGAAATCAATTTTATTAAAAACAATAAGAAAAAGTGAATATACACTTTACGGAATTCAGGAAAAAGTTAAATTTAAAAAAATAAGAACGATCTAAAAACATTAATTCGTACGACCCTGAAGTAAAATTAAGATTCAGAAAAGCAAAATAGTATTTACTTTTTTTCAAAACGTCCTTGCGGAACAAAATACAAGAGTTCTAACCACACTACACCACAACTTGTTACGTTCTGGACGCGCGTTTCGCTAACCAAATTAGCATCATCAGCAGGTGATATAAACAATTTATATCATCTGCTGATGATGCTAACTTGGTTATCGAAACGCGCGTCCAGAACGTAACAAGTTGTGGAGTAGTGTGGTAAGAACTCTTGTATTTTGATCTATCTTCCACCACAGGTTCCAGTGTTAGTACTTGTAGAAGTTAAAACGATTAAAAGAATAGTCTTTTTAATAAGAGTGTTTAATTTAGAAAGAAAAATGTTGAAAAAATGCGTATTATAAGAAACAAATTAATTAAACAGGAACAAATCAGATATGAAAATTTTGAGAAATTAGTTTTTTCCTAAGAACCCATTTAATTAAGTACATACATATAAAATCAAAATAATTTCTGATTTGCAAATGTTCGTTCTTGAGAAAGTTCCCTCGTATATATCAGGCCAAAGCAACTCTTAAAACACGCATATCACAAAAATGTTAACAAAACATGAGCCTACAAAAAGTAGAAAACCGTTTGTAAACTGACCGTTTTGTTTGCAAGTTATAGCCATTTATTTTAAATTTAGGTTACATTTTAAAAAATTAGGTTTGCCCTACGTCCGTTTTTTCACGATGTCCGTTTTGTCTGGTCCGTTATATTCTGTTATTTTTAACACATAATTATATTATTTTATCTCTTTTATCGAAATGTAATTTCCGACAGTGCACCAATTGTTTAGACACGACCAGTTTTTAAATTGCAGTACCTTAGACTATAAAACAAAGGATAGACTCAACATTTCATTCATAAATAGTTTCGAAAGTTGGATCTATTATCGTTTTTCGCGTACTATGGGTGCGAGAGAAAACATATATCTTCCTCTGCGTCGCTGGTCCCAAAAATGGCAACCCTGTTGACTTTCACTATAGACTGAACCAGCGGCGGCTCCTTTATCTTTAATTTAATATATGTTTATAGAAAGCAACTTAATGTGTGTTTGCCAATTTTAATTATATGTTAGACGCGTAATTAGAAATTCGCGCAGGGGGTTTAAAACCAGAAAGGAGGTGATATAAATATTTTGCGGTCCCTTTGACGTTCCTTGTAACAGGAAAGCATTCTAATCGTATAGAAATCACCCTCCGAGATTTTTGCAGATCATCACGTTTCAGGGATGTAGGATAGCTAAAAAACTACTTATCCGGTTGACTTCAATTTTGGCCAAAAATTAAGAGTCATATGTTAATATTTTTGTGAACATTTAATATGTCGGAACTAAATGGCGGCCTAAAAAATATTACTTATTATAAGAACTACTAATCCAATTTGCCTCAAATTTTGCCTAAAAATCAAGTGTAACCTAGGAATAAACTGGCGAAAATTTTGATGAGGAGCCTTTATGGCTAAACAAAATAGCGGCCTAACTAAATGTTTCAGATTTAAGTATCAAAAAACTATTTATCTAATTAAGTTGAAATATTACAGAAAAATCTAGTGGGAAAATGGGATCAACCTGTAAAATTTGGTATATCCTATATGGCGAAACAAAATGGCGGCTTAATTTAATGTTTAGAAAGTCTGTAAAATTCCATTTCCTAAAAAACCTTTTTTTATGGAGGAAAATAATAAATATAATAATTGATTTTTTTTAGATAAGTAAATATAAAATAACACCGATAAATAAATAAAAAATTTAAAAATAGTATGTATATTTGCATGTTCGTAAGTATGTATGTATAAATTTTAAAAAATCAATGGATTGTTCTTTACCCTGAACATCCCACATAACAAATTCAAAAACAAACATTGTATTTGTAATTTCTTATAAAGTAAGACCTGGGTTCAAAAATAAGTCCTTTTAACAGAACCTTCCCCGTAATAAAAAAATTGACACATATTGACATTTATATAATATGTTAATTTATTACAAAATAACCATATGGATATACAGGGTTATGATAAATTAAGGAATAAATTCATTATCTTGGAAATTAAAAAGGTAATAGAAAACGCTCGAACCCGTCGATTTAGATTTATTTTTACGCATATTTAGAAATTATTTTAAACTATACAGGGTCACTCACAAAAGTTGTACAACTGTCATCTTTGATTTTTTCAATACAACGACTTATTTTTTTCTGCTGATTTGAATTCTCTATGAAATTCTAGACATTTTTGGTATAACATAACCTATACTGAAAATCAACAGTTATCGAAATATGTTTATCTAAATAAAACATAAAACACATATCAGGAAATTTCAAAATAGCAAAGAAATAAAAGCAAAATAGAAAGGAAAACATTTCCTTTCTATTTTGCTCACTGCAAACTGAGTAATAGGTTGCCTATGAGGATATCTGTTGTTAAACAGCTGAAAACTTCTTTTTGTGTCCTAGTCTTATCACCAGTACCAAGCATTATTAGAATTTCAATTCTTTCTTTCTCTGTTAAACGCATAGTCAATATTTGAAATCAAAATGGCAGATCGTAAATAAATTATATGACTTGTCAACACAGTGACAGTGACAAAGTCATTTTTCTTTGGGATTACGCGACAGACATAGGTACGGTATACAAATATCCGATAGGTTATTAAATACACAGGTTTTATTTAGATAAGAATATTTCGATAACTGTTGATTTTCAGTATAGGTTATGTTATACCAAAAATGTCTAGAATTTCATAGAGAATTCAAATCTGCAGAACAAAATAAGGCGTTGTATTGAAAAAATCAAAGATGACAGTTGTACAACTTTTGTGAGTGACCCTGTATAGTTTAAAATAATTTCTAAATATGCGTAAAAATAAATCTAAATCGACGGGTTCGAGCGTTTTTCTATTACCTTTTTAATTTCCAAGATAATGAAGTTATTCCTTAATTTATCATAACCCTGTACATATAAACTATCTTATGTGTGTTTTTTTCAATTCTTTCATGAATTTTCAGTTAGTTTATTTTTAATAATACAAGCAGTAGTCGATTTAAGTGACCGAATAATAATAGTTTTACTAGGAACTGAACAAGTAAGTATATACCATTGACACTATCAACTGAAGGATGTAACGGAATACTTTTAAAGAAGATAAAATAAAAGTATTGTATATATATATATATATATATATATATATATATATACAGTGTGTCTACTTAAGTTCTCTACATATGGGAAACTTTTTTATTAGTAGTTTTACGGAAAAAAGTTACTCTTTATAAAAAGGTCTGCTTTCTGCCAAAATAATATTAAAATATTCAAACTTTAGATTGCATATACAGGGTGGTCAAAAATTCCAAAAAATAGAAATTGACTCAAGAGAAAAGTACCTTTAATTTTTATTTTATAGCAAAATGTAATACAAAATCTTACTTAGAATAAAAAAACATATCTTGCACTAGATTCGTTGCTTCCTATCTGAAATCACTTCTTAAGGAATGTAAAACTTTGGCTTCTTACTGGCAAGTCCAGTTTCTTACTTTTGTTCCTACCTACATACCAACAAAATTTCCTTATTTATCGATTTTTCATAATGGCATTGTCACTGCCAAAGAAGATAAAATTGAAATAATTTTAATTATCGGAGAAAATTATAAACCATTTCGAGAAGCTGCAGACATTTTTAACAACAGACACCTCGATAAAATTATACATTTCACAAGAGTGGGGAATATTCTAACTAAATTCAAGACTTTTGGAAATGTAGAAAATAACTTCACTAATTTTAATTCTAATAAACATTACATATAAATAACTTAATTAACAATAAAAACTAACTGTTCCGTCACTGCACATTTGCCTCAACATATCCACCATCTCTTTCCATACAGGTAACCGTTCTTATAGAAAATTCTCTTAAAACGTTTTTAATCATGGCAGGCGTTATAGCCGTATCTCTTCCCTAATTACCCTCTCCAAATGATCAACATTCTAAAATTGCCTCTTTAGATACACTTTCTCTTTTAAGTAGCTCCAAAAGAAATAATCAAGAGGGTTCAAGTCCGGAGATCTAGCTGGCCAGAAAATATCAGAATACCTGTCGATTCCTCATCCATTAAAGATAAAATTTAAGTATTGTCTTACATCCCTTGCTCCGTGGCATGGTGCGTCATCATTCTGGTACCATATTTGGAACCTCTCACTTATGGGTATTTTCATGAATAAAATCGTACAAGTAAGTATTTAGAAAATCCAAGTAGCGTTGACTATTTAAATTATGTGGAAAAAAAAACTGGTCCAATTACTCTATCTTTATAAATTCCGCACCACACATTTGTTTTGAATGAATACTGATCACGAGTTTGTATAACAAAATTAGGATTAACGTCACTCCATCAACGATAGTTTTGCGAACTCACAGTCCCATTGGGAGTAAACGTTGCTTCATCGGTAAAAATAATGCGTCTTGCCATAAAAGGATCATCTTTTAGCTCCCCTTGTATCAGACAGCAAAACTCGAACCGTCACTCAAAGTCTCCTGGTCTCAAGGTATGTATAAATTTTGGTTTGTAAGGCCGAAAACTGTTTTCTTTCAATATTTTTGAAACTGTATCTTTACCTACGTTATTTGGCAATGTTGCTGACCTTTTGCGTAGGGACTTTTTAGGGTCTTCTATCACAGAGAGCATCACTTGATTTGTAGTTTCGTCATTCGCACCCCTTGACCTTCGTTTCTTGTTAAAGTTATTTTCTACATTTCCAAAAGTCTTGAATTTAGTTAGAATATTCCCCACTGTTGTGAAATGTATAATTTTATCGGGGTGTCTGTTATTAAAAATGTCTGCAGCTTCTCGAAATGTTTTATTATTTTCTCCGACAATTAAAATTATTTCAATTTTATCTTCTTTGCTTAATTTCAGCGGGATTTCTTTTTACTATAATATTCAAACTGATTTTTCAACAAATTAATACAATATTGTAGTTGATAATGGCAGTGACAATGCCATCGATAAATAAGGAAATTTTGCTACATTCCTTAAGAAGTGATTTCAGATAGAAAGCAACGAATCTAGTGCTAGATTTGTTTTTTTATTATAAGTAAGATTTTGTATTAAATTTTGCTATAAAATAAAAATTAAAGGTACATTTCTCTTAAGTCAATTTCGATTTTTTGGAATTTTTGACCACCCTATATAGGCAATCTCAAGTTTGAATATTTTAATATTATTTTGGCAGAAAGCAGAACTTTTTATAAAGAGTAACTTTTTTCCGTAAAACTGCTAATAAAAAAGTTTCCCATATGTAGAGAACTTAAGTAGACACACTATATATATATATATATATATATATATATATATATATATATATATATATATATATATATATATATGTTTTCAATCCGGGTGTACATCCGTTCTGAAAAGAACAGTTTTGCTGACGTTTCGCCAAAATTACATTTGGCATTTTCGAAGCTTTCTTTCTCGCGTCCGAATAGAGACTCTCTCTCTCTCTAGCATAAAATTATGCATCAAGTGTGTAAAATGACTATTTTTTTAACTAATATGAATATTGTAGCACGAGTCTCAGCGAGTGTCTGAAGTAATTTGTTAATTTGTATTACAAATTTTTAGTTACTCTAGGCACTGCTTTAAAAATGAAATTTAAGCGTCTCGAATAGTGCATAAGCGAGTACTTTGCGCACGGTTGTAGAAAAAAGTATTTTAAAATTTAATTTGAATGCCTAAACCATGAGTAGAATCGCGAAATCAATTACGTACCTTAATAAAAAAATAAATTTAATTGCAATGAAACTATAAAAACTACACATTACGTTTTGGATTCGATGAATCATATCTTCTCGTGTTGTAGGGCGAGTTTTGAACACTAGATCTTTAAGCCTACCCCACAAATGAAAATCAAGGCAGGTCAAATCAGGGGACCTTAGTGGCCAAGGAAATATTGACCCCCTTCCAATCCAACGATTGGTAAAACGTTCGTCCAAATAATGTCTAACATTTCGGGGAAAAATGGGCAGGACAGCCGTCGTGCTGAAACCATATATTCCTTATTACAGCCAAGGGTATATCTTCTAAAAGTCCGGGTAAGTCATTAACTAAAAAATGTAAATAACTTTCACCGTTTAAACTTTATTCAAAAATGAACGGGCCTATGATTTTACCATCAATGATTCCGCACCAAACGTTGACAGTTCGACGGTGCTGATTATCCGCTTCTCGCATCCAATGTGGATTAGTATCTGTCCAGTACTGCATATTATGCAAATTTAGTTTACCAGTATTAGTGAAGGTAGCTTCGTCGGTCCATAATATCCTAGATAAAAAATGCATTTTCTTCGTTTACCATATTACGAAGCCAATAGCAATGGTTCAGCCTATTGTCAAAATCCGTCTCTGATAACGCTTGATGTACAACAATATAGTACGGATGCATTTTAAAATCACGTAAAATCTTATGCGCTGACCCGATAGATATTGGTAAGTCTCTTGAAATTTCACGTATATTTGCGTGGGGTAAAGCATGAATGTAAGCCAGGACATTTGCTATATTTTCCTCATTTCTGCCGTGGCGATTTCTTCTTTGGACAGGAAGAGGCTGTACTTGACCTGTTTCCTTTAACCGTCTTGCTAAACGCCTAAAGACTTTCCAGGCATAATGACGCCGCTCAGGATAACGTAGCGCGTATTGGCGCGAAGCAATTAATGCGTTTTCAAACATATCATACGCCTCTTCATTCGAATACATATTTTAAACAATAACAATTCAAACTGATACTAAATAAAAACCGAAATGTTTATCTCTCAAAAATAGTAATTAGTAATGGCCGCCCTTATTGCCAAGAGAACCAAGTCACTTGGATTTTAATAAAGTAGGTAATGGATTTAGAAAACAATTTTTTTCGCGTTTTCTTTGATGGTCTTTTTTACCAAAATGAAACAAAGAATACTTTTTAAGTGACATCACATTTTGTCAAAAAATAAAGTTATTTGAAAATAACTCAGACACGAATAAAGATATCAGTCAGCGGTTTTCTCCAGTTTATGTATTTTTTCATGTTCTCTTTTTCTAAGTAAAGAAAAAATACCACTGTATTTGATATTTTAGAGAAAATAATAAAAATTTGCGACTTTGTCATAAACTGCCATCTAGCGGCTAGGAAAAAAAAATAAAATCTAAATATTAATATTCCCGAAGAAACTTACACATAATCTCTTTAAAACAAAAAAAAGAAGTCGTTAAAATCGGAAAAGTTTTGGAATTATTAGTAGATTACAAAAAAAGTGTTTTTGATAAGGGTTAATTGGGAGTATTTTTGAATAAAACCGTGTTTTCTACTTTAAGGTTGGTGTTGCGCCCTCTAGCGGCAGACTTACAAAGTCGAAGATAATTTATAGCTTATATATATATATTTATATATATATATATATATATATATATATATATATATATATATAACACGTTAATTTATATTAACGTGACAATAACAGATACTTATTGATGTAGTGGAGAGGGTAGAAATTCAATCTATGATCCCGTGTTAAATGTAAATAGTTGGGTCTCTTTTGTTTTCATAGTCTAAGTGCAGTACATTAGTGAATCTGTATAATCTGTGGGATAGTGATTTATTATTTGTTCTCTACTCTATCTATATTGCAAATTTTTTGGCTTTGGCTAGTGTATACAAAGGCAGCAAACTTATTCAGATAATGTAAGTAAAGATCTGTTGACTATAGGTCTAAAACTTAACAGTATTTAAAAGATTTTTTAGACGAAAAAACGGGAAAGCGAAAGTGTCATTTTTCTGTAGAGTATAAAAATGAATTTCCTTTCTTAACAAAAGGGAAATTAGAATATATGGCAAGATGTAGCAAGTGTAATGCCGAATTTTCAATCACAGGGAAGTCGACGTGATATATTACAAAACATACAAACACTAACAAACAAGGAATATTTCGAGCGCATCAAATAAAAATAAAGTTCTGACTTCCTTTTTTAAAAATGTCAAACCTACCGAACTTGTGTCTCAAAGAAAGCAGTTTTTGCTTATCACACTGCCAAACATGATTTTAAATTTAATTCATCGACATGCCTATCAAAAATAATTCAATCTCTTTACGACCCAAATTTTGTAGCGCTAAGACAAATACAGAAGCTATTATAGTTATTTAATTTTAATTTATTAGATATTTTTAACGAATTTTTTGAAAACTTACAAAAATCAAACTTTATCACTGTTGTAATTGATGCGTCAAAGTCTTCTACCAGCAATTCATCGAACACTGGAAATTTTTAAATCGTAAAATCCTATTTTCTTTCCGACAAAAACTGTTACCATCTTTAAAAACCTTCTTTGAGGACAAAATAATTGAATTTTATCTTTGTTTTGTACATGGAACTTTAGAACTTTTTAATAAAACAATTTTAAAATTGGAGGCAGCACAACCGACTGAAATCGAAATTTTTACGTTCTGTAAAGTTCAAATAAGACAAATAGAAGAAAGAAAAAAGGAAAGGTTTGCACCATTTTTGGCACAGAAAATTTCAAACAAAATGAATGAGACCGGTCAATTTGACTCAAAAAAACTGTTGTTAATTATTGATTCTTTCTATGAGAATTGCTTGTTGTATTTAACTTTGTGGGATAATAATTTTGATATTGGGTTTTATTAAAAGAAAAACTAGATTGAGCTTCAATTAACAGTTGTGCGAAAATAATTAATAAAAAATTACTTAGTAATGTTGTTAATGTTAACGATTTGTTTGAGGTAGTGTGTCAAATAAATGATGTTTTTGAGCAAAGCAAAAATGTTTTAGGTGAATTAAATCTTCAGGAAAAATGGAAACTTATATTCGCTACATCTGAAGACGGTAATTTTATAAATATTAAAAGATTGCAGAGTTTGTGTCCTGTTTACCTCGAACCTCAGCTGCAGCTGAAAGAATATTATGATAGTTATGAATATTTTGGTTATATGTTCTGTTGTTTATAAAATATTTACCACTCTTTTCTTTACGTTTTATCTTGTTATGTGTTGTTTTCAATATGCAATATATATTTCCAAAAAAACAAAGTAACTAAATTTCTTGCAGATATCTACTTATTTATACTAACCATAATATTTTATTAAAAACATATTATGGTGGGGGTGTACTTATGTCCGTTATTGTGCGAAAAAAAGTATGGCAACCCTACTTCAATTGCACAATCGTGTAGTTACAAGATACTTTTTTCACAATTAAAAAAAGTATCTGAAGTTACTTCACAGTACAGTTACATTAATATATCTTAGATATTAGATACTACCAGCTCTGCTCTGAGTAATATTAAAACTTAAGTAACTCTAGGCATAATACATATTTTCAAAAGCTCAATGTCGTAATGTGAAGGTGTTTTCCACGACAGACTCATTTACTGCTGCAAAAAAAAATATATAAAACATAAAAATGAAGCCATTTTTAAAGACGGTAAAACTCACAGCCATAAGAAATATAGTATGATGTAGCGTGACTGAAATGCGTTGAAAAGACACAACACTGTTTGGCGTGACGATGGATGTGAGAATTGCAGCAGACAATTGCAACTTACACTCCCGTGTCATTTTTTCGATCAAAGCCGGCCGTTTTATCGCCCCTATCGACACATCGCGAACGAAAGCTGCCTGAAAAGTCTAACTGTATGATCAGAACTGAACGAAAAGCCCACAGTTGCAACAGTTTTTTATAGGTTTCGCATTAGTTTTTAACGGTATTTGGGACTCCAGTGTCTATCGCATGAAGGCACCAAGGAAATGCAACCTTTCCCTATGATGACGTATCTAGAGAGTTCGAGGTAAACGGGAGAGCCTTAAAATAGATAGAGTTGAGCTGGATTTTAATTGCCCTAATAAGGACGACGGAATGATTTATAACAGGTACAGAATTATATAATTTAAACACAAAGAACCGATTTGCGAATTACGTTGTTCTTAAATTAACGGCGTCGCGTGTTAAAGTTACATTTGATAAACTGGGACGATTCTCTTAACATGAATAGAAAAGATTCATGTAGTTATAAATTATCAATTTAGCAAATCCTTTGTTTATCTTTTTCTTTAACCAATGCAATGTTTTTTACGTTAAAATGTTATAAGTGTGAGGCATCAAAAGAATGTCTGTGTTCTCCGATTGTGTACTTATATATATATATGTATATATATATATATATATATATATATATATATATATATATAACCGGAAGTTGGTATCAACTTGCTTATTTTAAATAGAACCCCCTGTATTTTATGATATTTTTGGATTCTACGGATAATTTTAATGCTATTTTATGTAGCATATTCTATACCTAGGTTCAAGCGTTCTTAAGATATTTGACCTTGAACTGAAAATGAGCCTTCAGGGTACCAAATTTTAAAATCTCATATTTTTGTAAGTTTTGAAGATATAATCTTCATATTTTGCAGACGATCGGCAAATAATCTTAGGTTTCTATTTTTTTTATTCAATTTGTCTATTTTTATACAGGGTGTCCTAAATTCAGCGACAAACATTCACATTTTCAAAGCCGCTAAAGTCCGTTTTTTTCAATGGGACACCCTATTACTTTATGCACTATCAAATGTAGAATTTCATTTTCTATCGAACTGTATTAAGGTTCCCTATACCTATTCGTAACCATTTTCGAAATAATTGGGTTTTATAAAAATATCGTATGTATTTGCTTAAATGTTTACATGTTCCAATGGTGAGCCATGGAAAAACAATTGAGATCCAATATCCAATATGACAGATGATTAGTATGCGTTATTTATCGAAAGCTGTCAGTGATAAACTAAATCTTCTAAATCGAAATGGAAGAATACTCAAACGCTGATATTCTCAATCTATTTTATATTCATGGAGAATGTTGTAAAATTTTGGAGAGAACGTGTCGTGACGCCACCCTGATTTGCCGCCAATGAACAAGTCAAAATTCAAGAGGATTGAAACGAACTTTTTGCGTTTTGGCAAGGTAAAAGTTATAAAAAATGTTCCGAAACCAGTGACAAATGTCGAGGATAACGTAATAAACACATTAGCTTATTTCCACGCAAACCCGCAAAGTTCAATACCGTCTGCAAAAAACGATTTGGGAATTTTTTCTTCATCTGTCCAAAGAATCTTGTGCGAACATCATATGCACCCTTATTCCTTCCAAAACGTGCAAGCCTTGAGACCTGGTGATAACGTCCGACGAGTAGAATTTTGCGAATTCATGTTTTTAAAAATTCAAGAGGACCCTCAATTCCTTTCAAAAATATTTTGGACCGATGAAGCGAAATTTTCTAGAGAAGGAATAACAAATAGAAGAAACGAACAATTCTGGGCAGCAGAAAATCCGCACGCTTTACGCTTTACGCGTTCTCAAGAGAGGTTTAGCTTCAATGTTTTCGGTATAGTATTAAATGATCAGGTGCGGTACTGTATTTATGAAGACAATTTAAACAGTGACAAGTATTTGGAAATTCTACGAGGGACGGTTTCTGAATTTATAGAAGAAATTCCTATTGGTGACCTGCAAAATTATTGGTATCAATTAGATGGGGCACCAGCACATAATTCCGCTGCAGTTTATCTCCAATTATCTCGAATTTTTGAAGATCGCTGGATTGGTCCCAATGGCCCTTGAAGATGGCCCCCGCGATCGCCTGATTTAACACCCCTAGACTTTTATTTATGGGGATTTATCAAAGGTAAAGTTTATGCTTCCCCAGTAAATAACCAACAAGATTTACTGGACAGGATACGAACAGCTTTTGCCGAATTAGAAAACGGACAAATTCAACGGGCCACAGCAACTGTACAAAGAAGAATTGAAATGTGTCTTCAAATGAACGGACAGCATATAGACCATTTGTTATAATTCAATTTTATTATTTTATTTATTTATTGTTGATTGTTAGATTGCTATAATTTTTAAGTTCACTAAAACAAGTTTAGAACAGTCTTGAACTTAGTAGATATGGTTAAAAATAATGTAAATAGTTTATTACATTTCTTATAACTTTAACTTTTCCGAAACGAAAAAATTTCGTTTCAATCCTCTCCAATTTTCTCTTGTTCATTGGCGATAAATGAGGATGTTTTTCATTAAAAACATGGCACTTTCTCTCCAATATTTTGTAACATTCTCCGCGAATATAAAATAAATTGAGAATATCAGCTTTTGAGTGTTATTTTATTTTAATTTAAAAGTTTCAAATCAGCTGTCATGTGAATAGAAAAGCACAACAATTGTTTTTCCATGACTTACTACGGGAAGGTGTAAGCATTTAGCAAATACATATGATTAAAACCTGATTATTTCGAAAATGGTTACGAATAGGTATATGGAACCTTAATACAGTTCGATAGAATATTAAATTCTACATTTGATAGTGCATAAAGTTATAGGGTGTCCCATTTAAAAAAACGAACTACTGTATAACACCAATCTAAAAATGTTCTAAAAGGAAATTTAGAGCGTTTCTAAGCGCTGTAAATGTAGAAAAAAATAGATGAGAAATTCAGCATACATCGTCACATTTCCCTGATTAATATATAGCGGCAGATCATTTGCATATAGAATAAAAAGCAGTGGACCCAAAACTGAACCCTGCGGTACATCAATATTTATTGGACACGCCCTAGACTTTACACGTTTCAATCAAATCAATCAGTCAAAGTATGATTCAATCCACTGTAGAAGTCTTCCGTTAATTCCCATATTATATAATTTACTAATGAGGAAGTATTTATTTATTGTGTCAAACGCTATTGACAGGTCAAAAAATATCGTGACCACCAGTTTACCTGCATCTATACACTCGTAAATCTGGTTTAGACACTGATACGAGGCCGATTCTTTAGATTTGCCCGATAGGAAGCCATGTTGTGCGGAATTTAGCAAATTATATCTGTCAATAAAATGTATGATTTTGTTATAAACTAGACGTTCAAATATTTTTTGAAAATACACTAAGTAAGGATATTGGACGGAAATTCTCAATGTTATCACAAGGTTATTACCAGGTTAGGTTCGGAGGCCGCGAAATAACAGAGAGACACACCGACAGACGGACGGACGGAGTTGATAAAACATGTTTTTTGGCATCTAGGGACGCTCAAATGTGAAGATATGTAAAACCTAAGAAGGTGATTTTCTTCACGATTACAAACATTTTATTTCGCCGCCATTTTGTTATAACATAATGAATTGGTAACATAGTTTTAGTTGATCCCTATACTACACTTATTTACGCTACACAATTTGAAATAGGTCCATTAAGTAGTTTTTTCAGGCTGAATTTTTAAATATTTCATTATGCCGCCATTTTGTTCCGTCATCTTAAATTCGTACCAAAATTTTACCAGTTTATTCCAAGATATAAAATGTTTGTGCAAAATTTGAAATAAATTGAATAAGTAGGGTTTTAATAATAATTTGTTTAAAATTTCACTAGGCCGCCATTTTGAATCTTTACCACAATATTACCAGATCGTCCCCATATTAATCTTAACATTTTATCAAAATTTGAAGTCAATTTTGTCTAGTCAAGGCTAGTTTTTAAGCGATGCCGCGAATTGGCAGACAGAGAAACAGATCCACAGACGAGCCGACGGAATTGATAAAATATAGTTTTTTGGCATCTAGAGACGCTAAAACGCTAAAAGATATGTAAAACCTGAGACGATGATTTTTTTTCGCAATCATACACATTTTATTTGGCCGCTATTACTACACAATTTGAAGTCAATCCAATAAGTAGTCTTTCAATTGATCCCAAAATAACGCTTTGATGTTTGTTTAAAATTTGAGATAAATTGGATAAGTAGATTTTTAATAATATTTTTTTTAACATTTCACTAGGCCCCATTTTGTTTCGCCGTCCGAAGAAGCTACTGCGTAGCAAAACGTGTTACGTGTTGTTAACAAATATAGTGGGAGTGTTTGTAAAAAATAGTCTAGTTTTTATAATATTACATACAATTTTAATTCAAAACCAATCAATGGTGCAGTAAAGTAAATTTTACAGCAGAAAAAACTGTTTTTGTTTTATTTTGGTGTGTCAGCCTCTATTTAAGTAGAAAGAGATTTTCTACAAACCCTATAGAAATCCGTTTCCAATCTCGTTTCAGTTAAATTATAGGCCTTTTAACACAACCCAAGGACATCGGGGAATAGATACCCGACACATTGATAATCAAGGAGGCCATAGATTCAGGTAATCTACGGAAACATAATCTGATAAATTAGAAACGATGCTATCTCACGCCATTACACATTCGAATACTATATCTTAACTACATACTACGGTTAAAATAGGCCAGGGTTATAATAGGAAACATGTATCGTGTATAGGAAAAAGTTTATATGGTGGCGGAATGTAAATTAAAATTCACGTTGAAGTCGAACAATTTTATACAGGGTACCTAAAAAATCCGTTCCAATACTTGAAGGTGTTATTCTAGTTATTCTACACACATGAAAATTATTCGTTCCATAGTTTCTTTCCTCGTATAAGACAACATAGCATATTAATAAAATATAAACATGCACTTTTAGATAGGGTAGTATTGTGCTATTTGTGATCACAAAACTTCTTGAGAAATACAAGAATACTCGAGAGCGTATGTAGTTTTTCGATATTCTCAAGGAATTAATAGTTGAATGATTGTTATGATTTTTTTTAAATGTATGTTGATAGTGTTGAGATGCAACACAAATCGTAGGTGTCATCAATTTAATGATTCCTACAATGTTACCTATGTCTTAAAACATGTATATACATTATTGTTAGTTCTTAATTTAATAATAATAGTAATAATAATACTAATAATAACAATAATAACTAAGTCTGACCGTCTGGGTACTGCATCCAGCAGTATTGAGGACGCTACGGTAATTACCTAGTCCGTACTGTCAACGACGTCCAGCTGTCCGCTGTCCTAAATACCCAATATCCCTGCCCTTCCCACACCCTAGCCACCCTAAATCCCTCCTAACCTTTGAAACCGCACGTAGCAACTAACCTCGGTTAAGTTGCTTGGGGAGTGACGCCTCCACGGACACGAGTTACCTAGATCACCAGGATCAAATGGTGGCACACCCATGAAAATGGAAAAAACATCGGAAAAGAGCCGCTGCCTGGGGATCGCCGGGGCACCTTTGGAGCCACTGCTGAAGGTGACAGTATGCGGGACGGTGGCGGCGAAAGGCTGAACAGGCGGGCCTTTGCCGAAAAAACTGCTACAGCCGAACCTATTCCCGAGAATCTCATCAGAGCCGACATTGTTGGAGACGGAAGTTGTCTGTTCAGATCAGTCAGCTTGCACATATACGGCCATCAAAACAATCATACCAAACTTCGAGAAGACGCATTGAACTCAGATATTTTCGTTATTTCACGACGACGAGATAAAGGACTTAAGTATTATAAGTTCATGAGCAAAACCACTACATACGGAACGAGCATAGAAATATTTCCTCTCTCGGAAACCCAGAAGCACATCTTCCATATTTTCTCAAAACTAAGAACAACAAGAACAAAACAGATGTGCATTAAAGAGAGACCAACAATAATAGGCAAACAAACACACAATAAAATGATCTACCTTCTACTAACAGGTGATCCGATGTCGGGACACTTTGAGCTTCTAACACCACAAAACATCAATCCAAACAACAAAGCATCGGGCGAGCAGCGTAATGGTCGAGGACGCTGCGGGAAAGGACAGCTCGACCGAAACGATCACGACCAGGCAAAGGAAAATAGACCCACCCAAAGTGTTTTGCCGGCTAAGCTGGCACCCACCAAGGCGGGAAAAGCAGGGCAACGCATGAGCCGCATTACAGAATCGAGCGAACCGATCATGCGCTGCTCAAATGGATACACAAATAAATCTGACACAGATGCTAACCAAACACAACAACTTGAGCCAATTACAACAGCGGATATATCGGAACGACTTCCTGCAACTACCAAGGAAGAGGTTAAAATGGACAGATGAAATGAATCGAACGGTGATGCATTCCTACTACACCGCTACCAAACTTGAGACAATTTCATCAGGATACTGACATAAACTGCATACATTTTTCATATCCAGAATACGAATCACTTATCACAGAACAGAGAGTAATAGATCAAAAAAAAGTCATCACTAAGACCAGTAAGTTTACCCCACTCGCATTGAAAAACATCAAAGCTATGGTAGCTGCTGAACTAAACATTCATCAATCAAACATTGAGGACAGTGGGGCAGATGCCGAACCGATCACACATACAAACCAGCCCAACTTTGTGCAAGAGGAGCTGCAACCTCACTTAATGCTCAGTAGAGGCGCAGCACCCAGCAACAACCCACGACGAATGACAAGCACCATACAGCACACAGGACAAGTGAATCATTCGCCCGAAGCACCATACACACAGCTACACCTCGGACCGTCTCTCACACAAGCAATCAAAGTAGAAATGAAGTCTCATCTAAACAAATGGTCAGGCTCCGATCCTACAACAAGAGATCCAATTCCTCGTGTAATCTCAAATGGGACACACATAAAATCTTAAAGACCATCAACGAACATATAATTCCCGAGTACATAACGAATGCGAGCACAATTGAGGACATTCATACAGTGATCTACGCAGCAGCTATAACCACGATAACACAGAACAATCAGAAACTCCCGCCACGACACAGAAACACCAACAACATAAAACCAAAATTCAAATGACAGATAAGGATCGAAAACAAAATTAACAAATTTAGAAAAAAATTGGGACATATTACTCAATCCATGAACGGCAACAAGTCAAAACGTATCACACAAAGTGTAGAGAAAATCAAATCTGCGTCTCCTGATTACACGCTTACAGAAATCCTTGACACTCTGAAGCAAAAATTATTTGTGTATGCCGCAAGATTCCGAAGATACAAAGAATCAAATGAAAGAAAGGACGCTAACAACCTGTTTCGAAGAAGCGAAAAACAGTTCTACCAAAAAATCATGAGCAATGAGAAGGCACGCGTAATAGAACCACCGACCAAACAAGAAATCACAGAATACTGGAAAAGTATTTGGTCAGAACCGAAACTACACAATAATAACGCTTCATGGATTAAATCTGAAGAAGACAGACCCAAGTGCTTAGAGGAACAAGAGGATTTTGCATGATGTCCTGGAATAGATAACATTCATAACTTCTGGTATAAACAGTTTATTTCCACACATGAAGTTCTCACTCGCCAAATTAATGAAATTATTTTAAAACCTAGCACACTACCTAGTTTTCTCACCCAAGGAATAACATACTTTAAATCCAAAAATTCAGACAATAAGGACCCGTCAAATTACCGACCTATTATGTGCCTTCCAACCCTATATAAGATCATCATAGCCAAAATTTCCAGGAGAATAGAACAACATCTAGCACACAAAAATATTCTAATGGGAGAACAAAAAGGGTGCAGGAAAAACAGCCAAGGATGCAAGGAGCAGCTCATTATAGACAGCGTCATCATGGAACAAACCAGGAAAAATTATAGAAACCTTCATACTGGTTACATAGATTATAAAAAAGCCTTTGATTGGATACCCCACATTTGGCTTACCAGAGTACTAGAGTTATATAAAGTCAATAAAAACATCAGGCAATGTCTTACGCAAATTATGAGTACGTGGAAAACTAAAATCAACTTGAGAAACTTCACTCAGCGCTTTGTGGTTCTGCCTCTGTCTTAATCCACTCTCAAACACACTGAATAACATGAACTTCGAATTCCAAATTAAACGCTAAAAAAATAACCTACACAAAATAAACCACCTCTTGTACATGGATGACAAAATTATATGCAAGCACAAAGGCACAGCTAAAGGAACTCCTTGAAATCACAGAAACGTTTACTCTGGACATCAACATGGAATTTGGTATAAGTAAATGCAAGCTACTTCATATCAACAAGGAACAGTGGAAAGACCACCCTACGGGGGAAACAATCAACGATGAAACTATAGATAACATGCTCAAAGATGAAACGTACAGATACCTAGGCTTCCATCAAAGCACCAAAATTAACCACTAAATATCAAATCAGACCTCAAGACGGAATTTAAAACCAGACTCACAAAGCTACTAAAAACAAAACTGAATTCCAGAAATCTAACGAAAGCTATTAACACCTTTGCATACCTATTCTTACGTATTCGTTTGGTATCATTAAATGGTCACACACAGACATACAAAACATTCACATTCTCATACGCTCTGAATTCACTAATCACAGGAAGTTACATCCCAACGCATGCAAGGAAAGACTCACCATAGAGAGAAAAGAAGGAGGAAGGGCAATTATAGATATACAATCGCTAAATAAAAAACAAATTTACGAATTCTTCCACAACAAACAAACTAACCTCCACAAGGCAATAGTGAAGGCAGACAAGAATTATACGCCGCTCGACCTGTCTTAAACGAGCCACGCAGCAGACACACAAAGTCACATCCAATCACGACTAGAAAAGATAAACACCTGGTCTGAAAAAACACTTCACGGAAGACACAGATACCACATAAAGCAAGACCATATACCCAGAAAGCTTTCATATACGTGGTTACAAGAAGGGCAGCTGTTCCCTGCTTGCCATCCAGGACAAAGTCAAAGCAACCAGAAACTACCGAAAGCACATCATCAAGGACACGACCATTTAAGACGAGAGGTGCAGGAGATGTCACCAGCAGAGAGAAACGATCGATCATATAACGAGTGGATGTAGAATAATGGTCGGAACTGAATACACCGCGAGACACAACTCAGCAGCGAAGGTCGTTCATCAAGCATTAGCCACAACATACAAACTAATGGAGAACACAGACCCTTACTACCATTATACACCAACATCTATACTTCAAGACGAAGACTACAAGCTCTACTGGGACATTGACATCCACATAGATAAAACAATCCCCACAAATAGACCCGATATCACCTTTCAATCCAAAAAAGAGAAAATCATTATTTAATTGACATGGCTGTTCCCAACAACGAGAACATCCAAGCGAAATACAGTGAGAAGATCGCCAAATACGCCGACTTGGCAATGGAAGTAAAAAGGCTGTGGAAACAGGAAAGAGTCATCATTGTTCCTCTTGTCATATCAGTAACAGGTCTCACCCCAACAACGTTTACACCGCATTTGGCTCAATTAGGACTTAATACAAACATTCACAGAAACATCCAGAAATCGGTCATTCTGAAAACATGTAGCATAGTTAGATCATTTCTTAATACATAATTGTTGTGTTTTTTCCATTTCTTTTTTTTATTTTTATTTTTTGTACTGACTTGGTATAATCCCGTCAGTATAAAATACAACCACAAGAATACTGTGAGACAACAAGTCATAAAAACAATAATAATATTCTCTTTCTTAAATTATCTACGGTAGAAAATTAATAAATGTTTTGTAAAAAGGCATAAATCGATTTAATAAGTATCTACTTAGCTATAAAATAAAATCTACATTTTCTTTAAAGACTTGAAGAACGTTCTTGTACCTGTACCTCAAAAACTTTTTAATTTACTTTTAATCAGCCATTTGTTAAAATATTTTTTTAAAGAGCTCCCAAAAGAATGCCGTAGAGTTTGAATTATTGTCCGTCAGGAATAGATCCCCGTTTACCCCATTAACGGTTTTCAAGGCAAAGTATTATTTATATGAAAGTTTTGTAAAACTAACTTAAGATATTTAATATTACGTTAAGCAAAAACTTCATCTAAACAAAATTATTAAACAGTTTTCAGTTTTGATTTTTGGTATCTGGAGCTACACTAAAATGTCATCTCAATATGAAAATCTATTTTTAAAGAAAAAATTACATCTCTAACAGTTACACGACAGATCCTATTAGCGAAAACCCGAAATCGATACTTTAAATCGTGTAAAAGTTCATGGCTGCGAAAACAAATTTTTTGCTATTTATTACACAAACCCCTTAAATCGTAAAACTTTGGTTATATTCGCCTTTAAAATAACGGTACCATTGGGAACTACGCTCAAATAAAAAAAAGCGCTAGAACTTCAAAGAGTTTCGCTAATTTATAGTAAATTTTAAAGCTGATAAGTTCAGATGGATAATCACCATCTCCTTAATCATTTAACTGCAACTTGAAAAGTAGTTTTATACCTCTTGTCATATGGCAATTTGCAATAAAACTAATTTTAAGCAAACGACGGAAAAAAATCAGATCCAACAAGAAAAAAAAATAAATTAATTGATTTCTTTTTAAAGGAGCGGTAAATGTAATTTGCTTCCACATTTTTGAAATTGTAAATGATCTTTTTCTCTGATCGATGTTCTTTCAGAAATGAAACGTTTTCTACAAAAATTCAAAGGGGCGTTCCCATTTTTTCGACGGTAGTGGTATACCGTATCAAATTCTAAAAAAACTGATACTGAAAAATTTTCTTCTAAGTGCGTCAAACCACGATTTCCTTTTTTCACCATCCTTAGGAACGAAGACAACATTTTTTCTGGCGAGTTATTTTTACAATATTTTACAAAATAACTCTTAATTCTCCTATCCATAGTTTTACGGACAGGTGTAAAATAAATTTAAGAACAACCCGGATAACCTCAAATTAAAGTTAATAGTTGGCATGTAGTTTTTTCGGTGCCAAAGCGTTGCAGCCAAGAAGCAAGGATTAAGATTTCTGACAGTATATTGCAGATTCTGTGGCGCAAAAATATTTATTGAACTACTGAAAAATTGGAATTTGACATTTAGTTTAATTTTACAAAATAAAAAAAATTGGTTGATAACCGGATTACAGTACTTCCCTCCTACGAGGGAAAGGGTAACATAAGATAGGTCACACTTACTTGAGGCTATAAAGTTAAGTGTACCATGTTTAATGTATCAGTGGATACTTGTAATTTTCACACAGAACTTTAATTTTGAGAATGCAGACTAAGTTTACAGAATATTATTCGGTCTACATTTAATAATATCCAATAATAACACTAATTTTTTTTCAACCCCGAAAACCTTTTTTACTTCCTCATAATATTCTTAAACCCAAACTCCTTACGAAAATACATTTAGTACAATCAAATCTACCCTTCAACCTATAAATCCAAAACTCTAACCAAATTAGATATCAGCATAGTATCAACCTGCCTTGCTTTGGCCCTCCTATGAACATTTTATTGGGCGTTCGTGGGTCAAGGTTATCAGCCGATAATATTCAGTTATATTCAGCTATTATATTCCCAAAGGAATTTGATAATGGGAAGTAATAACGTTTTGACGTTAAAAATAGAAACAGAAGGTTATATTTAAAGTCCTGTTGTATAATATATCAGACTAAACTCTTAAACAAATGAAACGAGGAATCACAGTTCAAATAAATGCATTGCTAAGTCTAACCAACGCAATTTTAAAGATTTATATTTCGAAAACAAATGTAGGTATCGAGATTGGATTTTTAAGAACTTGGTTTAGAGTAATGCATTTTAGATAAAATTCTAAAAGGCCAAAAATATGATGCAGAGGGTTTTCCCATATATATTTTGGCACCTACCTACAGAGTGTATGTAAATAGATACCGAAATTTCGTAAATAGAAAAGTTGCAGAATTTTTCAGTCATCAGAATTTGTTATCATAAATGCGGAAATATTTTTGGAAATGTCAGTTTTTTTAAATGGAACATCCTGTAAATTATCATGAATTTTTAAAGATTTTTTTTTCTGATTTCAAATATATATACTTTTAATATATTTCGTGTATTACTTT
The DNA here is from genome assembly GCA_030620095.1 of Kuschelorhynchus macadamiae. Lineage (NCBI taxonomy): Eukaryota > Metazoa > Arthropoda > Insecta > Coleoptera > Curculionidae > Kuschelorhynchus > Kuschelorhynchus macadamiae. Next base: position 1,175,041 of record JAUTXW010000521.1, on the reverse strand, counting down.
TTAATATATAAGCGTTTAAATTATATATTTGAAGAATGCTAAGGTAATTTCCGCTGAAACAAAGTCAGCCATGATCAAGGAAACGACAGCGTTTTGACGTTTACTTGTCAGACGAATTTGTTCACGAGTATTTTTGCTATCTTAAACGTTGTAAGATGGTTATTCCGAGCAAAATTATTTTATTTTCATGGAAACAATGCATCGACAGCTGGTAACGAATATCGTGGAAAGTTTCCAGATACACAAACACCAAGCCGTATGACAAGGGGTGGAATTCCTAAAAAGTAATAGATGTTACTGCTTCGCTAAAAAGTATCTACTTTATAGCATTTGGTTTTACATAAAAGTATCTGCTTCGAAGTACGTACTACTGAAATAAAGTAACTACTACTATGGCGTGGTATGTGCATCACGTGACACAACAATCGTTCAAAATACAAGAGTTCTAACCACACTACACCACAACTTGTTACGTTCTGGACGCGCGTTTCGCTAACCAAGTTAGCATCATCAGCAGATGATATAAACTAAAGTAACTTATCCTAACCGAGACTATTTATAGGTAAATGTGGTCACACTTAAATATCCTTCCATTAATTTTACGTACGAAAAGGAGAACAATGGGCAATTACCTTTTCTCGACACGTTAGTTATTAGAAATAATGATAAATTAGAATTTGATATTTATAGGAAATTTACTAATACTGATAGATATATAACATCCGACTCATTTCATTGCCGTCAACACAAAATGGCAGCATCCATTTCTTAACTCACAGGTTAGTCAATTTTCCACTAAGTAAAGAACGTTTTAACAATGAAATGAATCGGATTAAAAATATAGCTAAAAGTAATGGATATAATGATAATTTTGTACATAAACTAGTAAATAGACATAAGCATAAGAAAATGTTAAAAGATGCCACTACTCTTCAAATACCTGAGGCTTCCAATAAATTCAATAAATAAAAACGGAGAATAGTTTGAAAAATCTCCTTGGAAACCCCAAAGACAAAGTCGACTTGAGGGAGAGGAGTGGCATCTATGAAATTAGCTGTAATGACTGCGATCTAAAATATGTTGGGCAAACTAAACGCTCCATAAACATTCGTTTTAAAGAACACATGGCACATTTAAGATACGGAAGAACAGAAAAGTCAAGCATTGCCCAACATGCTTTGGAAAACAATCACCGAATAGGAATAAATAATCTTAAGTTGATTAAAAATGTATCTAATAATAGATTATTGGATGCATTTGAGAGTATAGAAATAGTTAAATGTGGTAAGAAAGCACTAAATAAAGACAGAGGGCCTATTCCCTATAGTCCCCTCTATTGTTTACTTGACAACGGTGCAGTCGGGTGCAACCAAGTGTGACCACATTTACCTATAAATAGTCTCGGTTAGGATAAGTTACTTTAGTTTATATCATCTGCTGATGATGCTAACTTGGTTAGCGAAACGCGCGTCCAGAACGTAACAAGTTGTGGTGTAGTGTGGTTAGAACTCTTGTATTTTGATCTATCTTCCACCACAGGTTCCAGTGTTAGGACACAACAATCGTGTTAGAACTTGTTTTCCTATCAGTGTTTGTATTAACTGCATTCACATTTAGTGGCTGTTAAACTGTTGAAATTGTTTGAGTTAGTTATAAATAATTACAACTATGAGTGAGTCTTCTGATTCCGAAGCGACACAAGAATTAGGCGAAGGTAAAAATGAACAAATGTTATTTGTTCCTTGTCTTAAAGATTATCAAATTTTGTTTGATAAAAGAATGACATCAAAAAGGAAAAAGAAGATGCACTGAAAAAACTAACTGCTCGCTTCAATGAAATAATGGGTAGAAACCTAGACTCGAAACAAATTTTAAAAAAATTTAATAATATGAAAACTAAAGTTAAGAAAATTGTTGACGTGAAGAAAACTGGGAACAAAAAGATTGTACTGAGTGAATGGCAAAGAAAATTCTATGACTTATGGAAGGCAGGAGAAAATCCTGCCCTACACATGATACCAAGTGCGTGCCAGGCCGGTGTTAGAGATGAACCTGTAGTTTCTTTACAACAGAATTATGATGAGTTCCTCAGTTCCAAATCTGGATCCAAACAAACTAAAGCCATGACATCTAACGGCCCTCAAGCAGCTGCGAAGCAGGAGTCGCTATGTCAATTACAGAAGACCTGTTTACGAAAATAAATTGAAGCTGCCGAAGCCCAAATGTCTGTTGCTCGAGCTCAACAGTCTTCAGCGGAAGCTCAAGAACGGGCCGCGATTGCCTTGGAGAACTTTGACAAAGCTGGTGAGCAGTTAGTTGACCAATTAAGTAGGCGGGGCATGTTGGATGGATAGTAATAAATACGTTTTTTTTTTAATAAACTGTAACTGTTTTGGACAGATGATTTTCCTGGCCAAGATGTATCGACGTTTGTAAACATTTCTTGGTGTTACAGGTAGCTTAAATGTTTATTGAACATACCCCTTTTCTGTTCACATATTCATCACCGTGAATAGATGGTTCTGTTATTTTTATGTGGGTACAGTCAATAGCACCTATGACCTTGGGCATGCGATGGGGTATTTGCCCACTCATTGATAGCAACTGCAAGCAACTCGTTACTGTTAGGAAATATTATCCAATTATCTTTTTTCGAACAAATTGCTTCAGCTACAGTTACCAATGTTCTGGAAACAGTACTTGGATGCACATTTATATCAGCGCCTTGCTGAAATCCAGGATTTCCTGTAAAGAATAATCACATTTTCAATATTTTACGATTACTTTACATCGCGGTCTTTGAGAAAATGATTTGCAACCCACTCTACATTTTCCCTGTTGAACCTGAAATACCACACTCTGAACGTAACTTGATTTTATATAAATTAGAGATATAGATAGCTTAAACAGGATTTATGATAATTACCTAAATAATTTACGATATATTAACGTTGTATCTTCTCCTCTGTTGATACACTTTTCTACGGTGCACATTCATGAACATTGCCATTTCAAAAAATAAAACCACTTGATTTGCGGTGACCGAAGTTTCTCAAACACCAACTTCACTTAAACTGAAGCAGATACTACTAGACTACTAGATGCTTCTAAACCGTAGTACCTTCTTCTACGTAACAAGTGTGTAGTAGCATATGCTTTCGAGAGTAGTAGATACTTCGTTAGTGTAGAAGATACTCCATAAATGTAGTATATACTTGAAGCATTAGCATGCACTACGGTTTATGCATTCCACCCATTATCAAACATCGTTAACCTATTGAATGAAAGAAAAACACTTAAGTGAAGAATTTGAACAGTGGAAAGAAACATTGAAAAAGATTTAAGTATTTTATTATATTTTGTAGGTACTAGGTACTTTTATTTTTAAACTTTTGTTGTTTGTCTTAATTTATTTCTTTGACCTTTAGAAAATCCTGAGTGCACAATTTCCGAGGCAGCAACTGTTTGTAATAAATCCTGACATAAAATTTATTTGGTTCTACAATATTATAAATAAGTTTCTACCTGTGCAGGAGCTGAAAGATCGAAATAAAAGGGACCGATTACATTTTTACCAGAAAATGGAAAGAATAATACTACTGGAGGTATGTTTAACCGAAAAAACAAGCATTTTTGGTCTAAAGAAAATTCGCGAGCTCTTCAGGCAGTGAAAATTCAAGGGAGAAGATCTCTGCACGTTTGGTGTGGTCTTCTTAGTAATCAAATTATTGGACCTGTATTTTTAAATGGAAATTTAACTAGAAAAACGTATCATGAATTATTACAAAATGAAATCGAGGCACATTTAGAACAATTGCCGATCAATTCATATCTTAATCTAATCTGGCAACCAGATGGTGTCCCTCCTATAACTTCCTTTTTTACACTTGATTTTTGTGTATTGGATAATACATTTAATTATGCTGGTATTTTGTTTAGTCATAAAGGCTCCTCACCAAAATTTTACCAGTTTATTAATGATTTACTGATTCCATATGACTCTTGATTTTTTACCAAAATTTGAAGTCAATCGGATAAATAGTTTTTGCTGGTTCAGTTTATGGTGAGAGCCAACAGGGTTGCCATTTTTGGGACCGGCGACGCAGAGAAAGAATATGTTTTCTCTCTTACCCATAGCACGGGAAAAATGAATGTTGAGTCTATCCTTTGTTTTATAGTCTAAGTGATAAACCAAGAGCTATGTAAACTGAAACTTTCTACTGTTTCAAATGTTCTCAAAGTGATAAATTGATTTTACAAGAAAGAAGAGAGTAAAGAAGAAACCAGAAAAACAAAGTATTGTATCGTAAATAAGAAAATTGTTATTTTCGTCAATAAAAAAGGCTAGTATTTTATTAACTAAAACCGATTATATATACAAAATATGTCACCTTCAATAGTGTCACCATATTAATATATACTCTATTAGCTTTCTTCTATGAAGCGCGTGACTGCAACAGTCTGTCAAAAAAATGAGTAGCTATATAACTAGCCAAATTTTATAATTGCTTCAGTGTTACTATAAACAAAATAATTATATGTAAATTTGCAAATGTTATAATGTGATGTGACGTTGGTACAACATAAAATAAAAATACATTATCATTATTTTTTCCAAGGGAAATCAGCAGTGCCTCTGCGCTATCTGGAGCTCACCAGTTTATGGTGGCCTGATGAGATCTTAAAGGAGCAAAATCGCAATCACAGTTGTACTGAAATGGATCAATGCGCCTGCGGTATTGCAGGACGTGTTCCAGACAGGGATAATACTATAACAATATTAAGAGGTTATTTTTTCATTCTATTTTTTTTGGCGGCACTTTCCCAGGTCCATATGTTAGAAATGAAAAGTTTGCAGACCAATGTTTCTAGAAACTTTCGTTCTTATTTTCATAATTTTATGGATTATGATCGGATAAGGGTTGTTTTTAATTTTGAATCACCTGGTATAAACAAAATTTTTAAATAGATTTTTTTTATATATCATGTGTGACGTGATTAAAACAATTAGAGTGAAGAGGCACTTAAAAACTATTTTTGTCGTTTATAAAATTATGCTTATCATAATTATTAGGAAATTTAAGATAACTGTTTCAATTAATAAATAAATACGCAATTGAGGATGAATAATGACGTAATAAACAATATTAAATATTCGCAGATTTTATAGTATAGAAACAATACTGTTCTTCAGTAGCGGATTGGGAGTATTTGAGGCGGTCTTGGTGATCTTCTAATTTACCAAATATTCGCTGTTCTATACATTTCTGTCGGATCGAATGTTAATATGTTCCCTACACTTTTCGATCAGTGTTTTTACATTTTGAATCTGTTCAATCTTGCTTGTTCTACTAGCTGATAGCCAACAGCAAATAACAAATAAATCCGACTTTAATTCATTGCCTTGAAGTTTGCTGAACGAAATTTAATTATCCAAAAAATCATACTTTCATGTAGGGACGTTGTCCGACCTAGGAGGAGGTCTCGCCAGGTTAATTTTGCGGGAATCAAAAATATCCAAAATTTTAAGATAATAATTTGAAGCTCACTTAAACGGTGTCGAAATGGAATCACTTACCGACATTTCGTCTTCGGGTGCTCCAGACATCTTCAGGGTTCTTTATTTCACGAGAACACTGAATGAGCTTGGAGAGACCTAAGCCGGCTATTCACTGTCACTGAACCGTGACTCGGTGTGGCAATCGCTTTCCACGTATGATGCAGACTGAACAAACCAAGGTATGCTTTAATGTCGCGAGAAAATTGTAACAATTTCATGGATAAAGCGAAATTTACCTTAAAACAAAAAAAAAACGAAATATTGATAACATTCGTTACATTCGTAACCTTGCCGTAAAGCGGTTAATGAATCCAGGTGAACTAACAAAAGGAAATAAACAATACATATGCGAGGTAAATAACTTCGATGATATTGAAATTAAATTTACGCGACATTAAACTCTATTCTGTTATTTCAAAATAAGTGAAATTAAACAAGAAGTATACTGAACAGGGGCGTGCAGTCCATGGAAGCAAGGGCAGAGTGCTTCCCCAAAAAAAAATTACAAAACACCTTCTAAAATGTAATTTTTGAAATAGGAAACCATTAATTTGGTTTATATTAAAAATGCGAAAATATTATCTTAATTATCAAGCCTATAATAAATGCGACCTTGACCCTTGATCGAATAGAACCTATGCGAGCCGCTAGCTTCTCTGGAGCCAAGTCCTGTATGCTCGATTTCCTGTGAATCGAGCCAGAGGTTATTGAACTTTCCACCGGCTGTTTGCAATTTTTGCATTTCAGTCGCATGCTTTAAGTGGGGGCGGAAGCTATCTTTGGAGTAGGTTCTTTGTTTGAACGGCTATCCGTGTGTTGTCTGACACGTACGTCGCGTCGTGTATGGTGCGATATGGAAGACAATAATACGGACGTGGATATGCAAATACTTCGGCTGTCGGTAATAACGTTGAAAATGTTGGAGAACTTAGTAAGAAGAGTGTGTGTGAATGTGTGGTGTGTGTCTTAATAATAAAGGGATTTTCAACATTAAATTTCGCTGATAAGCTTCTAATAATTTCCAAAGGAAGGGCAAAACCGCCTATGAAAAATTTAACCACAAAAATGAAAAACTGTATTAGACATTTTTATCCGGAAAAACAATACGAACAATTTAAATGGCTAACAGGTTGTGAAAATATAGGCAAATTATTTTGTTTGGCATGTTTACTTTTTGAAATTTTTTCCGATTAAAACAATTTCCATAAAGCTGTAAAAAGACACATTATTTCCAAAGCACATTTATAGGCCGTCATAAAAGGAAAAGGCTTCGGCAAAACCAGAATTGAACACGCCCTTAATAAACAGTTGGAAATTAGTCACCTCCAACACAACGAACTAGTCGATAAAAATCGATAAAAATAGGCAAATATTAAGAAGACTTATCGATATTGTTTGTTTTCTCGGACAGCACGAATTGGGATTTAGAGTTCATAACGAAACAAGAGTTTCTTCAAATAGTGGAAATTTTCAAGATTTACTTAGTTTAATCGCTAAATATGATGATTGCTTAAAAAATCATTTAGAGCAGTCTAGCGTTTTTCGCGGAACATCGAATCGAATCCAGAATGATTTAATTTCCGCTGTTGCAACCATTATTCTAAAAAGAATTAAGCAGGAGATTGGCGAGGCGCGATTCATTAGTATTGTTCTGGACGAAACAACTGATATCACTAATTTTAGCCAATTATTTATAGTAATACGCTACGTTAAAATAGATGGAAGTGTTCAAGAGCGATTTTTAGGTTTTAATGTGTCCGAAAATCGTACAGCAGATGCATTATATACCGTAGTTTATAACGTTACTAAAGAAATTATTGGAGAGAAAAAATTAGTTGCTCAAAGTTATGATGGAGCTGCAGTGATGGCAGGACAATTAGGGGGTCTGCAAGCTAAAGTTCGAGAAACTTTCCCAAGTGCTGTGTTTGTCCATTGTTTTGCTCATAAATTAAATTTAGTTTTATCGATCAAATTCAGCAACAAATAAACTATAGATTTAGCGGTTTAAATGATTTTAAATCCCTCGAGCTCTGCAATTTTGATGCATTTAAAGGAAAAAGTTTTCCAGAAGATGCGTTTAAATCTCTTCTTCTTCATTATGGCCAGTTCTTTGACCGAGTGATACTGCGATCTGAACTAAAAGTGATTTACGAAACTGATGAGATTAGTGCAAAAAATAACGCTAAGGAACTAATGCAGTTTTTAAAAGACAAGGAGCTGGAAGATGCCTACGCTCAAGTGTCGAAATTGTGTGAATTAGTATTGACAATACCTCCCACAAGTTCATCAGTAGAACGCAATTTTTCGACACTTAAACGTATAAAAAATTTCGTGAGAAATTCATCGGGGCAGGAGAGACTTTCGCATGCATCGCTGTTGTCCATTGAAAATAAACTTCTCCAAAATATGTCGGAGCATCGACGTTTTTATGATGTCATTGACGAATTTGCAAAAAATGATCGAAGAATCGAATTACGTTACAAATAGGTAACTTTCTAAAAATTGCTTCCCTTTCTTAAAATTTCACCGCTCGCCCCCTGAACTAATATAGTAATTTAAGTGTATTAGAAAAAAAAAAGAAAATGTATAGCTTTACTCTAATATGTAACAAAAATAATTAATATTAACGGACTATCAGACAGTTCATTCCTTATAAAATATTTTCAAATGCCTTGCAGCAACATGATTTAAGTAAACAAGCAAATAAAAAACATTTTAATGGCATTATTCATTATAAAAATCAATAACGTAGTAAAAAGGTCTTTCAATGAGGTACGCTTTGGTTTTTTTTTCGGAAAAGTGCACACATAGGGATTGTTTTTAAATGTTCTGGAAGATGATTGTACAGTTTTATGGCTTTGTAAATAATTGATTTTTTTTTTATTAATTCTGTGGAAGGAATTTAACTGACTCAACGTATTTAATATTGCTGTTAAGTAACTGAAGTGGTTGTAAAGTCCCCTTAGAAGATAAGGCCATCGTTTTATCCACATTAAAGCAAAATAGACTGGAATCGGACCAAGCTTTAATCATAACAAGGTCGTTGGAAATATTAGAATGTAAATACGTTCTATTAAAATCACTCCATGTTATGCTTGTGTCGTCAGCAAAGAGAGAGGTCCCAGTTGTAATCAATTTACAATCAGAATCAGAACCATTTACATTTACAAATTGTTGCCTATTCCCGAGATAATATTTAAACCACTTTAAAGAAATACCCCGGATTCCATAAAAATTCAGCTTCCTTATCAAAATTTCATGACTAACACAGTCAAAGCCTTTTGCCTAGTCACAAAAAGTCACAATGAGGCGGTGGGGTGGTTGTTATTGAGGGATATGTAGACGTCGCTAAGCAATGAGAACATGGCGTCATTAGTGCACTTGTTGGGTAAAAATCCAAACTGATCCGGGTATGTTATCTGATGTTTTTCGCCCCCTTTATGAAGAGGAATATTTATAGCTGTTTTAAGGCATTCAGGGAATATACCTTATATAAGGGATTCATTTATTAGTGTTGTAAAAGCCTCTATGACTGGGTGCGACAGGTTCAGGAATATTTTAATTGATAAACCATTAGTGCTACACGTAGTACGTGTAGCACTAAGTGTTATTAGTAGTGCTACACATAGTCAATAGTTCCATGCTGCTAACAGGGCTTATGAAAAGATTATCAGCGACATTTTTCGATAGAAAGAGAAACGAAAGAGGGTCCAAATTTGGCGAGATACCAGAGGTAACATTTTTGCTTACGTTAGTAAAATAATCATTTAGATCATTTGGCCTTGGCAAGATCTGAGTCACAGGTTTGATTTGTTTCTGAGGACATTGATAATGGACCAGGTTTCCTTTGAAACGTTTTTAGACTTTCTTAGACGTTTTTGATAGTATATTTTTAGTATTATTTTTTATAATTAGAGATATAGTCGAGAATAAGAATGGAGTCGGCGAATTTTTTTATATATAAGAGGGACCGTATATTTTTAGCAGAAATGCGCAGTCCTTTCGTGGTTCACGGTTTATGACGTTTAGGTTTGATATTCTCAAGCGGAAAAGCCCTATTAAAAGCACTTAAAATTTTATTTAAGAAAGCTCTAAAATTTGAGTTAACGTTTTCAAATTCAAAAGTCCAGTCAATCTTTAAGCAAATATGAAATTTTGAAAAATTGGCGGCCGAGAAAATTCTGCCCTTATGACGAGGTTTCTGTAAGGGCCGAAGAGGAATACTAAATTTGGACCTGTGTTAGAAACCTGAGATTGAACCTCTGATGGAGATCAATGATAGAAGAAGAGTATTTTGAAATTCTAGTTGGAGAAGATACATGCATTGCAAGACCGAAAAAGTCGAATATAGAAATTAAATATTTCTGGGTGAAGCCCGTATCACTATAAAAATTGTTAGAATACTCATACATTTTAATAGATTGTCTAATTTTCCTTTTATAGAATCCCGAGACTGACGCAAGAATTTTCGTTTCTTTTACATATGAGTTGTCCAGTGAAATGTTATTGCTGTATCTGCAGCAGATTGTACAATTTGCTTCTTTCCAATAAATCGTTAATGTTCCTTAAGCCTAGGCGATATGGATCGTCCAATTTCTCCAATATGGACATCGCCACAGTAACAAGGAATTGCATATACTCTTTTGGTTTGGAAAGGACTAATGTCCTTTGGCGATCGCAAATATTGTCCAATTTTCTTGTGAGTGTTGAAGATCGTATGTTGTTGGACTGGCGAAGTAACTTTGCGATTTTATCTCATCGGAAACTCCTTATTAGTTTTATTGCGTGGAGTAAGATTATTATATTTTCTAAATAACCATCTAATATTCTCAGTGGAGTATCGATTCCTTCTTAAAGCTTGAGTCACTTTCTTTGTTTCCGACTGTAAAGAATTTTGGTCATAAATCGCGAAGGCTCTGTAAACCAAATAATTAATAACTAATTGCTTTTATGCTGGATGATGTGAACTTGCATTTAGTTATCTGTTCATATGCGTTGCTTTTCTATATACAGAGTGTCCTAAGGAACCATCCCCCTTTCTTTATACAATAATACCTAGAAAGAAAATTTTGCCTTTTGATTCAATTTCCATTGTAAATTTTATATTAGGATGTGCTGATTCAGATGATCAAGATACATGGGAAGGTTTTCTGGACTATGCGGCATATTACAAAATTATCGTCTACATATCTGAATCGCGATTTTGGCCTTAATGGAGACGACTCCAAGGCTTTCTCCTCAAGGCTTCCATGAGGATATTGGTTATCACGGAGATCCCATGGCGGCTGAGGGTGAGGTTTGTTCATAAACAGTTCCTTGAAAAACGAAATAAGTTAATGTGAGACATACTTAAGTCTGATCTAGAAGTGAGTTTTCAATATAATTATCGTAAAATAATTCTGACATTATGGAAATTGAATCATTAATATATCTTTTGGAACTAACTGGATTGCTTTTAATTTCGCTACAAAATTTGTAGACTTTCTAGTGTATTAATATGTTTTCTTTTTGTAAAATTATTAAATATATTTGAAAGATTTTACCGATTTAAGTGGCAATCTTATTGCACTGACGATAGATCGAAGTGGTACATTAATCTTATGTATTTTAGGTGGTCCGTAGAAACGCGGGACCTTTGAGCTGCATGAACATCTTTTCCTCGGCTGACAGGTTGAATGTGTTTATAAGGTTGGTTATCCGTCCTTCGATTATGTTGGTCTGGTCTGCTTGGATTAATCTGTAAGTACTGTCGTCCACAAGTAGTTATATTTTCTCCACGTATTCTGTTATGACCATGGCGTCAGTGGCATTTCTTTTGTCTGCTGGAAGGACCAAAATGTCTGTCCTGTTGTTGTTTAATATCTTATTATCGCCGTTTTTTCACAACTGATAGATTCCACTTAGGCGGCTTAGAAATGTTGAAGATCTTTGCTGTTCATACCTTATTAAGTCAGCTTCTTCTGCTGGAAGTCTTGTAATTGTAGCTTCGACAGGTGATACTATGTCATCTACTGGTATGGCCTTTGAAGAGTAAGCATTGTTCTTATTCAGTAAATGCTTTGGAGAAAAGGTTTATTACATTATTCTGTGATGGTTTTACTGGGCTTTGTTTGCCCTGCTGTTTAATGGTAACTGTTTGATATATCCTTTCTGCTTGCACACTGGTGATGTTCTGGGTCACAACACTACAACAGCCCTTCTAAAGGTGTCGGATGACTTGCTGAGAGCCCAGGATTGTGGAAAAAACTCCATTTTAATCCTATTAGACTTCAGCAAGGCATTTGACACCTTATGTCATACTAGTCTTATCAAAAAGTGAAGGTTCTTTGAATTGAATGTATGCGCAGTTATTTGAGCGATAGGCAGCAAAGAGGTAGGGGAGTGTTCTGGGGTCTTTATTATTCTCTATATATACAGAAGATTTCTCTAACTTTCTCTCTTATAGTCAATTTCATCAATATTTTGATGACATGCAGCTTTACCATTCATTTTCATATAACAACCGCCTAGAGGCTGCCACTTTTATTAACAGGGATCTTGCAAGTAAAGCAAGAGTGTCAGGGGCTAATAAACTATTGCTTAATAATAAGAAAACAATGGTTCTTATTTTTGGCAAGGACAGAGAAATAATCTGTAATGATGCACAGTTTGTTCTGGAGTTAGATAATAATATTTTAAATTTCTCCCGAGCCTGTAAGAACCTGGGAGTACATATAAATGATGATATGCGCTTTGATACTCACGTATCTTAGTTGTTGCAGATTTCATACTATAAACTAAAAACACTATATTTATTTAAATATTTTCTTAGTGCCGACGTCAGATTGCAGCTATCTAACAGTTTGGTCCTATCGGGTCTTGGGTATGCTGACATTCTTTACTGGCCAGCCCTCACTCAAAAGAGTAAGTGTTCAAATACTCCAGAATTCCTGTATAAGGTTTTGTTATCGATTGAGAAAGTTCGATCATGTCTCACGATTTTATAGCCAATCAAAGTGGTTAAACATGGAAAATCGTTTTAAACTGCATATGGCTTCCTTAGTATTTAGGATCCTGGTATCTGAGTCTTCCCGTTATCTTTTTGAAAAGTTAGTCAAAGGGTCAGATGTTCATAGCCTTGCTACAAGGCGCCGTAATTCGTTAATTGTAATTAATCTCCACACATTGTATTGTGCATTTCCTCTGTTTGTAGTTACAAAAAATCGACGGTGTGTTCGAAGGACGTTGAGCTACATATTTCCTATAAAGCTGAAGGTGAACTGTATCTCCACCAATTGCAAATGTTCTGGAAATTGAGTTTTTGTATCAGGAATGTTGATAATTAGTAGGGTCTCTTTGTCTTCAATGTTATCAATGGTTAATTTAGTAAGATCTTCGCGACGACATTCACCTGCCAATTCAACAAATAGACATCATCAGGTGCCACGGAAATTTTTTTTGCAATTTCCGCTTTTGAAAAAACTTTGGATTTTTTTGAACGGTGTCCTACGTTTTTCTGTTTAAAAAATGCTGTTAATTTTGAATATTTACCTATATCCACATCTTCGTTTGTTTTGATGATCAATTTGAGGATTGAAAAAATTGACCATAGCGTAGAAGATATGCAGGTTTCAGATTTTTAGCCAAAATAGGCTAGAAATACTTCTTCTCTAAGAGATTTTACCTGTTTCTGCTCGAACCATTGTGTAAAAACTTTGTATTCTTACAATACCTTGTAAGCTGACTGCAGCAGCATATTCCAAAATTCTTTCAGGAATTGCATCTTCGTGTATGTCTTGCATGTCGAGTGGTGAAATAGTCTTTTAAAAGCACAAAATTATAAATAACTACGCTAATTAAATCACGCACAGTCGCATAAATTGTTGTTGTTGCTTGTTGGTGTCATCACAACCGAGACTTGTCTATTAACACTATTGTTGAAACAATTGTTACTCAGGTTACTTAGAATTAAGCTAACTGGAGTGATATGAGATTATAATACGATGTAAGTCAAAATTATAATATAAATAATGGGATGAATTTTTAAATTGTTTAGGATATTGAAGAATTACAAATCTAGATGAGAAATTGCTTCTTTTTGTTAAACGGGTTTTTTAATAATTTTTGAAAAAATATCTAATACTATTTTTATAACTGAAAAAAAATTAAATTTATTTTCAAGCACTAGTGCGGCAAAAACTAATTTTCCTCACTAACATGCGTGTGGAAAGTAAGCACTTTCCACTCACTTTTTTACTTTTGAAAGGCTTTATTAATTCGAAGAAGATACAAAAAAAATCTTATGCTAGGAATTAAAGCTACAGAAAAAAAAACACTATATATTATCAGCAAATAACACCTTAGAAACTAATTTATCTTGTGATTACACCATATTTTGCCTGAGGAAAAAAAACATTATATTCTTTTCCTGAATTGGAAAAAAATATGAAAGTGATTGTAAAAAAAATACATAATACATTTTCATACAAGCATTGTTGTCAGATTTCAAGAGTAGACATAATATAAACATTTAATAAGTAGAACTTGTGTTTTATTCCAGGGTGATTAGTGTCCTTAAAAAGTTACATTTTAAGTTTCTTCCTTTAGTTTTTCTTGTTATTTCATATAATATATGCTTATCCTTTTTGTTGAATGTTGATAATTCTATATTTAAAATGATTTATAAAAATTTTTTGTTCAACATATTTAATTTTTTTTTTAAAAAACCTTTTCTACAAACTTAATTACTTTTTTTACATATATTTTTTATCCAAAGTACATATTAACCTAAGTCTAAGATATATTTTTTTTATTAAGTTTTAAATAGGGATGTACTATTTGTATTTCTAAGTGTACTTGGAAGTGTATTAAATAATTTCAGACCATTGTGATATATTGATTTTAAACCTGTATTTGTGAATTATCTTGGAAGATGCAAATGTTCACACTGCCTGGTATAGTGCGTGTGTCTCTGCTCATTTTTTTGAAACTCAATAACAGATCGCTTATTTCCATGAATTATATAATATATATATAAAGTATTATTTTAAATTTATATATCCCTGAAATATCCATTAGTCTTATATTTATTTAGGCTTATACAGCAAATGGGTGGAAAAGCGTAAGGGAAGTTTAAAAACATTTTTGACTGCCTTGTTCTGCAAGACCCTTAGTGGGTTCAACACGACACAACTAGCTGTAGCCCACACTGATACCAAGTATTGCAAATGACTATATATATGGGAAAAGTACAGATGTTTACGAATTCTTAGACTTAACAAGTAACCAAGGCGATATAACAACCCAACAACTGATGGTACCTTTGATCTGATACGTCGCACATGCCTCTCCCAAGAGATCCCCTCATCAATTAACAACCCAAGGTACTTTATAACATTTTTATATTGAAGATCATAATCTCCAAACTTAATTGAGTTAGTTTGTGAGAAGACAACCAGGTTGCTATTATCTCTAAATCATGTTTTATAACTATTTTAATGTCATTTTTACTGTTGCCGCTATACATGAGTGTTGTGTCATCTGCATACAATTTAATTTTACCATGTAATTTTAAAATGAATATTGAATTTATATAAATTAGAAACAGTGTTGGTCCTATAATTGAGCCTTGAGGCACACCACAATGAATCAGTTCTTGTTGACTTAGTGCGTTATTCACCGAAACAGACTGTTTCCTATTTTTGAGGTAGTTAACAGACCATACATGAGGGGTGCCCCTTATGCCCATATTCCCTAGTTTTCTTAACAATATTGAGTGGTCAACCGTATCGAATGCCTTTCGCAGGTCCAGCGACACAAGAGCGCATATGCATCCCTGATCAATTTTTACTTGTAACTCTAAAATGAGATCAATAACAGCTATCTCTGTGTCACTGAACTTACGAAAGCCATATTGGCCAACTCCAAGGAAATTGATCCTTTTTAGGTATGACTGTAACCTAACATTTACACAATGCTCAATAATCTTGGACAGAACAGGAAGAACTGACACCGGCCGATAGTTAGAGACTGACTCACTGTCACCTCCTTTAAATAAAGGATGCACTTTAGCCACTTTTATTTTGTCTGGTACATCTCCACTTTGAAAGGAGAGGTTGATTAATTTACTTATGATTGGGGCACATTGTACCTTCATACACTTCACATTTCTGACACTGATGCTATCTAAACCACTAGCTTAATTTAATAAGTTTCAGTATAAGGGAAGTCGAGTGATTTTCATGATCGAAATGCTTTGTTATATTTAGTGATTTAACAAAATATGAAGATCATAAGCAACTATTATAATATGCGAGTAATTCTATCATATTTTATCTTAATTAAATTATTTGCACGGTAGCACGTACATGATTAGTATCACTCCTACGAATCTATTTGTTTATTTACTATTGATATTTTATTTCGGTTTGTGGTCTAAGGTGCAAAAAATAAGTTAATATACAATTTGGAATTGTTCTATTCTATACAATCTCACTTATGTGATAATAATAAAACTGTTTTTTGTAAATAATACATTCCTAAAAATGAAATTTATAGGCTAGTTCTCAGAGACATGAAATGTTATAAAATTACTGTCAAATAAAGCCAGAAACATACAAATTTTCACTTTTTGCGCTCTTTTCGGCATGCTCGTATGCTCTATGCATGCATCTACCTATATACACCATGCTACGTAGCTATAGATTGGATGGAAAGATAAAATTTCGGATTTAGAAAAAAATCTCAAGTACCGCTTACCCGAATGTAATAAAAATATGCACATTTAGGTATAAAACTACGCCGGATCCAAAGGCGAGTTCCGCATTGCTGCCCAGATTACCGTTTTTCTGTTATAACAGAACTTTTTTAATGAAACACCCTATATTATTATTACTTTTCTAAAATCTGAGTAAAATTCTCAATACTTTTTATTAAGAGCACTTTTTATGAAAGTTAACAGTTTTTGAGAAAATCAGGGTCAAATATCCATATTTTAATGTATTACCTTTTGTTAAAATATGTACAAAAAGGTGATCTGATATGTTTGACAATGTCAGTTTTGTTGATTTACAAAAATGGATCGTTTAACCTAAAACCCAAAGAGTTGAAATTTTGATTATACTGGTTTGAGGGGATAGAATGCGAGACCTGAAATATATAACATTTTTGAGGATGCTGTAAGTAAAATTAATAAAAAAATTCGTGAAACTGGAAAGGTAAATGATGTACGTTCTGGCAGACCTGGAAGCAAAACAGATGGTGATAAGGTTCTGAATGATTTAATCAGTTTAGAAGAAAATCCGCACCTTTCTACCGGACAATTAGGAAGAGAAAATGACGTCTAACACATGTCCGTAGACCCACTTCTAAAAACCAAAAAATGTAATCTATACAAAATAAAGTTTTGTAGGGACACCATAAAAATGTGGTGTATAAAACTAAGGCCAATGACCTCAAGGATTTAAAAGGTCGAATAGTAGTAATGTAGATGAATCGGGGAGGCTGGCATTCTTTTAATATATTAAATATTTTTTCACAGTATTTGGCCTACTGTCAGAAAATAAATGGGCAACATTTTAAACACCTAGTTTCATTAATTTTTAGGAACGTATGTGTGTGCTTGATTAGCTATATATCCAATACATTCCTTTTTTATATGAACTGTGAGAGTTTATTGAAACACTGTTAAAACGAAATAAAATAAGTCTATTGAACTAGAACAACAAAATTCACATCCGACATCTTGCAAGTCCAAGAGTTCTCCTCTAATATTAATTCAAATCTCAAGAAACATAAAGTTTCACCCTCTGTGCCAAAATTCCTCACTTTGATTGGTCCTATTCGTTGGCAAAATGGTGTTTTTTATCTTTGTAAACTTTCCCATGGTCAAAATAAAAACATTCTTCACAGATAGTAAAATGGGAATTTGGAGAAAGCTTTACTAAGAAGGGTCGTTTCGGTATTTTCATATCATAAATCCTAAATGCAATAAACAGTTTACTGTCATACTTACTAACATATTTTAAAATCGTACAAAGAAGTGTTGTAAAAATAAAAATTAACGGATAGCATACAACAACCTTAAAACTAAATTAGACTCTAAATGCCGATGGAAATTCCCACAATTATGTACAGAAAACTAAGTACCTATAAATTGTTACATTTCTCAATAGCAATAGATAATTAGCTTAGATTAAAAAAGTAAATGTAAAATAAAATAAATATGTACAGTATGTTATGCAGTAACAATGAAAAGAAAAACAAATATATACAGTGTGATATGAGCAAATTTTAACTTTGGCAGACAAATGTGGGAGACATTCAGTCGCCACAACACCCCCCTGCTAGTGATTGAGATTCACGACAATCCAGCCTGGAAGCGGTTGGGAAACCGGACATGTCTGCCCGATCTGGTCTATCGTTCTGGTGACCTGCTGATGGGTTCTGATGCGGGAGCATGGTTCCCATCTGGTGACTGGTGTGATTCTTCTTCTCGTTGCGAGACACATCTGGTTCTGGTAATTTCTGCGGGTTGCAGAGCGACTTGATGTATTCCATCTCCATATCTTGTGACAATGGCATGTCCTCTGGGTCCTTGTTCAAGATATACGCTGGCTTGAGTCGATCGATACTGACGTTGACGTGGCGTCCCCTTTTGTCAACGACGAACGCCTTAATCTCTCGGCTAACGACGCGGTACGGGCCATCGTAAGGATGTTGCAGAGGCTTCTTCTGAGCGTCATGGCGAACAAAAACATGAGTGGCTGTTTGAAGATCTTTAAAAATAAACGTTTTTCTCTTTGCATGGTGATTAGATCCATTTGTGGGGCGTAGCTCAAGAAAATGTGTACTTAGTTCAGTGGCGAAGTTGCTGGAGCCATCATCTTGGATATTCAGTGAGCGGAATGCTAAGAACTCTCCAGGCAGGCGAATGGGTTGGCCGTATATCATCTCTGCAGCTGTCGCGTCGAGGTCCTCTTTCCAAGCCATTCGGATACCGAACAAAACTGTGGGTAGGCTCTCGGTCCAGCGGGACTTATGACATCGAAGGGAAACCTTAAGTTGGCGATGAAACCTTTTGATCATGCCATTAGCTGCGGGGTGGTATGCCGTTGTACGAATATGATTGGTGCCCATTAGACAACTAATTTGCTTGAACAGGCAAGACTCAAATTGCCGGCCCTGATCGGTGGTGACTCGTAGTAGAACGCCAAACCTGCACACACAGTTGTCATAAAAGGCTCGTGCAATGGTGGTTGCTTCCTGGTCTAGGTCTATCATGGTCATCTGTATCCCTCAGATAACGGCATTATCACTATGTCAAGGTGAACATGCTCAAAACGGCTATAGGGCGGTGCAAACGTTCCGACTGGACTAATGACATGACGCGAGACCTTCGAACGCTGGCATTCAGGACAGGATTGGGCCCACTTCCTGCAGTCACTCTTCATCGATGGCCAAACATAGCGCTGAGTTGCTAGTTTCACTGTGGTTCTGACGCCGGGGTGGCTTAGTTGGTGTATGCTGTCAAAAACTGGTTTCCTGAATGGCTTCGTAATAAATGGTTTAGCTATTGAAGTTGACATATCGCACCAGATTGTGTTGTTAGTGAAAGGAATTTGGTTTTGTCTCATTTTCAAGACCGAATCGTCTTGACAAAATCTGGTCAGTTCCTCGTCACTGTTCTGGGATGTTGCTAGAGCGTCGTAGTCGATTGACTTATGAACTTCATCAATCCTAGATAAGGCATCTGCAATCACATTATCGCTCCCTGCTATATGCCGAAAGTCTGTCGTGAATTGACCGATAAAATCCAGGTACCGGAACTGTCGAGGTGATACTTGGCTTTTCTTATGACGAAATGCATATATCAGTGGTTTATGGTCCGTGAAAATAATAAAGTTTCTTGCCTCCACCATGTGTCTGAAATATTTGACGGATAGGTATGCTGCTAGTAGCTCACGGTCTTAAGCGCCATATTTGCACTCTGTAGGACTGAGCTTCTTGGAGAAAAAGCTAAGTGGTTGCCACTGATCATTTACCCACTGCTGCAAGGCAGCGCCAATGGCAGAGTCTGAAGCGTCACAGAATATAGCAAGGGGTGCGTTGACATTTGGGTGCGACAACAAGGTGGCCTGGGCTAGTGCTTTCTTGCTGGCTTCGAACGAGGCTAGACTTTCTGTGGTCCAGTGTAACGGGGATCTTCCTTTGATTTTTTTCATGAGGAGTGTGTTCAGTGATGCTTGAATCTCGGCTGCTTTGGGTACGAATCTCCGGTAGAAATTCACCATACCCAAAAAGCGACGAAGTTGCTTGGCCATTTCGGGTTTTGGGTAGGCCAGAATAGTTTCGACCTTTTCTGGCAGTGGTTGGGTGCCTGCAATTGAGACGCAATATCCTAGGAATTTGACTTGGGACTGGCCAAAAACAGAGTTCTCTAATATTCACACCAATCTCAAGAAACATAGAGTTCCACCCCCTGTGCCAAAATTCCTCGCTTTGTTTGTTCCTATTCGTTGGCAAAAGGGGTTTTTTATCTTTATAAACTTTCCCATGGTCAAAATAAAAACATTCATTACAGATAGTAAAATGGGAATTTGGAGAAAGCTTTACTAAGAAGGGTCGTTTCGGTATTTTCATATCATAAACCCTAAATGCAATAAACAGTTTACTATCATACTTACTAACATATTTTAAAATCGTACAAAGAAGTTTTGTAAAAATAAAAATTAACGGATAGCATACAACAACCTTAAAACTAAATGTTTCTAAATGCCGATGGAAATTCCCACAATTATGTACAGAAAACTAAGTACCTACAATAGATAATTAGCCTAGATTAAAAAAGTAAATGTAAAATAAAATAAATATGTACAGTATGTTATGCAGTAACAATGAAAAGAGAAACAAATATATACAGTGTGATATGCGCAAATTTTAACTTTGGCAGACAAATGTGGGAGACATTCAGTCGCCACAAAGACACCAAACAAATTTATTGTTTGGTGTATTTTTTTCATGGGGTAGTTTAACAACGAAAACAACATTTATCATATTAAATCAACGTTTCCGTTATTGTGTTGAGTTTAATAAAGATTTTATTTCAAGTCTTATCACTCCTAAAAATTTTTTTTTTCATTTAAAACAAATTAAGCATATTTTTATCGACGTACACATCATTATATACATTGAAAGGTTAAATGATTTAAAAATAACTAGAGTTAAATTATATCTTTTTTTAAAAACATCTTTGGTGATAATGTAATGACTGAAAATATTATTACACTACGTTTGATAAGTAATATGTCTAGATTCGACAAAAACATTCATAGACCCAAATTTAAAACACATATATCTACTATACCTACAGCTGACGGTACGCACCTTGCAGAAGCGATTTATTTGGTGGAAAGTTAATGTAGTGAAATTATTAGACTGATCGGATCTATCTATATCTTTTACGTCTTTATTATTAGACTATAAAAATACTATTAAAATATTTTCACATCGTCCCATCATTTTACTAGTTGTGTTAATATTTTTTTCAAACAAAAATATTAATTTTTACTTATGATCAATATGACCAATTGCTGAAAGGGGTGTGCAGTGTGTGAGTAATGCGATCATGTTACAAACTTCTAGGGTAAACAGAAAACGTGAAAACAAAAGGTTTATATGAACGTGGGTCCGGTAACGCTTCCTTTTGAAACTGGCCTTCATAAACCAGTTTTCGTTTTCGGAAGCACCCAATTTTGGGACATACATTGCTGTTCGTAAGTTCATCTATTTGAGCCACTTGAACAATGTTAACTTTAACCAATGGGCGTGCGAGTTGAGTAAATTTGACCCTATTTCTCTAAGGCTTCAGTCTCTTGTCATTTTGATATCAGAGTATGATTTTCCTATGCCTTTTACATAAAATTGCTACTCTTTGTGAAAATCGCTAAATGTCACCGTTTCTTCGGAAATTGGCTAAAATCAAGTTAAGATACAATTACTGAAGTTGCATTATTATTATGGCAGATAGTACAAACGGAAACTTCAAATAATAGTTGCTGAAACTGCCGGCCACTTCGCTGGATACATTAAAGCCTGGGTTATAGATTGAAAACGTTTGCATCTTGCGTCGCCGTTTACGCTGTTCTTCAAGTTTATTTAAGGTAAAACAATAGGTATGGTTATATTTTTGCCGTCATCCGTTTGAGTTTCCGCTAGCCGTCGAAAAGATGGCGATCTTTAACTTTAACGGAAGCGGCTAGCGTAAATCGAAGTTGGCGTTAAGCTGCAACCAATAAAATTGCTACATTTTTAGAGAATTTTTCAAAAGGTTCGTCCTTCCTAATAAATTTGACATTAATACATACACATAACATCCTCGTCCGTTTAAAACAATGATTGCCTTTAATTTCAAGAAAATACTGATAGAAGTATTGGGTATTGCTATCCCAATTAACAGGCCAAATTTGTCACCTACCTTGCATCCTTCTCTTTAATAACTTTACAGGTGGGGCACACATTAATATGTCCATAATGCCTAGTCTTTACTAGGCATCATTGCTATGATGTTGATTATCCATTCTTAACAAATTAAAAAAATGCACATAAACTTAAAAACAAGCAAGACAAATGTGCATTACACAAAAAGGCGATAAATATAAACATAAAAGTAAGGTTAATTCCACAGGCGATGCAAAGCGCAAACATTTTCAATCTATAAGTTGGGCTAAGAACCTGCGTAAACGCTTAGCTCAAACAGACGACGCAAAACGCAAACTTTTTTAATCTATAACCCAGGCTTTATTGCACCTACGCAGCATATTTAAGTTGTCGTGGTGAAAAACGTCAGGCATTGTTTTGGATTACTTCAGCCTCAGCGGAAATTCTAGCTGGCAAATCTTCTTCTGACTCGACTGGAGTTTCATAAACGAGACTTTTGCCCCCAAGGAAAAAACTCTAAAGGTGTTAGATCTAGGTGGCCAGGTGCCGTCCAATTCAACGTCCTCTAAAACTGTCGTTTAGGTGCTCGCGGACAAGAAGTGAAAAATGAGATAGCGCTCTATCTTGATGGAACCATAAGTTCTGTCATATATTTAGGGTCAAAATATGTAACAATTCTGACAATATATTTCTTAGTTAAGATAAATAGGACCTGTTAAACGAGGAGGCAACATGATTGGATTAACTAAAGTTTCTCCAATAACGCCGGCCAACATGTTGACCGCTAATCTATGTTGATACCCCTTTATCTGAACACCTCAGACCACACATGACTATTTCGCGAATTAAAAATGCCT
Source organism: Kuschelorhynchus macadamiae (assembly GCA_030620095.1). Taxonomy (NCBI): domain Eukaryota; kingdom Metazoa; phylum Arthropoda; class Insecta; order Coleoptera; family Curculionidae; genus Kuschelorhynchus; species Kuschelorhynchus macadamiae. Next base: position 1,152,208 of record JAUTXW010000521.1, on the reverse strand, counting down.
TATTTTGTAAACACAGCCTCGTCAGAAAAAACATATTTTGAAAATTGAGGTTCTTCAGTAGACCGGTCAAAAAACCATTGGGCATGAAATCATTTGGTCCCACACAATGCTTCCACTTATTGAAGATGGTAGGAGCGAAAAAGCTGTGCATGAACAACCTCGCATACACTGACATGATTTACAAGCATGGCTTTTGCGACTGCTCCGCTGCTCACAGAAAGATTATTTTCGAATCGCCGAAGCACTTCTTCCTCAAAGTGGCGGGCAACTCAACGTATGGTCAATTTCTTCTTCATGACTGCCGCCCTGACTGCGTCCAGTCATTAAATCTCATTGCATGCAGAAGAACTTCTTGCTTTTTTAGAAAATAGCCAACATGGTTGGCAATAACATATGTTCAATGAAAACAAATAACACAACCACATCCTCTCTGTTTCTAATCCGGATTTTGATTTTTTTTATAATAAAAGTCAGAAAAACCCCGATCTCTTGGATAAGGCGCTAAAGGTCGACAAGGTGTATTATTTATTATAAAATATTATAAAAGGTCTTTATTCTGTTGATAAATCTGCTTAAAAATGCCACTTATCAGTTTTATACTTATTCTTAGGTTTAATTAGAAGATCTGTATCCATTACTGTTTCTTCTTCATCAGGAAGTTTTTCTTTTTCTTCATCCTGCTCTTTATTAATTATTTCTCTTACATTTGCTACTTAATTTTCCGTCACCGAAACGCCTAGTAAAAAAACCTTTGCGTTAGCGCTTAACATTTAATGTAAAAATAATACTTAAAAATTTAATAATTTAAAAAATAAGTCTTACAGTATGGATTAGAAGATTCCCATTTGGATGTTGATAGTTCGCAGGTAAACCTTGAAGTTGGCAATCTTCTTTTCTTCTGAATTTCTTCTACACATAAATACAGTCTACGTCACCCAATTATTTTAATAATGTTAGACCAGGAGTAACTTTAAGTTATAATTTTTGACTTTCGGAAACCCTAAACTTTTAAACATTACATTTTTGCGAACATAGAGATTCATATAGAGAAAAACTTTATTTAATTAATTTTATTTCTTTAATTCTGTTATCTCAAACATTTCAATTTCTAGAAATCGTTAAATTTCAAACTTAACTTTTTGTGTTTTTGAGACACGAGCAGTAAATCAAAACTTGACGACGTCATATTATAATTATTCATTTTTAAAATAAAAACTTTTATCAAAAATAAAATTTTCCGACAAATCGAAAATAAAAAATATCGCATTTGTTGCAAATTCTTTCCCGGTCATTGTTTATAAAAGTTTCTGAGAAAAAAACAAAACATTTAAAGAAAATGTCCTTATACCTCCCGAAAACCCTATGGATATTGGTTTTGACCTCAATCTGAAATGTTCGTGAAAAGATGGGTGATCGGTTTCATCCTTCAAATCTTATTAACCACTTTTTTATTAAATGAAAAATAAAATCACATTTTAACAATCAACAATAATAACTCTAATTACACCGACTTACGATTAGACGACTGACTGTTGTTACTTTTGTCTATAACTTGAACAAAATTGTCTATTTTTACATACTTTTCCAATTTTGCTTCGTTTTCAGCAGTTTTTTTTTAGCTGCTCCCGATTGGTGCGTGTAATTCATTTTATCACAACCACAACGCTGATTAGTCATAAAACAAAATATAAAATCAGTATCACTTTAGTCTAGCACCCAACACAGAACAAACAATTAACATCCAAAGCAAATAGCAAATAACTAAAAACTAAACTATCAGTTCAACTTCACTAATTAGTCTCGATTGCAACTAAAAATTAAAGGCTGTTTGCCTGTTTGGTGCGCGTTAAGGTCTATACACACGGTGACACTATTTTGGTCGCCTATCGCTATAAATCGCATAGTTTTTTAAATGTAATTTCCTTACTTAAATGTTCGCTTTTATAAATCGATTAGTTCTATCGATAGTTCTAATATGTTCTAATAGTTTTTTCTTTAGACTTTAAACGGGCCACCCGAGACCCCAAGGGCGCAAGAAAATTAAAGATTTAGCACACAGAGTTTATTTGAAATTACTGTCAACCAACCTAAAACTGTATTCTTCAAATAATAAAGACTAAAATCGATAATTGATTTTATTATGCGTACGCAGTGGAACGTCATAGTTCGACTCAGAAATAGTCGTTAGAATGCGACGAACAGATAAACATTCGGGAAACCGCCCAATGTCCTTGAAGCGCTCTGAGCGATATATTATGTACAGGGTGTACGGATTTGGTTGCAAAAGCAGGGTATCTCGCTTATTTTTAAAGATAGAACCTTGCGGTTTTCACGAACCTGAGCTAATTTTTTGTCAAACTCATGAAGCCGTAAACAGAATTTTCTTAGCCTTCTTCGTTTATGAGATACAGGAAGAAATAGAAAATTTTGCATTTTGGGACCCCCCTCGTATCTCGGTTATCCTTTAACTTAACGCAAAGGGAAAAATTGTTGCTTATGCAGTTTTTTACGCTGGATCTAGTGGCGTAGTCATATTTTTCATTTGAGTTGTTATTTTTTAGATATGACCCAAAGTTGTGTTTTTTTAGATGGGACACCCTGTATATTTGTCCAGAAATTGATTTGTTCTTTTAAAAGCTTCTCAAAAATATATAATAGTATGGGTCTATTTTAATAAACAACAACAAAAATCCTAATTTTTATAATTATCATCCCAAATTTTGCAGTAGGCCATGCAAAACAATGCTGCCTTTTATTTAAAGTCGTTAACAATATCTACATCCTAACAATAAATCAAAATAAATATGTAATTAAATCTATTTATCAAAATATGTATTGATAATTTCGCACCAAAAAAGTACCACCTACCTAGATTTATGTAACACAAGAACAAAACAGTAATAAATTATTATGTAACAAGCCTTTCAGCAAAAATCAACTGTCGTATAAGAACTACAGTAACCAAGGAAATCAAAAGAACTGTTCAAACTGATTTCCATTTGGTTCTATGCATGCTTCGCACAATTTTCGTATTCGTTTTAGGGAATTAAGCAAAATAACGGGATGATTTTGTAAATAGCGAAAATTTTCTCTTATTGCATTTCCTAAATCTTGGACATTATCATAGTGGTCTTTGTAAATTCTATTTTCCAGATATCCCCATAGAAAGAAATCTAAAATCGACAAATCTGGGGACCTAGGGGGCCATCTTATAGGTCTATTTGTTCCGATCCATTGATTGGTAAAATTATTGTCCAGAAATAATCTCGTCATTCCAGAATTGTGTGCAGGAGCACCGTCTTGTTGAAAATAAATTTCGTTAATTTGCGCTAGAGGAACATCGTCAAGTAATTCAAGTATAGCTGCCTCTAAAATTTCTATATAGCGATTGGCTGTTAGATTTCCCTCAAATATATAAAATTTTATATGTGTTCCTAATATGAAGCAGGACACATTTAGACCAAACCTGCCCTGCTGTCTTCTGGGAAATATTTGGTGTTGATTTTCCTGTGACCAGAATCTACTATTGTGCCTATTGAGTATACCAGAATTACTGAAATGTGCTTGGTCTGACCATATAACCTTCCGTTCAAAATCTCTAACCATATCGCATCTTTCTCGAAACCAATTGCAGAAGACTACCCGACGCTCTGCATCCCCTAGCTGTAAGTGCTGCACGTGCCTAAATTTGTATGGGTGGTATTTGTGCTTTTTTAGAATTTCTTTAACTCTAGTTTTTGGAATCCCTATGCTCTTTTCACTGGCCCTACAAGAGTTTGTAGGGTAAGCTTCTGCATTAGCCAAAACCGTAATTTCCTCAGCCTCCTGATTTTCTTTATTATATGTTTTCGTACGAGGTTTGATAAATGATCCGTGATTAAGTAAATTCTTTTTTATCCGATAAAAAGTGGATATATTAGGTTGCCTGCTTTCTGGATATCTAAATAAAAATTAAGCAATAGTATTTCAACATACCTAAAAATTAACTATTTACCTGTTAAAATACATCTCAGAAGCCGCTTCAACATTTTCATTACTTAAAATAAAACAAGCTAACATATCGTACTTTTCATAATGTTCGAAAGTTTAGTTTTCTTCCATAATAATACAAATATATTTTTAAACAATAAATAAATACAAAAAACTAGCGCTATATTTTATATATGGGTACAAAATTGGGAAATGTCATTTGCTTCCAAGAAAACAAAAGAAAACAAAAGAAAACGGCATCGTTTTGCATGGCCTACTGTAAAATTTCGGATGATAATTATAAAAATTAGGATTTTTGTTGTTGTTTATTAAAATAGACTCATACTATTACATATTTTTGAGAAGCTTTTAAAAGGACAGATCAATTTCTGGACAAATATACAGGGTGTCCCATTTAAAAAAACACAACTTTAGGTCATATCTAAAAAATAACAACTCAAATGAAAAATATGACTACGCCACTGGATCCAGCGTAAAAAACTGCATAAGCAGCAATTTTTCCCTTTGCGTCCCAAAATGCAAAATTTTTTATTTCGCACTGTATCTCATAAACGAAGAAAGCTATGAAAATTTTGTTTACGGCTTCATGAGTTTAACAAAAAAATAGCTCAGGTTCGTGAAAACCGCAAGGTTCTGTCTTTAAAAATAAGCCCTGAGATACCCCGCTTTTGCAACCAAATCCGGACACCCTGTACAACAGAAGGCTCTGAGCGTCGCATCGCATATTCGCGTACGATCGAGACTCTCGATTGGAGAGTATTCTAGTTGCTTATTGCGGGTAATATATAAAACCGCTCAGCGTGCGAGTCAATTCGTTCCTTCTTAACAGCTGATAAGAAAAGACGCGGGAAATATTCAAGCAAATTCAGCTCAGAAGAAAAAAAATCTATGAAGATGTCTGTTTTAAAAAAGCGGAAAGTGGACACAGAATGTCGTTAATTCTAAAACAAATGGACTGATAAATACTTTTTTATCATATCATCAAAACCTATGTGTTTGTTGTGCAATGAAACAATTTCGGTTTTAAAAGAATATAATATGAAGTGGCATTACTATTGCAGCAAGCATTTCGCCCAATATAATTTATTTACAGGCCAGTTAAGAAACGATAAAATTAAAAAACGCATTACAGATTTAGCGAAACAGCAACAAATGTTCCATTCACAAAGATCAAATTTAGACAGTGTTGTTAAAGCTAGTTTCATAGTTAGTTCCAAAATAGCGAAAACATCGAAGTCATTTTCTGAGGAAGAGTTTGTTGACGGGTGCCTAGTAGATGTTGCAGAACTTTTGTGCCCAGAAAAGAAGAAAGATTTTGAGAATGTGACCGTATCGCGACGTTCTATTGTCCGACGTATAGATATGATGGTTAATAATATCAAAAAAATATTGACTGATAGATTGGCTGGGTTTCAAGCATTTTCGATTGCACTGGATGAAAGTACCGATTTATCTGATACAGCTACAGTACAGCTTTTATACGAGGTGTTGATAAAGAATATGTAGTGACAGAGGATTTACTGGCTTTACGGCCACTACAAGAGACCCCACTACTGGAAAAGATAGTTTTACCGAGGTGCAAAGTACTTTTGAGCAATATGGTTTGCAGTGGTGTAAATTTGTTGGAGTGAGCACAGTTGTCGCGCCTACAAATTTTATCGGAATTTTGAAGGAAAGAGCAACCGCTATTAATATGCAAGAATGTGATTTAATAATTCTCCATTGCATTATTCACCAAAAAAACTTGTGCTCTAAGTCCAGTCTCCTACTGTCAGAGCAATTCACTGATCGGTTTTCCGATTTTAAGAATATTGATAGCATTTTCAATATTTTTGCACATCCTTGTAACTGTAATGTGCCCTGCTTTATCTACAAATTGAGTTGATCGATTCAAGAAGACTCATATTTGAAGTCTAAATTTGATGATGTGGAACTAAGCGAATTTTGCAGAACACCCATTCCGAATAAGAGTATACACAGCTGAGAGTTTTTGCATGAAAAATAATTTGTATATTTGTTAGCACGTATAAATGTGAGCAGCTTTTTTCAGTCATCGTACTCGGTTTGCAAATATTAATTTAGAAAACACTTTGAACCCATGTGCTAGTGATATTGACTCCAATATTGATCACCTTGCTTCTCAGCTTCAAACTCAAGTCTCTCATTAATTTTCATTTGATTTTTCTATCTGTTTTGGTTATTTATTTTATTTATTTGAACATTCACCACACGATTACAATATATAAAATGGGTTTCGTCACATGCTATAAGTTAATCTAAGTTTTTAAAATTTAAGGACAATAACAAAACTATAATCATTAAGTGTACAGCGTATCAAACCAGGACACAAACAAATGGTAAATAATATGGTCTTAAGATTAGATATTATCTAGGGTAAGTATCTCAGTCTCTATAATCCATGAATTCTTTGAAGCTATAAAAGGTCCTTTCATTCAAATATAGTAATAGATTTCTACGAAACTGCTTTATGGATCTAGCTTCCTTGATATTGTTGAGCAGTTTGTTGTATATTCTGACACAAGCGTAATGTGGAGATTTCTCATAACGAGATGAGGTGTGTCGAGGAAACGTAAGATTACCACAATGGCTGGTTGGGTAGGTATGATTTTCAGAATTGCTCTTAAACTGGTCTTTGTTTTGGTACACATAGAGGGCACACTTTAATATATAGACAGATGTAAGTGTAAGTATTTTAGAATTTTTCATGGTTTCTCCGCAGGTTGCCTGAGGTTTCAGTCTGAAGATCAGTCTAATTATTTTTTTTTGGGAAATGAAAACCCTATTGGCGTTCACTGCTTGACCCCAAAGAATAATGTTGCCAATATGGGAGTAAGCCATAGCATAATATGTTGTAAGCAGAGTAGACATAGGTACTGCTTGTTTCAGTTTTAGTATTGCATAGAATGCTTGATTAAGCTTCGAACAGATATGGTCTATTTGTGGCTCCCAAGTGAGTTTAGAGTCAAGATATGTTCCTAGGAATTTTACCGTTGATTCAGTTTTATCTACATATAGTCTTGGTTACGTTTTGATGAAAGGGACAATAACAGTCTTATCTTTGTTCAGGGTAAGTCGGTTTGAATAACACGACATGTTCATTTCATCACAGACATTGTCGATTTTTGATTGATTCAGGTTCGATCTTTGCCGAGATAATAGCTGTAGTATCATCGGCGAATTTTGTAGTAGTGTCTATATTTAGTAGTATTTAGTATTTAAGTTGTACTCTGTTGATGTACAATTTTCTACCCTTACCAGTAACCTTCTTTTTGAGAGGAACGACATAATTATAGAAAGGGCGTTGCCTCTAATACCCATAGCGCTAAGTTTGTGGCAGACAAAGTTTAAATTTAGTGTGTCAAAGGCTCTGGACAAGTCAAAGAAAAGGCCAAAGACAATGCGGTTTTCTTCCAGCTCTTTGTAAATGAAGTCCGCCAGTTGAAAAGCAGCTATTTCTGTTGACCTTCCAATGCAAAATCCGTGTTGGTCATTTCTAATTATGTTAAATCGCTGGAGGAAGTTGATCATTCTGATATATATAACACGTTCAAAGATTTTACTAAAGGTACTTAATACTGAAATTGGTCTGTAATTCTCAATGTTAGTGGGTTCTCCCTTTTTAAAGACAGGTACAATTGTTAAAGAGATATTTATTAGAATTTGTAGTGGTTCCTTTATTTAAGTGCAGACCTTTTTTATGGCTTTTGTAGGAATGCCATCAAAACCACAGGATTGTTTATTTTTTAGGCGCTTGATAAGTTGCTCTACTTCAGCAGTTGTAACTGGCTCCAGGAAAATTGTGTTGCCTATGGGTTCTGGAGTTGTTGGACTATAAGATATATTATCTCCAAAGTGATCTTTAAACATTTGCAAAAAAATCACCAAGTATATTCGCTACTTTCGAGGGTTCAGATATTAGTTGGTCGTTTATTTTAAGGCTTATTGGATTTACCTTTTTCTTTCTATCCAGCTCACTATTTATTACATTCCAGACTTCTTTAGTTTGATTGTCTGCGGTTTCTATTTTGTTTTTGTTGTAATTTATTTTGGCTTTATTTAGATGCTTTCTATAGTCTTTTCGTTTTTGTCTATAATATTCCTTCATCTTCGAGTTTTCAGTTTGTCGGGTAAGTTCATAGAGATCATGTAACGGCTGCCTCTCCTTAGCTAAGTTCTTAACCATTTGTTCCGTTGTTTTCGAAATCTTTCTATTTTCTTGGGTTTTGGACATGTAACATCAAAGTGCCATAAAATTGTTTTCAAAAAATTTCCAAATGCCATGTCGATTTTGGTCACAAATATATCTTCCCATGATTCAGCTTTCAGTTTTGCCTGGAAATCATTTAAATTTTTTTCTCCTAATAATCGGACTCCTCTAGTAACTACATCTGTAGTTGTAGTAAGTAGTGGTCGGAGATATGTACTTCACTTATTGAACATTTGATTAATGATTTGTTGATGTTTGTTGTCGTATAGTCTATTGACGATACTGAGGTAACTGCTTTTGATGTAAAGATTCTCGCTGAAGTCTTTTAGATTGAAGGATTCAAGTAGGTCATTTAATAGCTTTAATAGTTTAATAGGTTAATTTGAGCTTTTAATATATTATTATGCTATTATAATTAATAAATAAAAAAATATGTGAATGTTTATCGCCTTTATATTCACTACTACCTACTTATTTCTTACCTACGGCCCGCGACCTGATTAAGTCTCTAAGTTACGCCCTCAGCTAAGTAACTGTTGCCCATACCTGCCTTAGAGGAATGGGGTCAAATTTACTCAAATACCCCCCTGGTTAAAGCTAACATAGTACAATAGGTTCAAATAGATGAATGAATGAATGAGTGATTTATTTCATCAAGTAGACCAAATACATAAAACATGTAAGCATAGTATAGATGACGTCAAAAGTCTATACACTACCTATAAACCAATTATTCTTATTTTATGCAGACAAATACTCTTCAATTGAGTAAAAACATTCAATTTTTAAAAATGCTTTTAACTTCTCTTTTAAATAACCTAATATTATTTATAGCTCGGCAACTTACTATATACTAAAATCCCCATATAACTGGGACTGTCTTCGTAAATTGACAAATTGTGTGAAGGAACACAAAGATTATTTTGGCCCCTAGTATAATATGAGTGGAAATGATTATTTCGTGTGAATTTTTCCAGGTTTCTTTTTACAAATAGTAAAACTTTAAGTATGAATGTTGTTGGAACTGTCAACAGTCCCACTTTTTTAAATAAAGGTTTACACGATGTTAATCTGTTTACACCTTCCATAGATCGTACAATTTTTTTTTGTATGTGAAATACCCTAATAATTTATCTCGAGTTTCCTCAAAATAATATGCCGTATTTTGACCGACTATAAAATTGCGCATAATAGTACGAAAGCAAAACACTTACACTACATATTTTTTTCAATTTAAATATGGCGAATGCAACGGGTGTCATCTTAGCACACAATTCAATAATGTGGGTTTCCCGACCTAAACTATTTTCAATATGTATTCCCAAAAATTTTATCGTTGTAACCTGTTGCATTGAAGAGCCATTTACGCTTATTAAAAGTGATTGATTAGTGACATGATTGCGAGGAGTAAAGTTGATGAATACGACTTTTTTGTTGTTTAAGAAAAGTTTATTAGAGTTAAACCAGCTTGCCGCTTGAGCTGTACCAATGATAGACTTTTATCAATTGCAAGATAACTATTATCATGCACTAGACTTTGAACCGTTTATATCTACTAATTGTGATCTGTTGTAAAGGTACGACTTTAACCATTGACCAACTCTACCCCTCAAACCATAGTCTTCAGTCTTTAATAACAAAAGTTCATGATCCACTAGATCGAAAGCCTTACTTAAGTCCATAAAAACACCATTGCGCTTTTCTTTATTATCTAAGTGTTTATATAGAGATTCTAAGAACTGTAACACTCCAGACTCGGTAGACTTACCCTTTTGAAATCCATGTCGCGATTTAGTAAGTATACTATATTTATTTAAAAAAATCGATATTTTGTTAAAGACTATAATTAGACACATCTTTAGTATCCACTTTCTTATGTAACGGTACGACCCTGACATTTTTTAATACCTCTGGAAATAGCGCCAGACTTATTAATAAGTTAATCAAGAAAGTAATTGGCCTTGTCAGAAACTCATGGCCTTGTTTTATCATTTTTGAGGTTGTATTATCAACACCCGCTTAAGCAGTATTCTTGAGGCTCAAAATGACATTTAATATTTCTCTTTCAGTTACATTATCAAAATACATTGTGAGGTAATTTTTGTTAACTACTTGAGCCGTCAGGTTAGTTGGTGTTAAAAGCTTTCTTGTTTCATTAGGTAAGTTAGCGAAATAATTATTAAAGTAGTCTGCAATGTCTCTATCATTCTTCACTGGTACAGACTCAGTTTCTAGTTCACGAACTTATTTTTTGTCGTTTTGAACGTTCATGTTGATAATATTTCACACAGCTTTATTTTTCTTATCTTAATTTAAGTAGATATTATCATAATATAATCTTTTGGCTGCACGAATAGTTTCTTGTATATTTTTTTATATCTTTTGTATATTGTTTTATCAAGGGTAGTACCAGAATTTATTTGTTTCCAATTTAACTTCTTCAGAGTTTGAGATGATTTTTTATACCCAAGCTCAGTCATGGTTTAGAGTTGGTTTTCTCATTTCTTACCTTCTGCAAAAGAAATGAAACATCTATTTAAAACTTCAGAGTCGTAACAAAATTGTCAATTGCTTTGTTGACATCATTTTCAATATACATTTCTTCGAAATTTTCCCCCTGCAAATGCTGCAAGAATGTCTGAAAATTACTAGAATCGCAACACTCTCTACACGATCTAATAACAATTGGAAAAACCTGCTAACAGCAATTTATGTCCCAAAATTGGTTGTGGTAGTTGAAGTAATTCCGCAGCTATAAAACGAAAGCTAGTTTATGAAGGCCATATTCAAAGTGTTCTAATTCCCTGAAGAAGCGTTTCTGGACCCATGTCTAGATGAACTTTTTTAATTTTCATGTATTCTATCTACCCTAAAAGTTTGTAACATGATCTCATTAACACTCTGCATATTTTTTTTAAAACCTAAACATTTACAAGTTGCTTGCATTGTCACCTGTTGAACATTGACGTCAAACATATGCTTGTATTGGAGTGCGGTACTTAAGTAAGTTTCTTTACTAGTTTCCAAACCAATTAGATTTATTAATGAAAGTGGCTGTTATCAAATCTCAAGTACATCTTTAATATTTTCTTGACGTAGGCGGGATCATTGTCAAATGAAATTCCCACAACTATATTGAGAAGAAAACAAATCTGGTTTTTTAAATTGTTGCTTTGATTATCTAAACTGGATATTTTATCTAGGCAAATAACGTTTAAAAATACATGAATCACTTGTTTAAGACTCCCCATAGGTCAAGAAATCTGCCATATTGGTTTATATTCGATAAATTGTTTTTACACATCGACTCGGCGCTTGAAAGTAAAACCACATAAGTCAGTTAACTAAAATGTGTCCAGATTTGATCTTCGAATTTAACGTATTAATAAAACACACAAAACGCCTGAAATGTTGTAATTTTATTACATTATTTTAAAGTGTAAATGTTGAGGTTAATAATGAAAAATGATATCCCGCAAGTCTGCTTCTTGGCATGCTGGCATTCTTTTCCCAAAATTTTCGCGGATAATACCACGAGTGCTTAAAAATTATCTGGTTAATTTGGGTATTTAGGAGGAATATTCCACGAGTCAAATACAGGGAAACTAAGCTTTATTAAATGAATATTAAATACATACCTATTTCAAGTTCAGAAATTTTAATTTTGTAACAAATTGAACACAAACTTGGATTTATTCCTCTTCTTGGACTAGCCCAAAGCGATTATTCAAAAAAAAATCAGTTTCTAGGGACTATAGCGTCTCTCAAAAACAGGTTTCATATTGTCAAGATTTCGTTGTTTGGTTAGGTATGTAATCACACCTAACCAGGTAAGTGGAAACACCATGTTTCCTAGACGACGTGGTATTTCCGCTATAATTTTTTGAAAACACCACCAGTCTTACGGGAAAATTTGTACATGAGTGGAATATTCAATAATATTTTCACAAGTATTCTCCAATTTGCCCAATTGCTTGAGTAATATTAACTTTAAGCTGTTCAGTTGTTGGAGAAATGTTAACGTAAACTCTTTCCTTTAAAAAGCTATATAGAAAATAATATAGTGGTGTGAGGCCGCAAAAGCTAGGCGTTGAATTTACTTCAGCTAACCAAAGGCGTCGGTGAAATTTTAAGAAAGGAAAGCAATTCTTAGAAACTTACCTATTTGTAATGTAATTCGATTCTTCAATGACATCATCATAAAAACGTTTAAGTGTTGAAAAATTGCGTTCTACTCATGAACTTGTGGCAGGTATTGTCAATACTAATTCACACAATTTCGACACTTCGGTGTAGGTATCTTCCAGCTCCTTGTCTTTTAAAAATTGCATTAGTTCCTTAGCGTTATTTTTTGCGCTAATGTCATCAGTTTCGTAAATCACTTTTAGTTCAGATCGCAGTAACACTCGGTCGAAGAACTGGCCACAATGAAAAAGAAGAGATTTAAACGAATCTTCTCCCACCTTGTCTGTTCGAAGACGCTTGGCTTGTGGCTCTACATTCAACGTCATCGTTTTCTCCAAAAATAGGTCAAAGTCATTTCTTTTTTGGCTTAACATGGACTTAAAATCATCCACTTTTTTTTAGGCAAAAAGCAATATCATTTGTTTTAGTTTGTAATATATTAAAAACATTGTCCGAGAGTGGAAATATTTCTGAAAATATGTTCAACAAATGATTAAAATTAAAATCTCTTTTCAAACAGTCCAAAAACCCCCTCGAACTATTTATTGCTTCTGAGTCCCACGTTTCATTATTTTCTATTATATTCTCAAATAGTTCAATCAGTGATTCACGATTTTCAGATACTGTTAACACAAGTCTTCCATTATAGTTCCACCTAGTAGAAGCTACTTTGGGCAATCGTTTGTGAACAATGGAGTCCAAAGCTTGTGTAGGTTTTGTTGACTTGCCATGCCATTTAAAGTAATGAAAAATACTTTACACTCTTTAATGTGATTGATGGACTGGGATAAAACTAAATTTAATTTATGAGCAAAACAATGGACAAACACAGCACTTGGGAAAGTTTCTCGAACTTTGGCTTGCAGACCCCCTAATTGTCCTTTCATCACTGCAGCTCCATCATAGCTTTGAGAAACTAATTTTTTCTCTCCATTACTTTCTTTAGTAACGTTATAAACTACGGTATATAATGCATCTGCTGTACGATTTTCGGACACATTCTTAAAACCTAAAAATCGCTCTTGAATACTTCCGTCTGTTTTAAGGTAGCATATTCCTATAGATAATTGGCTAAAATTAGTGATATCAGTTGTTTCGTCCAGAACAATAGCAATGAACCGCACCTCGCCAATCTCATGCTTAATTCTTTTTAGAATAATGGTTGCAACAGTGGAAATTAAATCATTCTGGATTCGATTCGACGTTCCGCGAAAAACGCTAGACTGCTCTAAATGATTTTTTAAGCGATCATCATATTTAGCCATTAAACTAAGTAAATCTTGAAAATTTCCTCTATTTGAAGAAACCCTTGTTTCATCATGACCTCTAAATCCCAACTCGTGCTGTCTGAGAAAACAAACAACATCGATAAGTCTTCTTAATATTTGCCTATTTTTATCAAACTAGTTCATTGTGTTGGCGGTGACTAATTTCCAACTGTTTATTAAGGGCGTGTTCTATTCTGGTTTTGCCGAAGACTTTTTCTTTTATGACGGCCTGCAAATGCGCTTTGGAAATAATGTGTCTTTTTACAGCTTTATGGAAATTGTTTAAATCGGAAAAACCGGTTTTATTCCAGAGACCTTTTTCATTTTCAAAAAGTAAACATGGCCAACAAAGTAATTTACTTATTTTTTTCACACCCTGTTTGCCATTTAAATCGTTCGTATCGTTTTTCCGGATAAAAATGTCTAATACAGTTTTTCGTTTTTGTGGGTAAATTTTTTATAGGCGGTTTTGCCCTTCCTTTGGAAATTATTTGAAGCTTATCAGCGAAGTTTAATGTTGAAAATCCCTTTATTATTAAGACACACACCACACATTCACACACACACTCTTCTTACTAAATTCTCCAACATTTTCAACGTTATTACCGACAGCCGAAGTTGACGGTATTTGCATATCCACGTCCGTATTATTGTCTTCCATATCGCACCATGCAAACAAAGAACCTACTCCAACGATAGCTTCCACGCCCACTTAAAGCACGCGACTGAAATGCAAAAATTGCAAACAGCCGGTGGAAAGTTCAATAACCTCTGGCTCGATTCACAGGAAATCAAGCATACAGGACTTGGCTGCAGAGAAGCTAGCGGCCCGCATAAGTTCTATTCCATTTTATCTTGTCGCTCGGTCGGAGTCGAGGCCGCATTTATTATGGGCTTGATAATTAAGATAATATTTTAGCATTTTTAGTATAAGCTAAATTAATGGTTTCCTATTTCAAAAATTACATTTTAGAAGATGTTTTGTAATTTTTTTTGGGGAAGCACTGCTTCTTTTGCTTATATGGACTGCACGCCCCTGCAGCTAACATAGAACGAAAGCTTTCACGGCTGTGGGATTAAGATTATTAAGAAATCATGGTTCTTGGGATTATGCCGATTCAAATTGGAATTACTATCCCACGTTTCGCCTTCGATTGCACGAGGCATCTTCAGGGATCTTCACTTCACGAGATCGGAACACTGAATGAGCTCGGAGAGACCCAGGCCGGCTATTTATAGTCGACCTCGGTTTACCGAAGCGTGACTCGGTGTAACGATCGGTTTCCACGTATGATGTAGACCGAAACCCGTATCTCTATTAAAATTGTTAAGATGCTTATAAATTTCAATAGATTCTCTAATTTTGCGTTTATACAATCCCGAAACCGATGCAAGAACTTTGGTTTCTTTTTCATTTATGACATGTCCAGTAGAAGGTTGGTGTTCAGATACAGCAGATTGTACAATTGGTTTCTTTCTGATACATCGTTCATGTTCCTTAAGCCTAGTCGAAATAGATCGTCCAGTTTCTCCAATATAAACATCACCATATGAACAAGGAATTGCATATACTCCTTCCGTTTGAAAAGGAATAATGTCCTTTGGCAATCGCAAACATTGTCCAATTTTCTTGTGTGTGTTGAAGATTATACGTATCTTGTCTGTGGTTCCGTGTATAGATGGAAGAACTACATTTCCTATCGGTAATTCCTTATTAGTATCATTTCGTGGAATTGGATTATTATATTTTCTAATTGATCGTCTAATATCATCAGTGCAATATCCATTCCCTCTTAAAGCTTGACTCAGTTTCTCTGTTTCCGATTGTAAAGAATTTTAGTTACAAATCGCGAGGGCTCTGTAAACCAACGATTTAATAACTGATTGCTTTTGTGCCGGATGATGATAAGAATTTACATTCAAGTACATGTTCGTATGTGTTGGTTTTCTAAATGCAGAGTGTTTTAAGAAACCTCATACTTTGTACAAGAATATCTAGAAAGAGAATTGTGCCTTCTGATTCAATTTCCATTGTACATTTTATATTAGCGTGTTGTTGATTTAGATGATCAAGAAACCCAGGGAGGTTTTCTGGACTATGAGGCCATATTACAAAAGTGTCGTCTACATATCTGAACCATGATTTAGGTTTTAGTAGAGAAGACTCTAAGGCTTCCTCCTCAAAAGCTTCCATGAAGATATTGGCTACCACTGGTGACAGCGGAGATTTCATGGCTGTTCCTGAGATTTGCTCATAGAAAGTTCAATTAGATCTAAAAGTGAATTATCAATACTATTATGGTGAAATAAGTCTGTTATCATGGAAATTGAATCATTTATAGACACAATCGTATACATCGAATCTGACTAAGATATCTTTGGGATCTAATTGGATTGATTTAATTTTTTCTACAAAATGAGTAGAGTTTATTAATACTATTTGAAAGATATTTACCAATTTTATAAGTAGGAGATCCTATTGCACTGATGATAGGTCGAGGTGGTACATTAACCTTGTGTATTTTAGGTGCTTGGCCTTAGCATCTTCTTCTCCTCTGCTGGTAGGTTGGATGCGTTTACAAGGTTGGTTATCCGTATTTCAATTTTATTGGTCGGGTCTGTAGATGTTGTCGTCCAAAAGTAGTTTTATTTTCTTTACGCAATCTGTTTTGTCCATGACGACAGTGGCATTTTTCTTGTCCGCTGGAAGGATCAAAATGTCTGTATTATTGTTTAATGTTTTTATCGCCGTTCTTTCTGCAGCTACTAGATTCGACTTAGGCGGTTTAGAATTTTTGATGATCTTCGCTGTTTCATACCTTATTGCATCAGCTTCTTCTGCCGGAAGTCTTCTAATTGTCGCTTCAACGGATGACACTATGTCTTCTACGGGTATGTCCTTTGGCGTAATGGCGAAGTTTTGACCTTTAGAGAGGACGGATTGTTCTGCTTCACTATTTTGAAAGATAAATTTATAGCGGTGTCCTGTGGCGGTTTTAGTGGTCTTTGGCTGTTCAGCAGTCCTTCTTGTGTGTGTTGAAGATTGTACATATGTTGGACCGGCGAAGTAACCTTGCAATCTCGTCTGAGGTTCCGTGTATAATCGGTAATTTCTTATTAGTATCATTTCGTGGAGTAAGATTATTATATTTTTTAATTGATCGTCTAATATCAACATCAACGACAACGTCTACAGAGTGATCCAAGCAGACCCGACCAACAACATTAAAAGACGGATAACCAAAATTATAAACGCATCCAACCTACCAGCAGAGGAGAAGAAGATGTTAAGGTCAAGCAGCTCAAGGATCCCGTGGTTCTACGGATTACCTAAAATGCACAAGGTTAATGTATCGCTTCGACCTACCGTCACACACTGGTTCGCCCTTATGGACACATGTGGCCAAAACCTATATTTTATTATATCTGTCAAAAATAATGTATCAGTTTCTATTTTTCAAGCATGTCTAATTATATTTTGATAATATACAAGTTTTTATTACAATTGGCAATATACAGGAGCACCCAAAAAGAATCTAACAATAAGCTAATAATATGCGACCTAAAATAGGGTATTTCCTAACATTTTTTACAAAATAAAAGGGATGAATGCATACTTAGTTTTAAGACAATAATAAAGAATAACATTTTTTCGTCGGTCGCTCAGTTTTCAAAATACAGGGTGTTCAAAATTAGTTTAATTTTTTTTTATGTTAGAATTTTTGAACCAACTTTTTTGAAATTTGGTAATTTTATTTGTAGATAGTGATTAGAGGCCTATTTAGCCATACAAATAAAAATTGTCAATTGCATTGGCATATCCCAAAGGGTACAGTCAGGTTCAATATTGTCAAAAGCTTTCCTTTTTCAAGCACCAACTTTTATCAAGAATAAGTTGTTGCT
Organism: Kuschelorhynchus macadamiae; assembly: GCA_030620095.1. NCBI lineage: Eukaryota > Metazoa > Arthropoda > Insecta > Coleoptera > Curculionidae > Kuschelorhynchus > Kuschelorhynchus macadamiae. The sequence continues at coordinate 1,134,634 of JAUTXW010000521.1, read as the reverse complement.
GAAAAATTGAAAATAAAAAAGATTTCCACTTGGCAATCAAATTTGGGCACACTGTACTTTACTGTACAAGTCAATTTCTTTTGGCAAGCTCTGTATGCTGTTAAAATAAATGACTTAACTTTGAAAACACCCTGTATAGTTCCTAAGCTATCAAGTAAAAAGAAAGTTGAAGTGTAGAATAACATTGATATTAATTTAAAAGGTCTATAGAATCGCTGTACAGTTCTGTTTCATTATTTTTGATCTGCCATTTATACCTCAAGTTTGTAATTAATGGGTCAGAAGAAATAAGTAACGCATGTATTACATCTTCATTTGTTGAAAAGCGAGAACACTTTCGAGAATGAGACTGCCTAAATCTTTTAAAATCCTTATTTCTAGATTCTGCTGCTTCCTCGCTTAACTGGCCTATTGAAAGACAGATGGACTTTATAATTTGACCCCAGTGAATTAAAACTTTATGCAATGATGATGGCATATAATACCAATAATAATGCTGAATGAAAATGTTGGCCGTTTCATAGCAATAGTTTTCAAATTTTGTCTCATTAATATCGCATCGGCTATTAATAACTTGTAAAATAACTGCAAAACGTCTAAGTATTTCTTTGTTAAATCCAGTTATTTCTGACACCTGTTCAAAATTTTTAAAAAATCGTCTTGCTGTATTGCCATCATTTGATGTTCCACTACCTTGTTTTGGCACATCAACAATTATTCCAAGTTTTTCTTTGAGCTGACATTGAATTTTTGATTTTCTGGATTTTAGAAGTTCTTTTTCATTCGATGATTGGTCCATTTCATAAATTCCAAACGGTAAGAAACATGAAGCACACATTCCATAAACCGTATTAAAGCATGAAGAGGTGACCTTAGAGTCGTCTCCACCAAAACCAAGATCATGGTTCAGATATGTAGACGACACTTTTGTAATATGGCCCCGGGGTCTAGAAAACCTCCCTGGGTTTCTTGATCATCTGAATCAACAACATGCTAATATAAAATTTACAATGGAAATTGAATCAGAAGGCACGATTCCCTTTTTAGATGTTCTTGTACAAAGGAAAGGGGATGGTTCCTTAGGACACTTTGTATACAGAAAACCAACACATACGAAGTACTTAAACGCAAATTCCATTCATCATCCAGCACAAAAGCAATCACTTATTAATTCGCTGGTTTGCAGAGCCCTCGCGATTTGTGACCAAAATTCTTTACAATCGAAAACATAGAAACTGACTCAAGCTTTAAGGCGGAATGGATATTGCATTGATAAATATTAGACGATCAATTAGAAAATATAATAATACTACTCCACGAAATGATACTAATAAGGAATTACCGATAGGAAATGTAGTTCTTCCATTTATACACGGAACCACAGACAAGATTGCAAGGTTACTTCGCCCGTCCAACATACGTACAATCTTCAACACACACAAGAAAATTGGACAATGTTTGCGATCGCCAAAGGACATTATTGCTTTTCAAACGGAAGGAGTATATGCAATTCTTTGTTCCTGTAATGATGTCTATATTGGAGAAACTGGAGGATCCATATCGACAAGGCTTAAGGAACATGTATAATTCCTAAGCTATCAAGTAAAAAGAAAGTTGAAGTGTAGAATAACATTGATATTAATTTAAAAGGTCTATAGAATCGCTGTACAGTTCTGTTTCATTATTTTTGATCTGCCATTTATACCTCAAATTTGTAATTAATGGGTCAGAAGAAATAAGTAACGCATGTATTACATCTTCATTTGTTGAAAAGCGAGAACACTTTCGAGAATGAGACTGCCTAAATCTTTTAAAATCCTTATTTCTAGATTCTGCTGCTTCCTCACTTAACTGGCCTATTGAAAGACAGATGGACTTTATAATTTGACCCCAGTGAATTAAAACTTTATGCAATGATGATGGCATATAATACCAATAATAATGCTGAATGAAAATGTTGGCCGTTTCATAGCAATAGTTTTCAAATTTTGTCTCATTAATATCGCATCGGCTATTAATAACTTGTAAAATAACTGCAAAACGTCTAAGTATTTCTTTGTTAAATCCAGTTATTTCTGACACCTGTTCAAAATTTTTAAAAAATCGTCTTGCTGTATTGCCATCATTTGATGTACCACTACCTTGTTTTGGCACATCAACAATTATTCCAAGTTTTTCTTTGAGCTGACATTGAATTTTTGATTTTCTGGATTTTAGAAGTTCTTTTTCATTCGATGATTTGGCCGTCCATTTCATAAATTCCAAACGGTAAGAAACATGAAGCACACATTCCATAAACCGTATTAAAGCATGAAGAGGTGACAATCCGTATTTATATGCATTTTGATTTACTTGTCGCTGTTGAATAATTTGTATACTGTTCATCTCGGAAGGTTTTGCCCCACATATATTACAGCACGCTGAAGATGATGTGCCTGTTAGAATCTGACACACCTTTCCATCAATCATTGTTAAAAACAAATCATGCTTAACGTATACCGTTTTACCAGGAAATTCAATTTTAGTATCTGACAATTTAGATATTTGGTCATTTATGGAATTAACAAAATCAGTAACATACGATTTTGTTTCTTTAGCAAAATGAAACGAAATTGGTCGATAGTAATTTGTGGATGATGGTCGCTCATTTTTCCAAAAAAAAGTTGTGGAATCTAAAACGTCATTTAGTTGGATTGGAACGAGGGATGACATAAAAACAGACTCGTCAGTTAAATTGGGATTCGAAAAATTTTGTTTGTAGATACTTTGACCAGATGAACCATCGCATCCCCATTTTGATTTTAGTACTAACCTTGATGTCTCTGGTGGTGTTGCCAGTATATTACTTTTTATATCTGGAACTAATAGCAGTCGTCTAACAGTATGGTCTAACAAAGACTGTAGTTCCACATCTACGCCACTCTCAGATATAACAGTTTTTTCTTTGGTAGGATAGCATTGCTTTTTCGCTTCTAAAATACAAGCATATCGAGGAAAAATATGATAGTTCTTAAGCTTACACTGATTTCGCAAATGTTCATATTGATATTTAGAAACTTTTGTATCGGTTATTAACGCTAAGGCTTCTTCTTTTGTAAACAAATCCGGAATGTCATCACATGTGATTTTTTTATAATTTTTTGCACCGTTTTCCAAAATGTCACTAATTAATTGAGCTTCGTGTTTTTTACCTGATGAATTTAACACTAATACTAAAAGATGCTTTAATTCAGCGGCAGATAAGTTGGTATGTTTACTTAAAGAGGACACTTTTCTTCGTTTTGAGCGACCGGAACAGTTTTCTAGAGTCTTAATTGGCCTCCCTCCTTTTCCTTTGAACAGCGTCAATGAACCTTCCAACCACGAAGCACATTTTTTATAAAAAAAAGTTCTATTGCGACTTGCCAATTTCCATTTTTCACGAAATTGCGGCAAAAAATGGCGCCTTAAACCGTCAAACGCTAACTTTTCACTATTACCAGAAAAATGATATTTTTCTTGTAGGTAATTAAAAACAAAAGTTTCATTTCCGTTGTTTTCTATTAAAATATCGCACAATATTTTTCTTTTTACTTGCATTTTTAATGTTAACTCTTCAGTTATAACTGAACTGACACCATAACAACTAAGAATGACGCGACGCGTGAAAAGTAAACAAACCATGTTTCCAAAGCCAACCTATATTAATATTACTAACTGAATAGCAGATAGTAGCAGCTAATTTGGCAATATTCCTTAAAAGGACATTGTGAGGCTTACTTTTAGCTAAAAACAATAACTTGGATCAGCTTGGATGACTCTGATTTGGCTGTATAGATAAAAATTACTGCAAAAATGCAAATCGCAAAAATGATTAGTGTTATTTATTTTTAAATTATTGATAAAAACCGATATTATTTAAGAAGAGAATATGTGAAGTATAGCCTCAGCATAAATTTGACCATTTAAAATTATTTTAAAAACGCTTAAACGGGTACTTTAATTCGTTTTTTATATTAAATTGTTGAAAGTTTTGGTCGATTTTTGTATGTAAAACGCTTATAATTAGGTGCTCTAAAGTGTATGATCTTACGTAGGACATTCTTTAAATAACACCGTTATGATTTTAAAATATATATTTTAACATATTTTAAACATATTCACTAAAATAAAGGTTTTCGATATACTGAGTTTTGGCCAAAACTTTACAAGAGAGCGAACTACTGTGCGTCAGTGCAATAGGATCTCCTACTTACAAAATTGGTAAATATCTTTCAAATATTCTTAATAATTTTACAGGAAAAACACATTCATATATTAGAAACTCTACGCATTTTGTAGAAAACTCAAATCAAACCAATTAGATCCCAAAGATATATTAGTGAGTTTCGATGTAGAATAGCTGTATACGAATGTGCCTATAAATGATTCAATTTCCATAGTATGAGACTTATTTCGCCATAACAGTATTGACAACTCACTTTTAGATCTAATTGAAGCATGTCTTACATCAACATATTTTGTCTTTCAAGGAACTTTCTATGAGCAAACCTCAGGAGCAGCCATGTGATCTCCGCTGTCACCAGTCGTCTCCACCAAAACCAAGATCATGGTTCAGATATGTAGACGACACTTTTGTAATATGACCGCATGGTCTTCTGGGTTTCTTGATCATAAGAAGCAACAACATACTAATATAAAATTTACAATGGAAATTGAATCAGAAGGCACGATTCCCTTTTTAGATGTTCTTGTACAAAGAAAAGGGGATGGTTCCTTAGGACACTTTGTATACAGAAAACCAACACATACGAACAGGTACTTAAACGCAAATTGCATTCATCATCCAGCACAAAAGCAATCACTTATTAATTCGCTGGTTTGCAGAGCCCTCGCGATTTGTGACCAAAATTCTTTACAATCGAAAACATAGAAACTGACTCAAGCTTTAAGGCGGAATGGATATTGCATTGATAAATATTAGACGATCAATTAGAAAATATAATAATACTACTCCACGAAATGATACTAATAAGGAATTACCGATAGGAAATGTAGTTCTTCCATTTATACACGGAACCACAGACAAGATTGCAAGGTTACTTCGCCCGTCCAACATACGTACAATCTTCAACACACACAAGAAAATTGGACAATGTTTGCGATCGCCAAAGGACATTATTGCTTTTCAAACGGAAGGAGTATATGCAATTCTTTGTTCCTGTAATGATGTCTATATTGGAGAAACTGGAGGATCCATATCGACAAGGCTTAAGGAACATGTACGATGTATCAGAAAGAAACAAATTGTACAATCTGCTGTATCTGAATATCAATATTCTACTGAACATGACATAGATGTAAAAGAAACCAAAGTTCTTGCATCGGTTTCGGGATTATATAAACGCAAAATTAGAGAATCTATTGTAATTTATAAGCATTCTAACAATTTTAATAGAGATACGGTCTTCAATGTACATCATACGTTGAAACCGATCGTTACACCGAGTCACGCTTCGGTAAACACAAGTCGACTATAAATAGCCGGCCTGGGTCTTTCCGAGCTCATTCAGAGTTCCGATCTCGTGAAGTGAAGATGCCTCTTGCAATTGAAGGCGAAACGTCTGAAAGTGATTCTGTTTCGACACGGTCTAGTCCCAAGAATAATTATTTCTTACGACAGCTCTTCCAGAAATTATCTGAACCGTTTGATTTCGAAGCTTCAGTCGTTAGGAGTTGAATTTGGATCACTTAATCAGGGCAAACCCCTAAAAACTATTGACTTGATGGCCCATTGTTTTTCAGATGGGTGATGGTGAGAAGTAAAATGTAAATATCTATTCGTATGTATCGGTTTCCTGTAAACAATATGACCTAAGGTGCCGTTCCCTTTCTTTAGTACTAACACTTCCAATAAGATCTACATCAGACGAGGTGTGTTCCAGGGAGATTCACTCGGCGCTTTGTGGTGCTGCCTCTGTCTCAATCCACTCTCAAACACAAATTTCGGATTCCAAATTAAACACCAAAAAAGTAACCTACACAAAATAAACCATCTCTTTTACATGGATGACATAAAATTATATGCAAGCACAAAGGCACAGCTAAAGGAATTCCTTAAAATCACAGAAACGTTTACCCTGGACATCAACATGGAATTTGATATAAGTAAATGCAAGCTACTTCATATCAACAAGGGACAGTGAAAGACCACCCTAAGGAGGAAACAATCAACAATGAAACTATAGATAACATGCTCAAAGACACATACAGTTACCTAGGCTTCCATCAAAGCACCAAAATTAACCACACTCATATCAAATCAGAGCTCAAGATGGAATTTAAAACCAGACTTACAAAGCTACTAGAAACAAAACTGAATTCCAAAAATCTAACGAAAGCTATTAACACCTTCGCTATACCTATTCTTACGTATTCTTTTGGTATCATTAAATGGTCACACACAGACATAGAAAACATTCACATTCTCATACGCTCTGAATTCACTAAACACAGGAAGTTACATCCCAACGCATGCAAGGAAAGACTCACTATCGAGAGAAAAGAAGGAGAAAGGGGAATTATAGATATACAATCGCTAAATAAAAAACAAATTTACGAACTCAGAAAATTCTTCCACAACAAACAAACTAACCTCCACAAGGTAATAGTGAAGGCAGACAAGAATTATACACCGCTCGACCTGTCTCACACGAGCCACGCAGCAGACGCACACAGTCACATCCAATCACGACTAGAAAAGAAGAACACCTGGTCTGAAAAAACACTTCACGGAAGACACAGATACCACATAAAGCAAGCCCATATACATAAAGAGCTTTCATATACGTGGTTACAAGAAGGGCAGGTGTTCCCTGAAACAGAATGCTTCCTGCTTGCCATCCAGGACAAAGTCATAACATCCAGAAATTAGCGAGATCACATCATCAAGGACACAACCATTGAAGACGAGAGATGTAGGAGATGTCACCAGCAGAGAGAAACGATCGATCACATAACTAGTGGATGTAGAATAATGGCCGGAACTGAATACACCGCGAGACACAACTCAGCAGCGAAGGTCGTTCATCAAGCATTAGCCACAACATACAAACTAACGGAGAACACAGACCCTTACTACCATTATACACCAACATCTATACTTGAAAACGAAGACTACAAGCTCTACTGGGACATTGACATCCACACAGATAAAACAATCCCCGCAAATATACCCGATATCACCTTTCAATCCAAAAAAGAGAAAATCACTTATTTAATTGACATGGCTGTCCCCAACGACGAGAACATCCAAGCCAAATACACCAACTTGGCAATGGAAGCAAAAAGGCTGTGGAAACAGGAAAGAGTCATCATTGTTCCTCTCGTCATATCATTAACAGGTCTCACCCCAACAACGTTTACACTGCATTTGGCTCAATTAGGACTTCATACAGACGTTCACAGGAACATCCAGAAATCGGTCATTTTGAGAGTATGTAGCATAGTTAGATCATTTCTTAATACACAATAGTTGTTTTTTATTCATTCATTTCCTTTTTTATTTTTGTACTGACTTGGTATAATCCCGTCAGCTATTCTTACACTTAACCTTCCTTAATGGGCGCGCTATACACTCGTATGCTCAGAACCAAATACTAAAAATAGCAGTTAAATATAATGTTTGAAACTTAAGTAGAATAAACAAATTTAAAAAAAACTTTAAAAAAACAAAAAAAAACCTAGGGAGGATATCTATGGCGTCAGAGATCTGGATACCGATGTGTAAGTAACTAGGATTTGTAAAGTTTTTGAAATGCATTGACACTCTCGGAGTTTCTTATCTGCTGGGGTATGTTATTATAAAGCTGGACTGCCTGATACGTAAAATCTTTTCGCAGGATTGCAGTTGAATGTCTTGGAATAGTCAGGAAGGTTTGATCCCTAATATTTACAATGTAAAGCGTGGAATAAGCCGGCGTTGTAAATAACTTGGACGAGACATGTTTAAAATCTTATAAAAAAAATTTGCGAAGTGCAATTCGCCATATTTAGCCTACGTATTTCTTTAAAATATTGGGAAATATGATCAAATTTCTTGAGTACTCTCGGAAGTTTCTTGCTATTTATGCTTATATTTAATAAGTGTTTCATCTTGTTAGTTTTCTCGCCCTCAAATACCATCGACATAGATTTCCCTAGATTTAATATTAAGTTGTGTTCTCTCGAGAACTCTCCCAGTTGAGGCAACTCTTCATTCACGATGTACTCAGCAGCATGATGTTCGTACGAGTAAAACCCATATTGTAACTGAGTATCACCCGCATAGGCATTATAAATACATGAGGTAATGTTATTTAATAACTTCGCCGTGTATACTATGAATAGAAGGGGACCAAGGATGGACCTCTGAGGCACTCCTGAGATGACAGATCGAAGGGATGATATATTGTCTCCCACTACAACACGCTGACGTCTTCCCTGAAGATACGATTGAAAAAAATTCAGTACTCTCTCCGTGAATCCAAAGGGTTTAAGCTTAGCGCACATAAGAGAATGATTTATGGTATTGAAAGCCTTAGAGAAGTCAAGCAATACCATAATATATATTTTGTATCCAAGTTCAATACACCAAAAGCTAAACTTCTAGGAAGAGAATGAGATCATCCAACTCAGTCTCCGTAGTAAACTTTATAATAGAATGTTGTTGGTTCAGATGATCTAAAAATAAATTAATATTTTCTTTTCTATAAGGCCATATTCAAAAAGCATGCTTTTCTCTAACTACACTGGCCGACAAGAATTTTTTAACACAGGCCAGCTCATTATTTTTACAATGAAAATACCCTCCCAATATTAAAATAAAAAGGAAAGCCCTAATACGTACCATTTTTAATAGCCTAATTAGAACCTTTTATATTGGCAGGTAAACAATTTTAATGTGGGGCGGCTAAAATGGGTACCATTTTACAACTGAAAATTTCCTTAGACTGGGTTGTTCACAACATTAGACATAAAATAAATGTTAAACATCACTCTTCTGTTGAGTTTCGAGTTGAGTGGTTCTCTGTGTATCGATAAGCAAGTGTATGTGAAGACGAGAATGTCGAGTCAAACGCGCCGAAGTTGCAAAATTTCTCCTGACAAATTTTGTTATATTTGTGGAGAATTTCTGGTGAAATCACAAGCCAGGCCATTTTCCGAAAATGTAAAAAAAGCCTACTTTAAATATTTTGGTGTATTAATTGGGGATAAAGATAAGCGGTGGGGTCCGAACGTATGCTGTGTTAGTTGTAGTGTATCATTGGTGCAGTGGATGAAGGGAAAGAGAAAAAATATGCCTTTTGCAGTTCCAATGGTATGGCGATAAGCCGCCAATCATTCTGACGATTGTTATTTATGCCTGACAAAGACTGAAAGTTATTTCAAAAAGGGCAAGCACAATACAGAATATTCAAATTTGCGATCTGCTATACGACCTGTTCCTCATAATGTAGGTTTGCCAGTGCCGATTGCGCCTTTAAATTGACAAGCTATTGATCGCATTATCAGGCAGCGCAGAAGAACCCACTTTTACCACAGGTCCCAGTTCCGACGAGCCACATTTGATTGTTAAACAGTCAGAACTTCTGGGTTCCCGTCTTAAGGAATGGAACCTATTGGCCAAAGAAACAAAAATTACGAATTTCAAAACATAAAATGCTATGTTTTCTGAATTCTACAGTATAGAAAATTCGTTGTGCGCGTGTACTGATATAGACAGTTTAATGCAGGAACTTGATATTGATCATTCTCCCCGTGAGTGGCGCTTATTCATAGACTCATCTCAATATAGCTTAAAAGCTGTGTTATTGCATAATGGAAATTTAAAATCCTCTATACCAATTGCCCATTCAGTTGCCATGAAAGAAAATTATGAAAATATGCGCACGATTTTGGATAAAATAAACTACAATAGGTATAAATGGCAGATATGTGGGGACTTAAAAGTTATAGCGATTTTAGTGCGACTTCAGGGGGGATTTACAAAATATTGCTGTTTTCTTTGTTTATGGGACAGTCGTGCAATAAATCAGCATTATGTAACAAAAATTTGACCAGAAAGAAGCGAACTTCAACCGGGATCTCAAAATGTTAAATTTATACCTGTTGTTGATCCCAAAAATGTCCTTTTGCCTCCTCTTCACATTAAACTTGGGCTAATGAAAAACTTTATAAAAGCTTTGAATAAAGATAATGATGGATTTAAAGACAAGTCTTTCCCCAGTTAAGTGATGCCAAATTAAAAGAAGGAATTTTTATTGGGCCACAAATCAGAAAATTGCTGGACGATGTCAATTTTACGGAAAAGCTTACCAGGCAGGAACTCAGAGCATGGAATTCAATTGTTATTGTAGTAAGAGGATTTTTAGGCAACAATATAGATGAAAATTATGAACAATTAGTTAATGAACTCTTAGATGCCTATAAAGCGCTTGGTGCCAGAATGTCATTAAAAATTCACTTCCTCCATTCCCATCTGTCATTTTTTCCTAAAAATTTGGGAGCTGTTAGTGACGAGCAGGGTGAAAGGTTTCACCAAGATATCAGAACAATGGAAATTCGGTACCAAGGACGATGGGATCCAGCCATGATGGGTGACTACTGTTGGTTTTTGAAGAGAGAAGATAGGACACCTCATAAACGGAAAAAATAAAGTTTAATTAGTGTTTCAAGTTAATATTTTACTCGTTTGCTTTTCTCTTAGATGTATGGTATGGCGAAAACTGTAAACATAGTCAATAAACAGGGTTAAGAATTTTCTGAAATCATTAAGATTAGATATTAAGTATCGTAACATTCGATATGGTTCTACAACTCTAACAAGAAAACCCTACGTGCTACAACTTTCTATTTGTCGTTTTCGTATTTGGATAGGTCCATTCTATTAGATTATGCTATTCTGATTTGTGTTACAACAAAAAATTTTTTTTTGTCGGCCAGTGCTATCGGAGCACTAGTGAGTACCTACAGGTCGAAAGCACTGGGTCTCAAAAAAAACTTAAAGTAAATGATACAATTTTCGAAATTTTTGTTTAAATAATATTCTTTAGACTATGTATCGAAACATTCTTTGGTCAGACTAGTTCACATTCTGTAGCATTATATTTTTCATGAGCTAAATTGTTTCATTTGGGGAACAGTTTAATTCACGCCGATATATATTAGAAGTAATTTGGGTTGTCTATAAGTGGGATTTATAACGTAATATTTAATTTTAGGGTGGAAATGTGGCTTTTTTATAATTTGTACATAAATCAAAACAAGTAATTTACTTCATATTTATTTTTACGTTGCCATCCAGATAAAATCACAATATTTGCCAATCATTTCAATATTCAAAGCAGGTAAAGGAATTTTATATTTAATATGAACATATCCTTTTGATACTCTCAAGTCATGGATTCACGGCGTCGACGTCGACTTGCGTTTCTACTTTCGGTTTTCAGTTGCAGTGTTGCCGAATCGAGTTAATGATTTTTTTTAAGTTTCATGGTGAATTTGAATTTGCGGCTTCCTTACAAGAGTCACTTTACTGACTATTTCCGTGCTCGACCTTCTTGGTTGGCCAACGGTCTTCATCCCTTGGTATCGTCATTCCGGTTGGTAGTCGAGGTACTTACAACACCTCCATGTGTTGATCGGAAGAAAAATCGGGAATCATCCCGAATATACCCAGTGGTGGTGATTTGAATTTTTGTTTCTTCGCATGGATTAACTATCTGCTTTATCTGAGAGCCAAAATAAAGTTTGTGTTTTGGAGAAAACCTGGATTTTTATCCAGCAATCTTTGGCCATGCCGGAATCAAACGTTTTGGAGTTTTTTTTTTGTATAGTAACTTTGGGATTTAGTTAAGGTAAGCCGCTTATAATAATTTCACATACCTTTTTCTTCGTTTTGAAAAATGTTATGTATTTCCCAGTTTTCGTTTTTTTTTGGAGTACTCATCCATGGTTTTCCCTCTCCTTTTAGAATCCACATGGGAGTCGACTCCTAAGTTTTGGCATACCGTACCGTACCATGAGTTATGAAAGTTATGCAGCCCTTGAAGTCCTGACATCCCTGGAAGGATTTATAAAGGCCATATAATATTTTTTTTATTAATTATTCATTTTTATTTATTTTTTTTACTACAAGCATTATTTAATATTATACATTTTTACATTTGATTTACAGTTTAAACGATTTATGCTATTTAAAAGTGAATCAGTTAATTAAATATTTCTAACTTTTATTTATATAACAATTATTAAAGGTGTTAAAATTATTAATTAGTTATGTGAACTATAGTCGACTATGGGGCTTATTTAATTTTCTTTATGAAAATATTGGCATATTAAATTCCTTTTTTTTTAACTATTTTGAATTATCTTATTTAAATTGTACGTTTGCTATATGATATATGGTGTCGTAAGTATAGAAAATTTACCTCATATTTTCATTTATCCTGCCTACACTCAATTTTTATTTCAGTTTTTTTTTGCTATAGGAACTAGCTTAGGCTAAAGTTTATTTATTTTGGTTTCGCAGTTTTCCTTTATTAAATATATAAAAAAAACAGCGTGGCGCCCTTTTAGTAGTCTATTTGGATTATGTAATGTATTTTTTTTAAGATTTACTTTTGATTTTAAAGAACACACCAAATTTTAATAATTAAATTCTAATATCTAACGTCAAAGTTAATTTAATAAAATTATTTTTCATTTACTCCCGAACCCATAGTGCTCTCCAGATGAAAAGCTGACGTTAGCTGAGTGTAAAAAAAAAACAAGGGGTATGATATGCTACAATTCCAAGATAATATGTAATTTAGTTAAATATTTGTTTCAATCAATTTAAAATTAGATATCAAGTTGCGAAAAAGCTAAAAAAAGAAATTTGTTTGTAATCTACTCGCTGAACATTGTTTATTTCGGCTGGTTTATCTAAAAAATAATTGACTTACTCCAAAAATTGCATCCCTAAAAGAAGACAATGGCTGAAGAACATGTCATTATGGTTTGTTTTTAACAACGATTATTTTTAGTATCAATTAAATTATTCATAGAAAATTGCGTAGATCCGAGATAGGTCAATAAAACGTTTTACTTATACAATTAGAATAAGGACAAGAATGATAAATAATTTCGTGTATAATGCGGAAATGGAAATGCGTATTTATAGAAATGTACACGATTTCTTAATAATAACTCGAGAGATTTGTAATAATCCAAACTAAATGACTTTACGAAAAAAAATCACACTAAGGAGGATTTTGGAGTAACTCTAAAATGCGTTGACTTCTCAACGACTCATTAACCGAATAAGAAAAAATCTCGCGAATAAAAGTATGTTTTTTTTTTCGTTAAGATTAGTGGAAATTTTATATTTTTTCATATTCAATATCTTTCTATTTCAAGAAAATGTATCTTTTGTTGTATCGAAAAATTGTAGATTTACCGATATTCCGTTACAAAATTTAGATAAACTTTTTTTTACACCTTCTTCAAAATCAACCGCTATATTTAGTATTTGGCTGCACATGCGGCTCGTTTGCTAGATCAATGCGGTTTTTGTCGGTGATCTACATCGACCTGTCATACTGCAGATATCATGTGATTTATGTGCAGTAGCACATTCAATATTTTCAGTTTATTTCGATACTTTTCAAGACGAAAAAGTCCTCTGGCTTCGACAGTTCTTTTACGTAATCTGACCTTTCAAATTAAGTGTCGTGGCAGCGATTTACTTCCTACTTTTATATGGTTGTCTTCTAGCGTATACCATACTTCGAAATACTAGTAAGGCCTTACCAAGAGAACAAATCTATTAAGCCAGAAAACAACTAGCCGAGACAGAAAAAGACCTTCTAAAGTTACAACTTAAATTAAATAACAACATTCACCCTTTATTGTGGAATCACACAGAAACTTTGGCTCTTTGTTGCACATAATCAAATAAAAATATTAAGACTGATAAACTTTCGAAAAGGTATGACAATCTCCTAAAAAATTCGAGTCAGCTGCAAGTAGTGTACAATATATAGGGCTACAATATCTCAGAAAGTGATAAATCCGCATTAAGTAAGAGTTTTAATTTTGCGATGTGTCCTAAGAAAATCCCTAAAGAAGAAAAAACACAGGCCAACACACATTTTGGTGCCTGCGATTTTTTAACTGTTCCTGGGCAAATTTTGGATGCAGAATGCAAAAAAGTTCTCAGATTTTGTCTATCAGACCTATTTTTTTTTAATTGTATATATGTTTTACGTTATAACTGTTATAATATACAATATTACTATTGCCAATTAAAAAAACAAAGACAAATGGATTTAAGTATTTGTTGCAAAAACTTAATTACATTAGTCACTAATTACATAAAAATTTTCTTTTATACGACTTTCTAGAATGGAATTTACTAGGGCAGTCTCGCTGAAGGCTCCAGCAGTAGTCCGCCATCATGTGGCTATCCCATCGTCCTTGATAACGATCTTCCATAGTTTTAATATCCTCATGGGATCTTTCCTCCTGTTCTTCACTACAATCACCTAAGTTTTCTGGAAAACGATCTAGGTGGCTGCGGAGGTAGTGAACTTTTATATTCATGTTACAGCCGAGAATATTAAAATTTGAAAGCATAGTTTCCATTAATTCTACGTAATTCTCTACTTTGTGATTGCCAAGAAAATTTTGTACTATTTGAACAAATGAACATCAAGCGTTAGATTCAGTCTCGTTCATTGATATGGTGAATTGTGGATCTTTAACAGGTTGCCTTATTTGAGGACCCTCAAATATACCAGCTTTTAGTTTTCCGTGCTAATGCCAGGAAATCTACGTGACAAATACCCAAAACAATTTCCATCTCGATTTAAAGCCTTCACAAATTGCTTCATTAGGCCGAGCTTGATATGCAAGGGCAGAAGTAACATTTTTCTCTTGAAACCGAAGGTTCGTTGATAACGTTTTGTTTTCCTTGAATCATGACATCTCTTGAAGGCCAATTTTTGTTAACCTAGTGCTCAATTTTAGCTTTGCTGTCCCAAAGGCACAAAAAACAAGGATATTTTGTATAACCACTCTGCTGTCCAACGAAGAAGTTGACCATTTTTAAATCATTACAAATTGCCCACTGATGTTCTTCGTATTTAATTTTTCTCAAAACTAAATGCAATTGTTTTATATTCTTCCTTCATGGTAGTAGAATGACCAATAGGAATTGAGCCATATTTGTTACCGTTATGTAAAAGAACACATTTTAAACCACGTTTTGAATTGTCAATAAAAAGGAGCCAATCATCTGGAGTGTATTCAGGCAAACCCATTTTTTCTAAGAGCCCTTTTATATTGTTTCAGAATACTAAGTCATTTTCCTGAGCGAAAAAAGACAGCAGATCCTTATCTCTTTTACTTTAATCTGTTTATTATTCATGGAGAATGTAATCGAATAATAGCAAGAACATGTAGAACATTTAACGAACGATATCCCCAACTACCACCAATAAACGAAAGAAAAGTTAGAAAATTTGAGGCTAATTTTAAAAACCATGGCGATATTAAAACCGAACGGATTCAGGTTAGTTCGATTACTGGAGATGAAGACAATACCATTAACGTTTTAGGATATTTTGAAGCTTACCCTCACGCTTCGATTTACAGTGCAGAAAGTGATTTGGGAATTTCCTATTCGACTATTGAAAGAATTTTAAACAAAAACGGAATGCACAATTATAAGTTTGAAACAGCGCAATTTTTAAGAGAGGGAGATGCTATTCAGCGCGTTGAGTTTTGCGAGATGTTTTTAATAAAAATGCAGGAAGATCCCAGTTTTGTACAAAAAGTTCGGTCGGACGAGTCAAAATTTACACGAGAAGGAATTTTTAACAGAAGGAACTCTCATTTTTGGGCAAAAGAAAACCCACATTTTATAAAGGAAAGAGGATTTCAAGACAAATTTGGCTTCAATGTTTTTTGTATGCTAATGAACAATAAGTTTCAGTATTGCATCTACGATGAAAATCTTAATTCAGAAAAGTATTCAGATATTCTTAATAATACTTTAGGGCCATTTTTAAATACTTTAACCCCTGACGTAAGGTCATCCTGCTGGTATCAATTAGATGGTGCACCGGCACATTGCACTCAACAAATTTCAACTTTGTTGTATAACTTATTCGGTGACAGGTGGTTTAGACGAATGGGTCCTTGGTTATGGCCACCTCGGTCACCTGATCTTACACCATTAGATTTTTATCTGTGGGGCACCATCAAGGAAAGGATTTATCAAACGCCAGTTACTTCCAAGGATGATTTAATAAATAGGGTACGCGTAGCTTTTCAAAACCTAGACGGTGAAGAAGTTAGAAGAGCTACCACTCAGCATGTTGAAACATCTATTTTGAAATGTTTAGCGGCAAATGGAGGACATTTTCGATAAGTAACATTATTTTCATCATTATTCATATTGATGTTTAAGAAAGTGCTTGGAATAATATTTATTTTTGTTATTGTTTTAATGGACGTATTAGTTTTAAGGCTTTTGTCCGTAATACTTATTGCCGCCAAACCCGTTTTTATGTTAATATTGTATCTAACTCTAACCTTTTCATTCTCTTTTTAAACTAACCTAAATGTTTAAAACCGTCAGCATTTTAAATTAACTTCAACTTTTCTGAATTTTCTTTCGTTTAGTGATGGTAGATAAGGATATTGTTAGTTAAATGTTGTACATGTTCTTGCTTCTATTCGATTGTATTTGACGTTAGTAATTATAGGTCCTTTTTAATTAACGCAAACGAATAAAATTCCACAGCTACATCTGGATTTACGGCTAACGTACCAACGAGTTTGGGGCACCCTTTATATATATATTATATATATATATATATATATATATATATATATATATATATATATATATATATATATATATATATATATATATATATATATATATATATATATATATATATATATATATATATATATATATATATATATATATATATATATATATATATATATATATATATATATATATATATATATATATATATATATATATATATATATATATATATATATATATATATATATATATATATATATATATATATATATATATATATATATATATATATATATATATATATATATATATATATATATATATATATATATATATATATATATATATATATATATTATAATTGTCTTCTCTTAAAAGTGCTCAATCCAAGTCTAACAAGCATGTCCACTCTATAATACTGAATATTCAGTGGAAGTTCAGAAGTATTGAGAGTGATAAGCCCAAGCATTTTTTGGAGCCTTGCAAGCTTATATTGGAAATATGCTGAAAGAAGCTCAATTTGTCATGAACTACATACTCCAAGGTCCTTCACCGATTCAAAAAAAAACTGAGGTAGCTTGTAATTTGAGTTAAACTTTATGCCTCCTATGAAATCAGATAAGGCAGCATTATCCTATGTTGAGTTGTAAGTTATTTCTTTGCAACCACTCCCATAGAGCATCCAAATCATTCTGGAGCAACAAAATGTCATCAATATCGTGGATCTTTTTATACACTTTTAAATCATCCCCAAAAATAATCACCGTGGAAGGTTTTATGATCCTTCCAGTCATTCACAAATAATGTTATTTACATTATTTGTGAATGATAATAAGGATCATAAAACCTTCCACGGTTATTATTTTTGGGGGTGATTTAAAAGTGTATAAAAGTTTTAGGCAGCAGTTTTACTCTCTAAAAACACAGTATTAGGAAAACTATTATAGTTACGCTTGTCTTTGATGAACCTCCCAAAAATATCTAACACTGAGCTGTAATGAGGATTCAGTTTTACAAATATACATAGCATAACATATTAATGAGGATTCAGTTTCACAAATATACACAGCATAACATATGTCATGCTCCTCCCTACGCAATGACCTAAGGTTTGCAAATGATTCATAATCCCAGTGAAATCGAGATGACATATACTTTCTGTGCATTCTTTTTTTCTTACAGATAAGATGTTTCAATGAAGGACTAAACTGTTTCAAAAATGAAGAACTTTTAATGTGTTTTTAGGGAACAACCAGTTTATAGCCACCTAGATTATCTGACTCAGTCTTTCAATATTGACTAAATAATCATTTATCATTATGAAATCAGCATTACCGAAGTCTCAATAGAATTCATCATATTGTAAATACTAAGATTCGGTAAAATAATTAACAAAATATGCTAAATGGTGCACATTATTTGGTAAGATATTACCTAAAGCAGGAAAAACATCAATACTTGGTACATTAGAAAACAGTAAAAAGGAAATACACTTCAAGCTGGACCTGGGTAATCCTCGCAACAGTGCACTGCTGTCTGCTAGTTCTTTAGAGTTTCTACGCCAGATTGTATTTGGGAGATTAAAAATAAAAACATGGCATGGATGTTTATCATGTATCTTAAAAACTGAAGAACAATTTAATTAATAATTAATGTATACACCTAAAAAGCAAGTTATGATATCGATCCATTTTCAGTTTGCGTCCCCGATACCTACCATGCCTACAAAATAAAAATGAGTATAATTCCACTTTTTTGAGAATATCTTGTACAAAAATAATCTAAAATAAAGCAAATATTCGTAAGAAATACACAATCAATAATTGTAGCAATAAATATGATCAGTAATTAGTAATTACTAATTAGGTAGGTCATGTTTATATTGATAAAAACAACTTCTGAAAAAATGCCCCATATTATTTATATTCTGAACGTCAGCACATTTGATTGTCCCTAAATCCATCTCATCTTCTATTCTTGTCAGATAAAGGTCCATTCGGGTCGTAGGACAGATGAACATTAGGACAAATGCGACAATACCAAACTTTACACATCTAAAGATCCATTCTAAAGGCTCGACGTCTCGGCATCGGGGTTATTTACGCAACCCGTTCATTAAAAGTTTTTGATGATGCCATTTAGATAAAAATTTCAAATTTTGGGATTAAGGTAAGGTCAAGGGGTACTTCTTTTTTGAAATATTTTCAACTTCCTGTCACTTCCGGCTTAACCGGAAGTTGGTATCAACTTGCTTATTTTAAATGGAATACCCTGTGTTTTATGATATTTTTTGGATTCTACGGAGAATTTTAATGCTATTTTATGTAGCATGTCCTATACCTAGGTTCAAGCGTTCTTAAGATATTTGACCTTGAACCGAATATGAGCCTTCGGGGTACCAAATTTTAAAATCTTATATTTTTGTAAGTTTTGAAGATATAATCTTCATATTTTGCAGACGATCGGTAAATAATTTTAAGTTTCTATTTTTTTTATTGAATTTGTCTGCTTTTATACAGGGTGTCCTGAATTCAGCGGCAAACATTCACATTTTCAAGGCAGCTAAAGTCCGTTTTTTTAAATGGGACACCCCATAACTCTATGCACTATCAAATGTAGAATTTCATTTTCTATCGAACTGTATTAAGGTTCCCTATACCTATTCGTAACCGTTTTCGAAATAATTGGGTTTTATAAAAATATCGTATGTATTTCCTTAAATGTTTACATGTTCCAATGGTGAGCCATGGAAAAACAATTAAGATCCAATATCCAATATGACAGATGATTAGTATGCGTTATTTATCGAAAGCTGTCAGTGATAAACTAAATCTTCTAAATCGAAATGGAAGAATACTCAAACGCTGATATTCTCAATCTATTTTATATTCATGGAGAATGTTATAAAATGTTCTTCATCTGTCCAAAGAATCTTGAGCGAACATCATATGCACCCTTATTCCTTCCAAAACGTACAAGCCTTGAGACCTGGTGATGACGTCCGACGAGTAGAATTTTGCGAATTCATGTTTTTGAAAATTCAAGAGGACCCTCAATTCCTTTCAAAAATATTTTGGACTGATGAAGCGAAATTTTCTAGAGAGGGAATAACAAATAGAAGAAACGAACATTTCTGGGCAGCAGAAAATCCGCAGGCTTTACGCGAAACGCGTTCTCAAGAGAGGTTTAGCTTCAATGTTTTCGGTATAGTATTAAATGCTCAGGTGCGGTACTGTATTTATGAAGACAATTTAAACAGTGATAAGTATTTAGAAATTCTACGAGGGACGGTTTCTGAAATTATTTTATAAAATTATTGGTATCAATTAGATGGGGCACCAGCACATAATTCCACTACAGTTTATTTCCAATTATCTCGAATTTTTAGAAGTTCGCTGGATTGGTCCCAATGGCCCTTGGAGATGGCCCCCGCGATCGCCTGATTTAACACCCCTAGACTTTTATTTATGGGGATTTATCAAAGGTAAAGTCTATGCTTCCCCAGTAAATAACCAACAAGATTTACTGGGCAGGATACAAACAGCTTTTGCCGAATTAGAAAACGGACAAATTCAACGGGCCACAGCAACTGTACAAAGAAGAATTGAAATGAACGGATAGCATATAGAACATTTGTTATAATTCAATTTTATTATTTTATTTATTTATTGTTGATTGTTAGATTGCTATAATTTTTCACTTAGTTCACTAAAACAAGTTTAAAACAGTCTCGAACTTTGTAGATATGGTTAAAAATAATGTAAACAATTTAATACATTTTTTATAATTTTAACTTTTCTGAAATGAAAAAATTTCGTTTCAATCCTCTTCAATTTTCTCTTGTTCATTGGCGATAAATGAGGATGTTTTTCATTAAAAACATGGCACGTTCTCTCCAATATTTTGTAACATTCTCCGCGAATATAAAATAAATTGAGAATATCAGCTTTTGAGTGTTATTTTATTTTAATTTAAAAGTTTCAAATCAGCTGTCATGGTGAATAGAAAAGCACAACAATTGTTTTTACATGGCTTACTACGGGAAGGTGTAAGCATTTAGCCAAATACATATGATAGTTTAATAAAAACCTGATTATTTCGAAAATGATTACGAATAGGTATAGGGAACCTTAATACAGTTCGATAGAAAATTAAATTCTACATTTGATAATGCATAAAGTTATAGGGTGTCCCATTTAAAAAAACGGACTTTAGCGTCTTTGAAAATGTGAATGTTTGCCGCTGAATTTAGGACACCCTGTATAAAAATAGACAAATTCTATAAAAAAAGTAGAAACTTAAGATCATTTACCGATCGTCTGCAAAATATAAAGATATTATCTTCAAAACTTACAAAAATACGAGATTTTTAAATTTGGTACCCCGAAGGCTCATTTTTGGTTCAAGGTCAAGTATTTTAAGAACGCTTGAACCTAGGTATAGGACATGCGACATAAAATAGCATTAAAATTCTCCGTAGAATCCAAAAATATCATAAAATACAGGGTCTTTCATTTAAAATAAGCAAGTTGATACCAACTTCCGGTTAAACCGGAAGTGACAGGAAGTTCAAAATATTTCAAAAAAGAAGGACCCCTTGACCTTACCTTAATCCCAAAATTTGAAATTTTTATCTAAATGGCATCATCAAAAACTTTTAATGAACGGGTTGCGTGAATAACCCTGTATAAGTCGAGCGAACTTTCCGGCCTGAGCTGTCACAATATACACGGAAATTTTTCAATATCACTGGAACCCCTCAGTTCACGCCTCTGAGTTCGGTCTCTCTTTACCTTGAGCAATCTCTTCATTAAGTACTTAAATGTTCAGTCTCTAGTATATATCCGTAGACAGAAAAATTGTTTTTTTCATTTGTGGCTAAATTAAGTTTCAAAATGACATCAAGACTATTTATAAGTTTTTTAACCCATGCAATTAATTCAAAGTAATCTACAGCATTCTAAATTTATTTGCGTCAATAGAACAACTTACTGACGTAAAAACGTACTTCACAACTTTTTAATCAGTTCACATCAATTTACAATCTCGAACACAACATTTTTCTCATGCTTCCACCATAACTTGAAAAACTTTTTTATTTTACAACAATGTTACTGTCTATGACGCCTGGAAATGGAATCTTATAAATCATCTAATTAAACATAGTGTATAATTTTTCTTTAAACTCTACTACGCATTTTAAGCTCATTTTGTATACTATACACTATATTCAGATTCAATTGTCATAGACGCGGGAATTTAAAATTGCCAAACTGCATTAGTTAATTTTTGTAAAATTTCATTCAAGATCTTATTAATTATTAATTTGGTCAAAAATGGCACAAATGTGTCTCTTTTGTGACGGGAAAAAAGTTTGACATTTAAACCCCGTTGACAGGTAACAAAATATCACTTTATTTGAAATTACTTTTTTCCCGGGGAAAAAATGAGAACTTTTTTCCCGTATATATATACACATTAGTATAATATACATACGGTCATTTAATTCAAGTGCAAGGGAGATTCGGTAAGAAAATTTTATGCGTATAAAAATTACTTAAAAAAAAATTGAAAATGTGGGGTTGCTTTTGCACGTGATGCACAGAGATTTTGAGCATTTGAGAACTGTATAAATGATATCTTCAATAAACATGCACCGATCCGAACAATTAGAATCACTAAAAATTACTGCTCTAGGGGATAAACGCATGATGCGTTTGAGAGATCATGCTCTTAATGAATACCGTAAAGCCTTAAAATCCCTTAGTGCTTCATTTGCTCAAACCCACTCAAAATTAAGATATTACAAAGAACTTCGTAATCTAGTACCATCCTCCATTCGCCGAGAAAAGAAGGCTTTCATAGAATTTGAATTGAATCGAAACCATAAAAATTCCAAAACACTTTAGAAAGCGGTAAGTAAATTGAATATACATAGTAAGTGCCCCCCCCCCTCGCGACCTTCCAGATCATCTTAAGAATGCCAATAATACAAACATTTTTATTTCTTCTATTGTGCGAGCCGAACCATATTTGCTAACATTCCAGTACTTTGATCAAAATAAGGATCCAAATATCGCAAATAATGTATTTAACTTCTTGCTTGTTTCACCTGATACTATTGCTTCCAAACTTACGAAAATTAAATCGAATGCTAAAGGGATAGACAAAATATCTGGGGACATGATAAAACTGTGTGCGCTTTCTCTTACGCATTTTATTAATTCATCACTGGTTAATGGAGTTGTGCCCAGCCGCTGGAAACATTCCTTTATTACCCACATTCCAAAAAAAGATATAGTTTCTGAATTGACTCACTAAAGACCAATTAGTATTCTGTCAGTACTCTCAAAAATTATAGAATCTGTTGTCTATGACCCATTAAAAGGCTATACTGATGGAAATAAAATTCTAGCGTGTATACAATCAGGCTTTCGCTCTGGGCATAGCGCTACTACAGCTCTTTCCAACGTTGCTGATGACATATTACGCGCAATGGATAATGGAAAACTTTCTCTTTTGATAATGTTGGATTATTCGAGAGCATTCGACACTATACATCATGACATTTTGAAGCTAAACTGAAGTATTATGGTCTATTACAGGAGTCCGTGGATTGTTTTAAAAGTTATTTGATAAATAGGCATCAGCAAGTGAAATTGGTGAGTGATAGTGAGGTTAACCTTTCTGAAAATGTGATAGAGGGCGTGTGAATAGATAAAATCTAAATCGTTTATAAAAAGTACACAAATCCTAGAATTTTTGTCTTAAAAAAATTATTTTTGGGTCATTTTCATTTTCAGGGCGATGTATAAATAGAGTAGGACATCGTGTATAATACTCAGTCAAAATTTCCCACCATTACTATTTAAATAATTAAAATGGGTTTTTTTGACAGTTTCCCACGCAACGCATTTATTTTATAGGAAATTTTCCTCTCTACGGTAGGTAATCAACAGCCAATTATAATAAATATTTTTTGACATAATGACAGAATAATTTTTTTGACAATTTCTTTATTTAAACGTGTTTACATTTGCCAAAGAAAAACAAAAATTTTGATATGTACATCTCACTTACATAACTAACCTCCATTCCTCTTAAAGACGAAAAAAACTGGAGTTGGAATCGAAAATTTTTCATTTATAGTCTTTCTAGAGCTTGAATTATTTTCGGAAATTTTTTCGAGGCACGAATTTTTTGAAAATTTTCTTGACTGAGAAAAAATTTCCGGACTTTTAATTCGAGTGCAAGGGAGATTCGGTAAGAAAATTTTATGCGTATAAAAATTGCTTAAAAAAAATTGAAAATATAGGGTTGCTTTTGCATGTGTTTGCACAGAGATGATGAGCATTTGAGAACTGTATAAATGAGATCTTCAATAAACATGCACCGATCCGAACAATTAGAATCACTAAAAATTACTCCAAACTTACGAAAATTAAATCGAATGCTAAAGGGGATAGACAAAATATCTGGGGACATGATAAAACTGTGTGTGCCTTACTATGTGCCTTCTCTTACGCATTTTATTACTTCATCACTGGTTAATGGAGTTGTGCCCAGCCGGTGGAAACATTCCCTTATTACCCACATTCCAAAAAAAGATATAGTTTCTGAATTGACTCATTTAAGACCAATTAGTATTCTGTCAGTATTTTCAAAAATGATAGAATCTGTTGTCTATGACCAATTAAAAGGCTATACTTATAGAAATAAAATTCTACTACAGCTCTTTCCAACGTTGCTGATGACTTATTACGCGCAAAAGCTTAGTGAATACGAGTGGGGTACCACAGGACTCCATTCTGGATCACTTGTTGTTCGCTATTTAGATGGCTGATATAGTAAAATCAGTTGATGTGAATATTCATTTGTACGCTGACGACTGTCCAGTATATGCCTCTTTTAACCCTGACTACGAAGAGGAACGCGTGGTCACTATTATGTAAAGAAATCTTTATACTTTACATACGTGATCAAAAAACAACTCTCTAATATTAAACCCGTCCAAGATTGTATCCTTATTGATTGGTTTCGAGAAGCAAAGGCAAAAGGTCAACCTAAAAGATAAAATTTTGCTTGGAAATGATATGGTCGCTTTTAAAACACATTTTAGAAATCAAGGACTAACTATAGACCAAAACTTAAGCTTTTCTAACCATGTGAAAAGTAAAATACAATAAGCATATCTACAGCTGAAAAATCTGTATCCTTTCAAAAACATTTTACATTTTCAAGTTAAACTCAAGCTAACTGAGTCCTTGATTCTACCATTATTTGACTACTGTGATGCAGTATATGGCCCATGTCTAAATAATTACTATGCTAATCGTATACAAGTGGTTCAAAATTCTTGTTTTAGGTACTCTGCAGACATCGGGAGGCGGGGTCACATAACCCCTTATTACTTGCGGTACGGCTTGCTTAGGATGAATGATAGAAGATATGTATATTTCGTCACTCTAATAAAAAAAAAATAACATCTAGGTTCCCTTCCTATTTGGTTTTTGCTAGTAAAAATGTTAAGAGAACAAGAAGAAATCCAGTGTTGTCAGTGGTACCGCGTCATGCTACCACCACCTTCAAAAGATCTTTCTCTTACTATTCCTTTCTCCTGTGTAATTTTTTTCCACAGCATTCAAAAGCTATTACAAATATAAGTCAAAAGCTTTTAAGTTTTTAAGTTTGTTTTTCTTTTATTACGTGTAATAAAATCCGGAAGATGAATTAGATACACCTATGATATTTCCATATTAAAAAAGAGGATAAACATATAAATACCAGCAGTTGCAAAAATCTTTGAGAGGTGTCACTTCAATGTCAGATTGAAAAGTCGATAACAAAATGACTAATAGAAAACAATTTTCGGTTTTTTTGTATCCACAAGTGAAAAAAATGGTATTAAATCTAATAAAATATTACGAAAATGAAAATTCACCGGCCAATATCCAGGAGACAGTAGCAAAATCTCTGGGAATCGGTACAAGGACTGTGCAGAAAATTGTGCATGAAAAAAAGCATAATTTACTACCGAAGAAGATTAAGAAATGTACACGAAAAAAGCCATAGACTTAAGTGACAATGTAAAAATGGTTGTTCGTAATGCAATTTACGATTTATACACATCAAAAACTAATATAACCCTTCAGTTTTAAAAGAAGCTTTAAAAAATCGAGGCATATTGGAAATTGGACTGAAATCGTTGCCAAAATTAATAAAAATGTTGGGTTTTCGATATAAAAAGGACTGTAATCCAAGATTTTTATGCGGTTGCCACATATAGCAAGTCAGCGTATCCAGTTTTTAAAGAAACACACTAAAAATGTTAATTCAAAATTTAAAAAGTGGCATTTTTAGACGAGACTTGGATATTTTCTAATGGAAGTGGTTCGAAATCTTGGCAGGATGAGTCTGTAAAAAGTATCAAGAGAAAAAAGGGACGTGGGACGGGAAAACGGTTCATCATTTTGCATGCAGGTTCTTCAACAGGATTTCTCCCAGATGCAAGTTTACTGTTCTCTTCAACATCCAAAAGTATGGACTACCATGATAATATGAACTGTGAACTGTTTGAAAAGTGGTTAAAAGAACAACTGATTCCAAATTTAGAAGCTCCTCTTTAATCATTCTGGACAATGCGTCTTATCATTCAAGAATCTCAAATAAACAACCTACTTCATCCTGGAAGAAAAGAGATATTTATGACTGGCTAATAAAACAAAAACAAAATTCTTTACCCAATATGCTGAAACTAAAACTTCTTTTAATGGCAAAATCTATTAAAAAACCAGCAACATATGCTGTAGATGAAATATTACGGGAAAATGGACATGAGGTTTTACGACTGCCGCCATACCATTGCCAGTTTAACGCAATAGAATTAATATGGGCTGGGGCAAAATCATATTACGAAAAACACGTGAACGATGGTCTTACATCAGATGAAGTGCAAATTGTTTGGCAAGATTCATTAAATTACATTACGCCGGAGTACTGGAAGAAATCTGTGGAACATACGGAGAAATTAATATAGGATTGGTGGCATAGAGAACGAGTTCTAGCTATCGAAGTAGCACCAATGATCATTGCGCCATTTGAGGACGACTCAGAAGATGAGGACTTTTTAAGTGATGATGATATTTTTTAGTCTATAATATTAAAAAGTCTGTGAAGGATTATATTAGTCTTTGACGTGTATAAATCATAAATTGCATTATGAATATCCATTTTTGCATTGTATCTTAAATCTTTTGCCTTTGGATTTTTTCGTGTACATTTCTTAATCTTCTTCGGAAGTAAATTATGTTTTTTTCTACATGCACAAATTTTTGTACATTCCATCTACCGATTCTCAGAGCTTTTGCCACTGGCTCCTGGATATTAGCCAGTGAATTTTAATTTAAAAATTTTTTTATTAGATTTGGCACCATTTTTTTGCTTACTTTTTTAGTACATTTGTAATTTTGTAGGCAATAAATAAATAATTATAGAATACTTGTTCCAATTTTAAAGCGTGTTTAAAATAAGTTAATTTTTTTATTAATTATAAAACAAAATTTGATAGATAAAAATCGGTAAAATCGCTTATATATATATATATATATATATATATATATATATATATATCGATTCTCAGAGCTTTTGCCACTGGCTCCTGGATATTAGCCAGTTAATTTTAATTAAAAAATTTTTTTATTAGATTTGGCCCCATTTTTTTGCTTACTTTTTTAGTACATTTGTAATTTTGTAGGGAATAAATAAATAATTATAGAATACTTGTTCCAATTTTAAAGCGTGTTTAAAATAAGTAAATTTTTTTATTAATTGTAAGACAAAATTTGATATATTAAAATCTGTAAAATCGCTTATATATATATATATATATATATATATATATATATATATATATATATATATATATATATATATATACATATATATAAATATATATATATATATATATATATATATATATATTTATATATAGCCTGTATTTTTCGCATGCATTGCCCTTAGTTTAGACTGAAATTTGAAAAAATCGGATAAGTAGTTTTTTAGCTCGCGAACAGACAGACTGACGGACAGACATACCTACAGACAGACGGAATTGAGAAAACATGTTTTCCGGCAAAGGGGGACCCTTAAACGTACAGATCTGAAAAAATCTCACGAGGGAAGTAATAACTAATTATCTTGTGTTTTTAACAAAAGTGTATAATATTTTTGCAAAACAAAATTTTTTTGTTATTACAATACAAAATAAAACAAGTTTTCTTTGCACAGGGGTAGCCCGCATTTAAATAAATGACACTCTATAAGTGGTTAGATTTTTAGGTCAATCGAGGCTCATAATTTCATAAGGGAAACAGTGCTTCCCCAAAAAAAAATTACAAAACATCTTCTAAAATGCAATTTTTTAAATAGAAAACCATTAATTTAGTTTATATTAAAAATGCTAAAATATTATCTTAATTATCAAGCCCATAATAAATGCGGCCTTGACTCCACAATAGAAAATCGAATAGACCGCTAGCTTCTCTGCAACCAAGTCTTGTATGCTTGATTTTCTGTGAATCGAGCCAGAGGTTATTGAACTTTCCACCGGCTGTTTGCAATTTTTGCATTTCAGTCGCGTGCTTTAAGTGGGGGCGGGAGCTATCGTTGGAGTAGGTTCTTTGTTTGAACTGCTATCCGTGTGTTGTGTGATACGTACGTCGCGTCGTGCATGGTGCGACATGGAAGACAATACGGACGTGGATATGCAAATACCGTCAACTTCGGCTGTCGGTAATAACGTTGAAAATGTTGGAGAATTTAGTAAAAAGAGTGGGTGTGAATGTGTGGTGTGTGTCTTAATAATAAAGGGATTTTCAACATTAAACTTTGCTGATAAGGTTCAAATAATTTCCAAAGGAAGGGCAAAACCGGCTATGAAAAATTTAACCACATAAATGAAAAACTGTATTAGACATTTTTATCCAGAAAAACAATACGAACAATGTAAATGGCTAACAGGGTGTGAAAATATAAGTAAATTATTTTGTTGGCCATGTTTACTTTTTGAAAATGAAAATGGTCTCTGGAATAAAACTGGTTTTTCCGATTTAAACAATTTCCATAAAGCTGTAAAAGACACCTTATGTCCAAAGCGCATTTGCAGGCCGTCATAAAAGAAAAAGTCTTCGGCAAAACCAGAGTTGAACATGCCCTTATAAACAGTTGGAAATTAGTCACCGCCAACACATCGATGTTGTTTGTTTTCTCGGACAGCACGAATTGGGATTTAGAGGTCATGGCGAAACAAGGGTTTCTTCAAATAGAGGAAATTTTCAAGATTTACTTAGTTTAATGGCTAAATATGATGATTGCTTAAAAAATCATTTAGAGCAGTCTAGCGTTTTTCGCGGAACATCGAATCGAATCCAGAATGATTTAATTTCCGCTGTTGCAATCATTATTCTAAAAAGAATTAAGCAGGAGATTGGCGAGGCGCGGTTCATTGCTATTGTTCTGGACGAAACAACTGATATCACTAATTTTAGCCAATTATCTATAGGGATACGCTACGTTAAAACAGAACAGAAAGAACGATTTTTAGGTTTTAAAAATGTGTCCGAAAATCGTACAGCAGATGCATTATATACCATAGTTTACAACGTTACTAAAGAAATTAATGGAGAGAAAAAATTAGTTGCTCAAAGCTATGATGGAGCTGCAGTGATGACAGGACAATTAGGTGGTCTGCAAGCTAAAGTTCGAGAAACTTTCCCAAGTGCTGTGTTTGTCCATTGTTTTGCTCATAAATTAAATTTAGTTTTATCCCAGTCCATCAATCACATTAAAGAGTGTAAAGTATTTTTCGGTACTTTAAGTGGCATGGCTGCCTTTTTTTCCAAGTCAACAAAACGTACTCCATTGTTCACAAACGAATGCCCAAAGTAGATCCTACTAAGTAGAACTATAATGGAAGACTTGGGTTAACAGTATCTGAAAATCGTGAATTACTGTTTGAACTATTTGAGAATATAATAGAAAATAATGAAACGTGGGGCTTAGAAGCAATAAATAGTTCGAGGGGGTTTTTGGACTGTTTGAAACGAGATTTTAATTTTAATTATTTATTGAACATATTTTCAGAAATATTTCCATTCTCGGACAATGTTTTTAATATATTACAAACTAAAACAAATGATATTGCTTTTTGCCTAAAAAAAGTGGATGATTTTAAGTTCATGTTAAGCCAAAAAAGAGATAACTTTGACCTATTTTGGGAGAAAACGATGACGTTAAATGTAGAAATCATCCGTCCGACCTGTTGACATTGTCATTTTGGCACCGCTATTTTGAATTTTTAAATGTTGACACTCTTAAATTTTCTTAGGCACCAATTTTCAATTTAATCTACACAAGTAACAAAATTCGTCGGCCGTATTGGCGCCGCCATTTTGAATTTCTAAACGTTAACTAAAAAAATTCGGATTTTTTATATCTTAAAAGTGTACGCATTGTCAGATTCGAAAATAATCAGTAACGGAAGTGGTGAAAAATCCATTACATGATTTGAACCAGACATACAATAAAAGCGCGTTAAAAGCATTGATTATAGTTTAAAACTCTAACAATAGTATTCACTAAAGAGGTTTAAATTTAGACTAGGTCTAACTTGACAGTTACAGGTTTTAGATGTCATTTTAACAACTGAACAAATAATTTTTCTAAATGTCACAATTACAAAATGATAGTGACATAAGGCAAACATAACTAAAAACTAAAGTTTAATGATATATAAATAACTAATTTCCTTTTAAACTTACCTAACTTATTGGTTTGATTTTAATAGTGAAGTAGAGAACGATTATTTCTTTGATATTTGTAAAAATACCTATTTGCCTTATTAAGGAATAGGTAACGTCGAATAATGTCAACGATAATGAAGCATGGCCCATTTCTTCATTTTCGTACATCAAATATTTTAACAGGTCGTCATTTTATTTCGCCATATTGAATTCATACCGATATTGTTTTGAATCAGACGTAATTTTTGTGGAAAATTAAATAAAATTAAAGTTAATCAAGTAAGTGGATTTTTAAGCTTTACCGGAACAGACCGAGCGACCGACTGTAATGGAAAAACGATTAATGATATTTCCTTATGCGGGAAGTGAAAACCCACGCCGTCACTGGCATTCGTCAACAAATGGCCATGGCTTGGGCATGGGCCATCCCCACTTCTTGTTTTATCGTGAACATTGGTCGATAGAAAGTGAAAAATAGGAGAACCATATTGACGCATACTCCTAACGTGATTTATGAATGAATTGCGATCTCTACTTTAACTCTTACTATATTATACTATATCGATAAATAATCCAATTTTTGTTCAACCTAAACTCAAAAAACCATGATTTTTCAGTGTAACTACTGGCATTTCCATGTAACTGCAGTGTTGGAAACGCACTATGTTTTATATTTCTTTTTTGTTATTATTACTCGTTAATGTTTAATCAGACTATATGATTTAATATTGTTTTTTTTTATTTGAATATACGCGCGAAAATACGCACATTTTTTGAATAGCAAAACTCCCGGACAGTATGAAACGAAGAGCTTGCGAGAGAAGTCGAACAAACTGGTTTTTTAGAAGTCAAGCAATCGATAAGTTAGGAAAACCTTTCATCACATTCTTTACTATTTTGAGTGAAGTGATATTTAGCCTAGAACATTAATCCAGACCATCCAGGATGATCCGAAGACCCAGACAATAGAGCGCTTTCCAGACAATTTCTGTGTGCTGTTCATTTTATGTGCGATGTCTGCGATTAATTGCTAATTTCCATAATATAATTAATAATTTTCAAAATATTTATGAGCTCGAAAAAAATTCTGTAAATAATTTAACCTCTTATGGTATTACTACTGAAAATATCTCGCAACAGGATTCAACTCAAGCGGATATGGAATACTACCAGTGGCCGATCCTAATAAAGTTTTAGCGAAAAAAGTTCCGGGAATAAAATCGTCAACAGGTGTGAATCCGTTTAAACGAAGATTCTAAAAGTATGCAATTAACGCGTTTTTTATCAAGATCCATCATTTGTCATCTCAAAATCGCATCCTATTAGTTTGATTGCTTGTGAAAACAAGACAAAATTATTTATAGTTTCGACAGAACATCATATTGGTAAACATTGTACCTGAAAATAGTCGAATGGTTTGTTTGAGTGTTATTTAATAGTACTTTCTGTAGATCTGTTACTAATTTCAAATTGTTTTGCGAAAAGTGACTATTAATGGAATATTAGTGAACTAAGTAAGTATTGTTTCAATTAAGATATATATATATATATATATATATATATATATATATATATATATATATATATATATATATATATATATATATATATATATATATATATATATATATATCACTGACTCTTTATGAAAAGTTTTTGATTAAAGTGTGATAAAATGCTTAGCTTTTTCGTGTTCAAAATTTCCACTTAATTTATTTTTATAAAAAATGAAACATATGACAATAAAATTGTTTCGTTGACACTGTGGTTTAATCAGATGTTAGATCTTAAATATAAGTTTAATATAACTGTCGGTTTAAATAGTTTTAAATAAAATCCAGATCATTTTACCTGCATAATATCAGCAAAACAGGTTCATTTTTAAATGTGTTCAGATTAATTATTGCATTTAGAATGACCCACAAAAATCGTTTTTTGACTTTTTCGCAACTGAATAAACATATCTAACTTTAAATTGATTGAAGCAAATATTTAATAAAACTACATATCTCAACAGACAAATTTCAAAATTTTGAAATCAATTATTTTCTATTATTTAATGTTTAACTCTTATGATCGGCGCACTCAGAGTCCCGATAGGATGAAAGTATTTGCACAACTACTGTGTCTATGAAAATTTAAGGTTAATGATACAATTTCTTATGTTTGGTTAAATAATATCGTTTATCGTATGTATCGAAACATTCCGTAGACAGAGTAGTTTAGATGTTGAGATATGTAACTTTATTAAATATTTGCTTCAATCAGTTTAAAGTTAGATATGTTTATTCAGTTGCGAAAAAGTCAAAAAACGATTTTTGTGGGTCATTCTAAATGCAATAATTAATCTGAACACATTTAAAAATGAACCTGTTTTGCTGATATTATGCAGGTAAAATGATCTGGATTTTCCGTTATAGGCTAATAGAGATTTAACAAGAAATATGTCAGTTGTCCCAGTGAACTTAGGTGTTTAGTCCTACACACTTATTTTCGATCCTATTTTACTATTATCAGAACCTTGACGACTATTTTTGATTAACAAACGCTCGCTAGTCCCATAAATCCGATTACGGATATATATGCTATATATTTATCTGTAAAAATCTCATTTATTAATTGTTATTTAAAAGTTAGGAATACTAGACGTATTTTGGACAGCTGCAAAAACATTTCTCTAAAATTAATTATGACATTAAAAGTTACAAGAAACTATGAAACCTGTATCTAAAAATTTTAAGCAGTTCAGAAGTTATGGGGAAATAATTTTTTTTATATGTAATTTTTTTTAATTACCTCAATAAAACGTATTGACCGTATTTGAAAATGAATTAACGCGGAAATTTTAAATAAGTGACGCTCTTAAAAGTTACATGGAACTGTGAAAACCGTATATAAAAATTTTAAACAGTTCAGAAGTTACAGGAAAAAACCATTTTTTATGAGAGCTGTCACAATATTTTTTCAAAATAAATTACTCCCTAAGCTCGAAAATCTACCCATTTCGGTAATAAGTATACAAAATTTAATAGTATACATCAAACATTGATTAAATCAGTAACGAAAATGAGAATATCAAAAGTCGATAACTTCTTCGGAAGAACTTATACGTAAATTTACACCTATTAAAAACGGTTCAAAACACAATAAATAACCATAATATTGTGAAAATACAACGCCGTTATCCAATATACGTAAAATGTGATACTAGGATATTACTAATTCATATACAAAACTTTCGATTTAAAAAAAACTACACTTATATTATAAAACGGAGATATTTTCTTGGATTTTTCAATAACTCAGTCAAATTCTCGTTAAAAAACACAGTTTTCTTCTCACTAGAGAGTTCCCTAAACTTAAATTCGAAATTTAAAATAGAAATCGTGAAAACGACTTTTTAACGTGTAAATTCACAAACATAAATTTAAGCATAAAAAATATCAGATAAATATTTGCTTTAAACAAACCAAAATTCAGCCGTGATATCTATCACAACTGACATAAAATATCTTTGTAACTTTTATGGTTATCCTAGGCCAAAGCCGCCTATTATTATATATATAGATATGTGTACTTTTTTTTTAAATCGAATTTTCATCCACTTGCTGAGTAGTTAGAGGGAAATATTATTAGAGCTTTTTTGTAGCCAAATAAATGCTCCATCCGCGGGTGTAGAAATAATTTCCATAACTACTCGCAGTAAGCGGCAAAATGGGGCAAAGTTGGAATTTAAATGATCAACTTTAAAAAAATGCAATAATTTAACCGTTATAAACTCGAAATTTGACAACGGTCTACCTAAAAATATCTTATTTTTTTCCTTGTAATACAGGATAATGTTAAAAAATGTACCCATTCTTGGGAAGTTTGGTGCAAACTTTACCTCGTTAGTGCACCCCCTGTATATAATTCGGGACCCTTCCTAAATAGTCCATTTTGTGCAGCTTTTTAAGCACTTTCCGGTGCCGTAATTAGTTTTCTAACCAGATGCCTATTTTTTTTTACAAAAAAAAAAGTGACTAAAAAAAATATTTTTTATGACTTTTTTGAAACATTTCAGTTTTTCTTAAAAATTTCTATTTTCTCGTCACTTTCTCTAACAAAGATGCTTTTAGGTTTTTGTTCTCCTAAATATTTCCTATGAAAAACGTTTTTTAGAAAATTTTGATAGGACTCACCCACTTTGAGATATAAGCGCCTTTTTTTTTCGAACAAAAAAAATTCGTAAAATCGTCAAACGAAATCGAAACCCAACCAAAATCAATAGGAATCTGAGGGAACGGAAGAACCTTCGTTCCAAACTAGTATTTACGTCAAAATGATCGTTTAATAAAGTGTTAATATTTTTATGTTTGTTTATCTCAACACTTTTTAGTAATCAAATATTTTACTTACTTTTTCGTTTTTCATGTAAAATTTGAAAGTTCTCATCGAAAATATGTTTTTTTTGTGAATTAATTGTTTAGGGTAATTGAAATTAGCTTTATGCTTTCTGTAACCAAATTTATGCTCTTTAATTCTTTTTTTAAACGTTCTGCCGGATTGTCCAATATACAATTTTGAACAAGTTCCACAATTTAACTTGTAAACACCGGGTTTATTCGGTTTTTTGGTTTTCGCCTTATTATTTTTGATATATCCCAAGTAGCACAAATTAACTAATGAGTTTTTTTGTCTAACAGTTAGCCATAAAAGACACATAAAAACCAGACATTTGTCAAATTTTGGCAAATGATTCTTGGTTTGTTTTCTAGCCATAAAAGCTCGCTTCAGATTAGATTTTTTGGCTCCAAAAGTAGCAGTTTTTAATGTAGTTAGGCTATAGCATAATTACTTGGCCAAAAAATATCTTTATGGGGTAATTAGACCTCTAACTTTTTTTTTTGAAATATTGGATGGCCAAAAAGTAGAAATATCTGTCAATTTTGTTGCCACAACATAACCAGATATATTCTAGTAAGTATTGAAGTTAAATTATAGTAAGCATAGTTGTTTAAAATGCCAGAATATGGCATTTTTAATCAATAGAAATCGAGGTCAGAATATAATCAATAAATAGGCATTTTTCCCTAATTTCAACTAAACATATTTTAGAAAGTACTTAAGTTTAATTATAGTAATAATAGCTATATAAGAATGACATATTATGACATTTTAAGACAACAAAAATTGAGAGGAAAAAATATGGCTTTTATTATCATATTTTTGTTTCAAAATTAAACTAAAATTGGGTAGTTTTATTTCGCTTATTTTTGCTATAATATTGCCAAAATATGCCACATTTCCAAATTTACGTTTATAACCTATAAAACTATACTTAACCAAACTGAAGATATATTTAGGAAAACGAAATATAAATTATTTACCGTACAAAATTTCTGATAAAAAAATTAAATATTCCACCACATATTATAGAAAAACGGTATTGGGGTAATCGTCGTTTAATTTTGTTACGTTGGCTCCTTGGTTTTAAATTAGCCATTTTTTAGTGAGTAATAAAGGCAAACCAAGTAGGCATCTTTATTGGCAAAATTTTAGTAAATGTTGCTACATTTTGGCTACATTTGAAAATTATTGCTATTTGATAAATTTTTGCTTGCAAAGTCAATGATTTCAAGGAATACTTACTGATAAAAATAGTCCAAAGCTTGGTGGCCTAATTAAATGTTTAAAAATATTTGAAAAAAGTACTTATCGCATTGATTGATTGATTGTTGACATCCCCATTTTAAATATTTATTACTAAAAATGTATGAATTGCTCACTTATAAATCTGTATAAATGTTAAAATTCGCTCGCATTCTAGGCATTCCTTCTATCATTTTATAAATATTTACTGAAAATGTATGATATGTATTTTCAAATACCCCCAGATTCCTACTGTCTTTCAGCCAAATCTACACAAATGTTAAAATTCCGCTTCCATGTTGGCATTACAATCTTGAATTTTTAAAATGTTGACAAAAATTCATGATGTGCAGTCTTAGATACCTCTAAATACCGATTTTAATCAAATCTGCAAAAATTTAAAAATTAGTCTGCTATGGTGGTGCCGCCATTTTTAATTCTCAAATGTTGACTTAAATTTCATAACTTTTATTCTTAAATACTTCTAGATACTGACATT
The DNA here is from genome assembly GCA_030620095.1 of Kuschelorhynchus macadamiae. NCBI lineage: Eukaryota > Metazoa > Arthropoda > Insecta > Coleoptera > Curculionidae > Kuschelorhynchus > Kuschelorhynchus macadamiae. Next base: position 1,097,859 of record JAUTXW010000521.1, on the reverse strand, counting down.
TCAGCCGAATCTGTACAAATGACAAAATTCGTTCGCTATATTGGCGCCACCATTTTGATTTTTGTTGTGCATTCTTAAATAATCCTCATAAACGTTAAAATCATCCGTCCGACCTGTTGACATTGTCATTTTGACACCTCTATTCTGAAATTTTAAAAACTTTTTAAATTTTCCTGGGCACTGATTTTCAATTTTGGCTACACAAGTAACAAAATTCTTCGGCCATATTAGCGCCGCCATTTTGGATTTCTAAGCGTTGACTAAAAAAATTCGGATTTTTTATATCCGAAAGTGTATGCATGTCAAATTTGAAAATAATCGGTAATGGAAGTGCTGAAAAATCCATTACAAGATTTGAACCAGACATACAAACATACAATCAGACGAATAGGAAGCCAATAAAAGCGCGTTAAAAGCATTGATTTTAGTTTAAAACTCTAACACCCGTATTCACTAAAGAGGTTTAACTTTAGACAAGGTCTAACTTGACAGTTACAGGTTTAAGATGACATTTTCAACAACTGAACAAATAATTTTTCTAAATGTCACAATTACAACATGACAGTGACCTAAGGCAAACATAACTAAAAACTAAAGTTTAATAATATATAAATAACTAATTTCCTTTTAAACTTACCTAACTTAATGGTTTAATTTTAGATAGTGAAGTAGAGAACGATTATTTCTTTGATATTTGTAAAAATACCTATTTGCCTTATTAAGGAATAGGTAACGTCGAATAATGTCAACGATAATGAAGCATGGCCCATTTCTTCATTTTCATACATCAAATATTTTAACAGATCGTCATTTTGTTTCGCCATATTGAATTCATACCAATATTTTACCAGTTTTTTTTTTATATCAGACGTAATTTTTGTGGAAAATTAAAGTTAATCGAGTAAGTTCTTTAGCTATACCGGAACAGACCGACCGACCGACAGTAAGGGAAAAACATGAAGATCTGTAAAACCCCGGAACGATATTTTTTTCACGATTAATGATATTTTCTTATGCGGGAAGTGAAAACTCACGCCGTCCGTGGCATTCGTCAACAAATGCCCACGGCTTGGGCATGGGTCAGCCCCACTTCTTGTTTTATCCTAAACATTGGTCGATAGAGTGTGAAAATTTTTCTGCAAAATTTGTCAATTGAATAAGATTTTTTTACGTTGATTTAAAAAAAAATTATCACAACTTTACCAGTTTATCTCCATATCAAACGTAATGCTTGCATCAAATTTGAAATTAATCTAATAAATAGTTTTTCAAGCTGATTTTTTAAAGACCTTATTAGACCGCCATTTTCTTTTGCTATCTTATATTCCTACCAAATTGTTTCCACTTTATTCCTATGTAACACTTCATTTTTGTGCACAATTTGAGAAAAATTAGATAATTAGCTAAATACTGATGAGTTAACAAATACTGAGAAAAAGAAGTTAAAGACGTTAGTTCATGGATTTGGTTTATCGTAAATGAAAAAGAATCTGGGTACAACTTTTCAAAATTTATAAACAGCAATACATCGTGGCTGGATCAAGTTGTTATTATAACTGGAGACAAAGAAAAACAAGCAAGCGGAGGTCGTACGAAACTGCCGTTTAGCAGGGCGAGTTTAAAAACAAAACAACGCATCATTAAACCTCTCCTCGAGACTCACTCTACAGTTGAATTTGCTCTCGCCATCGAAATGAGTTGTAGAGCTAGATACAGCCCTTGAATTTCAAAAAAATTGGTTCGTAAAGACACTCGGATTTGTTGTCCAGCTAGATTCAACAAACAATACCCAATAAGGCAGAGACAAAGCAAGCTATAAAATATTTATGATTACTATTATATTCCACCATTTACTGCTTTAAGTGCAAAAAGATCCTCCCGAGGTTTTGTCCCGCTAGAATTCCAAACTGCCGGCGCCGCATTGTGCGGATTCCAATATGATGAATCAAAATTGCGCCCAATAAAAGTATTTGAAAAGACAATATTTAGGTGTGACTAAATAACTATGTACTTTGCTATATTTGTATAAGATGGTTTGTGATAACTTTGAAAATCGTCTTTATTATTATTGTTCCTGATTTCTAAATTTAAAAAGCTTATGGACTTATTTTGTTCTAATTCTAAAGTAAATCTTATATTTTTACGTAATTTATTTTATAGAATTTAAAAAGTGGGTAGGTTGTCTCTCTATACCGGGTGACTTCGTATAAACTGGTACCCCCCGTAACTTTTTTATTTTTTGTCGTACAAAAAAAATAAAAATACTGACATATACAGAAGATTTTTGTTTATAAATCTGCATTGTAATTCCAGTAACTTTTCGTATATACGAGGAACGACAAAAAGTACACTTTTCTTTAAAAAAAATTCCAAATATATTATACAAGTTGACATTTGGTTTAGCCGTTTTCGAGTTATTTAAATTTAAAAATCAATATTCAATGTAGTAATCAAGTTCATGTGTAGCCCTGATGGCCTATCAATTAGAATATTCCTGAACTTACCACTCCCAGTCATAGAGGCCCTTACAACATTAATAAATGAGTCCTTTATAAAAGGTGTATTCCCTGATTGCCTTAAAACAGCTATAATTATTCCACTTCATAAAGGCGGCGAAAAAACTAACTCTTGCAATTATCGCCCAATTGCACTACTACCAGTGCTATCGAAAATCATCGAAAGGCTACTGAAGAATTGTCTTATGCCATTTCTCCTGAAACATCAGATAATATCCCCGGAGCAGTTCGGATTTCTACCCAACAAGTGCACCAGCGACGCCATGTTCACGTTGCTTAGAGGCGTCTACTTATCTCTCAATAACAACCTCCCAACTACCTCAGTTTTTTGTGACTATGCGAAAGCCTTTGATTGTGTTAGTCATGAAATTCTGATAAACAAACTAAATTTTTATGGAATTCGTGGTACTTCTTTAAATTGGTTCAAATCTTATCTTGGGAAAAGGCAACAACTTGTAAGGGCTAATGGTTCCGATTCTGATTGTAAGTTGATTACAAGTGGAGTCCCTCAAGGTTCAGTCTTGGGACCTATTCTTTTTTTGTTATACATTAATGATATCACGAACCTTAAAATTAATGGAAGAATTTCCCTTTTTGCTGACGACACAAGCATAACTTGGAGTGATTTTGATACAACGTCTTTACACTCTAGTATCTCCAAAGACTTGGTTATAATTAAGGCTTGGTCCGATTCCAATATGCTTTGTTTTATTGTCGATAAACGGTGGCGTTATCTTATAAGGGAACTTTACAACCACTTCAGGTACATAACAGCAATATTGAATACGTAGAGTCGGTTAAATTCCTGGGTTTAAATATCAATAACAACCTAAAATGGTCTAATCATATTGACACCTTAACTAAAAAACTTTCTACCGCCTGCTTCGCCATTCGACCAGTTTCAAAAGAACTAGACGTTCCTTCTGCCAGACTTACTTATTTCTCTTTATTTGAATCCCACCTCCGTTATGGCCTTCCCTTTTGGGGCTGCTGTACCACCGAGCAATTTCGTAGTATTTTTATGCTTCAAAAGAGAGCCATTCGTTATTTGTTTGGTCTAAATAATAGAGCTCACTGCCAATATTATTTCAAAAAACATGAAATATTAACACTTCCTGCATTATTTATTTTGGAAACGGTATGTTTGCTGAGAAAACATATAAACACCCTCCCAGAAAGGCCACAACATGTATACCCTACCAGAAACTCTAGGCATGATATTTATCTTCCTATTCCTTCCTCAGAATTAATAAAAAAATCAATTATTTACAACGCCATAAAACTTTACAACAATCTGCCAGTACATTTAAAATCTATCCCTATGCTTGCACAATTTCGAAAAACACCAAAGCATACCTCATTGAGAGACCATTTTCAGCGTTAATAATTTTTACAGCGAGTAAGTCTCTTTTCTAAATTCGCTTGTTTACTTAAATCTTTTGTGAGTCATGTCCTAACTCGTAGCATAGAATTTTGAAAATCATATAGAGAAAAGAACTGTCGAACATTCACTTAAAACTTAATTATTTTTGTTAGGTATTGGATTAAAAACAAAATTTAATTCTTTTTTGTATACTACATTCTACACTAGTTCATTATACCTTCTGTTTAACATCACAATTATTTGTATAACTATAATAACATAGAGTTTAAGGTCGCATAGTTGCAATTTTGATTTCAATGTCATCGAAATTATTCACCTCGTACATGTGTGTTTGTTTACTTTTATAAGGTTATTAGGATTCATTAACTGTTTTGCGGCAATGTTATGTTATATTCTAACGTGTGTTTTTCGATTTGGTAAATTGATAATTTGCATTTTTAAAAAGCATTGACCTATCGAAATTCTTTTCGATTAATGTTTTGATATTTTGATATGTCTTATTTTAGGTATATTTTGCTTTGTCCATGTAAAATTTTTCTGCGGCAATAAAGCATACTTTTGTTCGTTTGTTTGTTCATTACAGACTGTAAAATTACTGGCTATAAAATAACAGCTTTTTGAGCTTGGAAATAAACAATAACAACAAATGTTTCTGAAATGACTTTGACATTTAAATCACTGTTAATAGAACTAAATCAATTCTTTTTGATATATATTTTTTTAAATGGTTTATTCTGTGGCAGGAAAACGAGAAATTGTTTGTTTGTATGCTGAAAATAATTATAATGCTTCTGCAACGCGACGTGCTTACATGGCAAATCATCTCGATGGTCCGATCCCTCAAGATCGACAATCCAGAATATTTTCACCAAATTTAGAACAACGTCAGATCTGCAAAGAAAGAAGAGGGAACTAAACAATAATACGGAAAAAATATTGCTTTGCATCACGTAGAAAATCCGAGTCAGTCACTGCGAACTACTTCCAAGGAAATGCGGGCCCGTTACGGAGTAAAAAGAACTTCACGTGAATATATTAGGAAGGTTTTAAAGAAATATGGATTTAGGCCCTATAAATATCATACTGTTCAAAAATTAACTCAAAGGCATAAGAATCAACGACTCAATTTCTGCAACTTTATGTTAAATAGAATAAATAACGAAAGAAACTTTTTTAAAAATATACCGATGAGTCAAGCTTTTCAAGTAGTGGATTACCAAATCGACAAAATTTTCGTCACTGGGCACAAGAAAATCCCCAATTCACAATCAGTTCAATTTCAAGGTAGGAGAACAGTTAATGTGTGGTGCGGCCTGCCGAAGAATAGGGTAATAGAGCCCTATTTTTTCGAAGGAACATTAACTGGACCAATATAATAATTCTGGAAACTCATCTACAGGAAATGCTAGAAAACTTACCGTTAAGGCAGTATATGAACATAATTTTTCAACATGACGGTGCCCCACCACATGTGGTACGTGACGTGAAGACTTTTTTGAATGAGAATTACAACGAGTGGATTGGAAGAAATGGAATTATTTCGTGGCCTTCAAATAGTCCAGATCTAACTCCCATGGATAATTTTTTGTGGGGGTATATTAAAAACAAAATATATAAACGTGATCTGGACAACGTTGAAGATATAAAATAATTTATAACACAAGAAATAAGACATTTAAATGAAAGAAATGGTCATTTTATAGAGAACGCAGTTGAGCACTTGCGACTTGCAGGGGGGAAATATTTATTCTGATTAATTTGTTTTGTGTTATTTGGTTCATCTGTGTATTTTTCAGTAAAATATATTGTTGTTTATATTCAATTTTTACTTCGCTGTTTTATTATAATGCCTAGGTATGCAGTAATTTGACATTTGACAAAACATTTGTTTATATTGTTTATTTCTATAGCCAAATGCTCAAAAAGCTGATATTTTATAGCCAGTAATTTTACAGTCTATAATGAAAATTGATTTTTAAACTTAAATAACTCGAGAACGGCTAAACCAAATGTCAACTTGTATTATATATTTGCAATCAGAAAAAAAAGATCTCTCATTTTAGTCAAAAATTTACAGGGCATTCCATTAAAGAAAATTGTACTTTTTGTCGTTCCTCGTATATATGAAAAGTTACTGGGAATTACAATGCAGATTTATAACGTAAAAAAATCCTCTGTATGTCAGTATTTTTACGTTAAAAGTTACGGGGGGTGCCAGTTTATACGAAGTCACCCGGTACAGTGAAACAAGCCAAAATATTGTCAAAGTATCTGTACCAATAGAAACAAATAAGTTATTAAATGCAAATGAAGCAAGGAAATATTTCAGCTAAAATAGGACTTAACGGGTAAAACACGATTAAACCTTCTTTACTTGAATAGATCGAGCCATTAAATTCGAAATAATTTTGATCTAGGCACACTGACAATAAATCTATTGTTCACAAAAGGGTTAATTTTTTTGCTAGGAAACTATCCACAAGTTCATAGCTTCAGTAGGGGGACACTTAGAAATAGGCTTTTCACATTCAAAGAAATTAAAACTAATTATTTGGAGTTGTTACATCTTTAATATTATTAATTAATAAGGGGCTGTTTTACTCCCCTGGAAAAAGGGAAGTATTGTAATCGTGAAAAAATCACTCTCCGAGATTTTTTCAGATCTTCACGTTTCAGGGTCCGTAGATGACGAAAAACATGTATTCTCAATTCCGTCGGTCTGTCTGTCTGTCGGTTCGCGGGCTAGCTAAAAAACTACTTATACAAATGACTTCAAATTTTGGTGAACAGTTAAGTGTCATATGGGGATAACCTGATAATATGGGGATAACCTAATAATTTTGGTAAAAATCCAATATAGCGAAACAAAATGGCGGCCTAGTGAAAAAAATTATTATTAAAAACCTACTCATCCAATTTGTCTCAAATTTTGCAAAAACATCAAGTATAATGTTGAAATCAAGTGGTAAAATTTTGGTACGATTCCAAGATAGCGGAACAAAATGGCGACATAATAAAATGTTTAAAAATTCAGCCTGAAAAAACTGCTTAATAGATTGATTTCAAATTGTGTGCTATAACTAATTGTGGTATAGCAGTGGCGGTTCGCGGGTGAAAAAATAAGTGAAGTGCAAATGAAGCAAGAAAATATCGCAATAATTTTTTTTTCCTGAATTTTTTTATATGTGGAAAGGGTAGAATATTATTTTACGACTTAAATTTTGTATACTAAATCAATTCTCCAATCCTTCACAGCAGCAAATTTATTTATAACATCCTTATAAAATGGATGATTGCCCTAATCTCCTCCAGACATTCCTTTTGAATTGAAATATTGCCTTTTTTGAGATATTGTATTTTTTAAATAAGGTTTTACACGTTTGAGGCAAGAAAAACTTCTTTCTATTAGCACTTGTCGATGTTATTGTCAAAATAAGGAAAAACACTTTATATGCTTTGGTTAAAATATCTTTATTTTCATTAATTTTTTTCACTTGCTCTTGCAGCGATATATTCCAATTACTGTCATTGGCAAAAATAAGACCAAGCTCATTTTTAAGTCGTTGACTTTTTGAAAATATTTCCCCATATAACTGTAACAAATTTTCAAACGGGCCAGTCGGAGAATTTAAACTATATTCGGAAAATTTAGCAGAATCTGCCATTTCCATTAAAATATAGTCAAATATTTCATAAAAAAGGGTTCTATACTTAGCTCTAATTTCTTCAGGTGAAAGCTTAGCAAGCTCACGTTTGTAATGATTTATTTCTGTAATAGAATTTGCATGGTATTAAAAAAAATGTTCATTTCTTTTTTTACAGAGCGCCTCACGACAGCGTTTTATATTGGATATGCAAAAACGAATGTCAAACGATTTTTTTTGAAGAATGCAATTTGAACAACCACATTTACTAACTTCGAATTTGAAGACCAACGAGCGATGTAAGAGAGATGTAAGAGCATACGTTCGTTAAGCTGAATGATGAAAAAATGAGGGAATACCACTAAGGCTTGCAAAAAAACTCGACATTTAGAAATATTTTAAAACTTTACTGCATCAGGACAAATACAGCCTGCGGCGCTTTTTCTTTTTTTTTTTGAAGGCCATTTAGATGGCCAGACATCACACTTGCGCCATCGTAACATTGCCCTATTAATTTATGTTTATAGTCAAATTGGTCCAAAATTTGATCCAATAGAGAATATAAATTCTCCGACGTTCTATCGGAACTGACATTATAAAATCCAAAGAATCTCTCGACTACAGAACCTTCTGAATTAACGTATCTTAAAATTATGGAGCACTGGGAGGTTTGCGTAATATCAGTGGTTTCATCCATTTGCACAGAAAAAAAATGTGTGTTCATTATTTCATTTTTTACATGATCATTTAAATAATCAGAAATGCATTCAATTAAATTCAATTAATAATTAATTATTTCGTTTTGAAAAGTTTTCGAGTCACCAGTAAAAACATTTTTATTTTTTTTGTGATGACCTTTAGTTCTTGGGAACTTCTCGATAATAATAAACCTAAAAGCTTTTTAAAATTCCCCCTATTTATTCACTCGCTGCTCTCATCATGGCCTCGAAAGACCAACTCTTGTTTTGCAAGGTACAAAACTGCGTCAATTACCAAGCACATAAATAGTCTATTTAATCAGACATTTTCGTTAAAATGTATTTTATATAGTTTAGCATTTTTTGCATTTTAGATGCTCCGCCGACATTTATGTAAAGACCTTCATATATTTAACATACCTGCACATTTATGTAAAGACCTTCATTGGGAAACAATTTTTGTAATATTTGACTCCTACATAACCATTTGTAAGCCGAAAACCAGGATGACGATTAAAACTCTGATCTTGTTCCTTCCATCGATTAAATGGAGTTTCGAACAAAATCCAAACCACATCCGTGATGGGATTCATCAATAATGTAAATTAATAAACCCGACACCAAATAAAGTTGTAACAACACCATAAATAAATATAACACAAAACAGTCAAGTAAACTGCAAAGGAACTAACCGGTTGCAGTGAAATCCGCGAAAATAAAAGTAAACAACCATTCGAAACTGAACGACACGTCGGTGTAGTGTACTGCGTTAGCAATTCATCGAGGGCGTTGTATGGCGCTGGTTAACATTAATCTTCCATGCGGTTGACGTCATCGCGAACGCATTGACATGGCAACGTAGTAGGAAAATCATAAACTAAACATAGTACCTCCAGCAAGCGGTTTGCGCCACTGTTATAGTTGCTATAATAAAGTTCGATTGAAAGTTTTAAAAAGACATGTCGCCAACAGTCAAGTAAAATATTTATTCGAGATGTACAGTTTATTTTTTGGCAATTAGGTGAATAAATGAATGTAAAAACTTAAATTTTAAGAGATATATAATAAATATAGTTAGATGTTTGCTTGTTTATTTTTCCTGGTGAAGTAGCACTTCACTTACTTCACCTGAATAGCCGCCACTGTGGTATAGGGATCAACTAGTAAAATAGTGATACTAATTCAAGATGGCTGAACAAAATATCGGCCAATTAAAATGTTTGTAATCGTGAAAACATCACCCTCTCAGGTTTTACACATCTTTACGTTTTAGCGTCTCTAGATGCTAGATGTTTTATCAATTCCGTCGGTCCGTCTGTCGGTCTGTCTGTCAGATTTTCTTCAAATTTTTATCAAAAATTAAAGGTCATATGGGTTATGACCCGGAAATATTTTGATAAAAATCCAAAATGGCGAAACAAAATAGCGGCGTAGTGAAATGTTAAAAAAATTATCCAACTGGTAAATTTTTGGAACGAATCCAAGACGACGGAACAAAATGGCGGTATAATAAAGTATTTAAAAATTCGCCCTGAAAAAACTTGATTGATTAGGTGCCAAAAAACATATTTTATCAATTCCGTCGGTCCGTCTGTCGGTCTGGGTGTCAGTTCGCGACATAGCTTACATACTACTTACCCGATTTTGACCAAAAATTAAGGGTCATATGGGGAGGGCCTGATAATATTTTGGTAAAAATCCAATATCGCCGAGCAATGTTAAAAAATGTTTGTTAGAGCAGTGTATTATTTGGAGTTAAGATCCATTTAAAAAAAACAAGTATTTTTTTTAAATTGTCGGCGTTTCGCAACTTATCTGTTGCATCCTCAGGACACATATATAGATCTTTTATCCTGCATGAAACCCATATTATCAATTAACAATCCTTTTTTTGTTATCTCAGAGTGGTATATTATTTGGGGTTAGGATCCAGTAAAAAAAACAGAAGACTATTTTTAAATTGTCGACGTTTCGCAACTTTATTGTTGCATCTTCAGGTTATAGTTTTTATATCCAGCATGACACCCATATTATCAGTCTTCAGTCAGATATTAAGTTTCTAAATGGTTGTCGTTAACGATCCTCTTGTTTTTATGATAGAGTGGTGTATTATTTGGGGTTAGGATCCGTAAAAAAAACAAATGTAATTTTTTTAAATTGTCGACGTTTCGCTACTCTATTGTTGCATCCTTAGGTTACATAAATAGCCTTTGTTAAAGATCCTCTTGTTTTTATGTTAGAGGGTTAGGTTCCAGTAAACAAAATTTTTTTTTTGAAATTGTCGACGTTTCTCAACCTTATTGTTGCATCCTCACGACACATACATTTTATATCCTGCATGATACTTATATAATCAGTCGTTATCTACTCCGTTGGTTCGCAGATATTTTCCAGATTTAAATTTCTAAATGGTTTTCGTTAACGATCTGTTGGATTTATGTACTTTCCCATATCTCTTCTTGTTATTTTGTTTTCCTGATTATTTCTTGGTTTGGTAAAATAATTATTATTTACTATAATATCCTTATTATTAACCATGTTTTCATCCTTATTTTCTTGTTCATTTGTGGATTTTGCTGCTATATAATTTTTAGTTTCGGTTACATTTCTGTTTTTCTGGCCTAAACAACTTGTATGTTTAACTGTAGCCACTTCAGAATAAGTTTTTGATTCAATTTTTGAAGAATCTGGATAATTTCTTGAAATTTTCTCTTGAAGTAAAATTACTTTTTTTATTCAATTCTGTAATTAGCATATCTTTTGAACTAATAATTTCCTCTTTCGACTTTATAATTTCCTCTTTGGCCTTTATAATTTGCTCTTTCTTTTTTTATAATATCCAAATACAAATTTTTCCATTCGGCTACTATTATATTTTCCTTCTTCTCTACACTCTCTACAGGAGATTTCTCTTCCAATGAATTGCTTTTTCGGAAATTCTGCTTGTTTCTTTTACCCATTTACTAATTCTTTTAAATCAATCTAATAACAAATTGGCAAATTATATATTTTTTTAGAAGCTTAAAAAAGCCCACTTTGACTTTGAAAGTTAACCTTTCAGAAACGTACCTATTTCAGAGCTAGAATTACCTATATACCTATATATGATATAACTTTGTAAGCAGTTGTATTTATATTGATATTAGAGTAAATCATATTTATATTTTTGCTATATAACTATTTTTGTAGAATTTTATCAATTGTATATATTGTTTTGCAATATTATTATGTTTAACTCAGTCTAAAACTTAGAGGTAGGGAAATTAGTTTGTGAATCATACTCTGAAAAGCGGCTAGCCTATGTTGAATCTTTTATTGGTTAACTCTAAGAAATTTATACTGCTGTTAGATTCTAGTTCAACTATAAATTTTATATTAGGATAAAGGTTACTAATATATTCGAGAAAAATATTTTATTGTCGTTCAGTTCCTGTAAAACATGCTAAAACATCAACATATCTATGCCAGTTTATAAAATGTTAAAAAAAGGATGTTTGTTAATTTGGTTTTCTAGAGTGTCGAAAAACATTTAAGCGAGTAAGGGTCTTAATGTATTTCCTATAATTAAACCTTCTGCACTAGTATAAAATTTATTAATAAATTCGAAGTAGTTTTGTTATAATCATTCGGTAAGCAAGTGTAATATTTCTTCAATTAAATGATTTTTTGTTTAAAAGATTTTCTAGTAATTTAATGAAGGTATCAAAGGTTTCCCAATAAATCAGACCAAAGCAGTGTGATGATACTTTTGTTATGATTTTTTTTTATTCAGCAACGTTTCGGCGGTCGTTTCTCACCATCATCAGGCTGGTTTAAAATATTTGACAGCTTCCTCAGTCTTTGGGTGGTACGATTTCCATATTTTTTTATGTATTCTTCATAAAATCCCATCATGTAACATAAGCTCAGGGTTGTAGATAGGAAGGAAAATGAATATCCAATAAAAAAAGACCGGAAACTATACAATTTGCTAATCTCAATATTGGATATTCATTTTCCTTCCTATCTGCAAAAAAAAATATAGATATCGTACCACCCAAAGACTGAAGAAGCTATCGAATATTTTAAACCAGCCTGATGATGGATGGTGGTAAACGACCGCCGAAACGTTGCTGACTAAAAAAATCATAACAAAAGAAAAATATATCACACTGTTTGGGTCTGATTTATTGGGAACCCTTTGATACCTTGAACAAAAAAGACCGGAAACTATAAAATTTGCTAATCTCAAGATTGGATATTCATTTTCCTTCCTATCTACAATCCTGAGTTTATGTTACATGATGGGATTTTACGAAGAAAGCACCAAAAAATATGGATATCGTAGAACCCAAAGGCTGAAGAAGCTATCAAATATTTTAAACCAGCCGGATGATAGTGTTGAACGACCGCTGAAACGTTGCTGAATAAAAGGAAATCATAATAAGAGAAACGTATATCAGTTACGTTCCCGTGAGAAATGCAATTCTGCATTTATGCATTTGCAATTCTTAGACTTTTATCTTTTCGTTCTCATGCAACATAAGCATTACTGAACTTATAAATATAACTAAAATGCATTTTGTAGTCAGTTCTCTTTGTACGCTTATGAAATAAAATTGATTTTTTAAAAATAATTTCTCGTGTTTCGAGTTGTTAACTTATCACACTTTTTTGTCTGATTTATTGGGAACCCTTTGATACCTTAAAGAAAAAAGACCGGAACCTATACAATTTGCTAATCTCAAGATTCCGTATTCATTTTCCTTCCTATCAACAAGCTAAGTTTATGTTACGTGATGGGATTTGATGAAGAATGCACCAAAAAATATAGACATCGTACCACCCAAAGACTGAAGAAGCTGTCAAATATTTTAAACCAGCCTGATGATGTTGTTAAACGACCGGCGAAATGTTGCTGAATAAAAAAAATCATAACAAAAGAAAAGTATCATCACACTGTTTTGGTCTGATTTATTGGGAACCCTTTGATACCTTGAACAAAAAAGACCGGAAATTATACAATTTAGTAATTTGATGGTATCTCTAACAGGAATACTAGGAAACAGATTAGTGACGTCAAACAAGATTAGTTTCACGTTCTCCCTCGTAAAAGGGAAGTATTGTAATCATGAAAAAATCATTCTCCGAGATTTTTTTAGATCTTTACGTTTCAGGGTCCCTAGATGACGAAAAACATGTTTTCTCAATTCCGTCTGTCTGTAGGTATGTCTGTCCATCAGTCAGTCTGATCGCGGCATAGCTAAAAAACTACTTATCCGATTGACTTCAAATTTTAGTCAAAAATTAAGGGTCATATGGGGATGACCTGGTACATTTTGGTAAAAATCCGATATGGCAAAAAAATGACGGCCTTGTGTGTGTTAAAAAGTGTTAAAAAAATATTATTAAAAAACTACTCATCCAATTTATCTCAAATTTTGCAAAAACTTCAAGTATTATGTTGAAATTAAGTGGTAAAATTTTGGTACGAATCCAATGGCAACAAAATGGCGGCATAATAAAATATTTAAAAATTCAGCCTTCAAATTGTGTGTCATCACTAATTGTGGTATAGTGATTAACTAGTAAAATAATGGTACTAATTCAAGATGGCCGAATAAAATGGCGGCTAAATAAAATTTTTGTAATCGTAAAAAAAATCATCCTATCAGGATGCTATGTTTTATCAATTCTGTCGGTCCGTCTATGTGTCAGTTCGCGACAGCTTAAATATTACTTACCTAATTGACTTCAAATTTTGACCAAAAAGTAAGGGTCATATGGGGATGATCTGGTAATATTTTAGTAAAAATCCAATTTGGCCGAACAATGCTAAACAATGTTTGTTAGAATGGTGTATTATCCGGAGTTTAAATTGTCGACGTTTTACAACTTAATTGTTGCATCCTCAGAACACATACAGGGTGGTGCAACCAAGATGGGGTGGACGATTGTGGGCAAACGGAGAGGAATTTGAAAAAACATTTTTGGGATATGATTGATAGTCAAGGACGCTGTGTTTTAAAATTATACCCATTATACAGGGTGGTCTGAAAAGTTCGTGGTGAACCAAACTTGTGTTTTTTTAAATAAGACACCCGGTATATTATCATTTTAGTTGATTCTCCTATTCGTTACGATCATTTTGATATGAGGTTTGTTGGGTCTAAAATTTATACCAAGGGAATGGGACGAGGTTAAAGTGGAAAAAAGGGTTATACTACGGCCATTTTTTGAAAACAATTGAAGCAGATATGGAAAAACCAAATATTCTATAAAATGTATTGTATCTAGGATTACAATAATCGCTTGTAAGTCGTTCAAAATTATTCACTGTTATACAGGGTGGTCAAGTTTTGCAAATTTACCTTGGATTGAATTTTTTTAAATGGAACACCCCATATATTTTACTGTCATATTAAAGATAACATCGCCAGCTTTCAGAAAATACCCTATTTGATATTTTTCTAACCAACAGTTTTTTAGTAAATTAACCGTGAAACCAAAATTTACTCATTCTAACAGAAACGGTATTATTTACGTTGCTTAAATTGACTACCTATATTAAGGAGGCCATGATATAATCATAAATGAAAAGAAATATTGACATTCTTGTCAAAACCGCAAAGTGTCAGAGAATTGGCATCAATTACCATTGTTTTTTGACGATAAGCCGAGAAATTGTTAAGTAACAATGAGTTTGAGTACTCCAGAGTTGATAAACATGACTTTTATGTTGGGCGAGTGTCAAAAAAACCCTTTACTAGCAAGCAGGGTTTATGCGGTACGATATTCCGATGCCGAAAAAAAACCAAGACCTGAAGCTTTTGCAAGTTTATTAGAGAGGTTTCAAGAAACAGGCAATGTTGCTTTTAAGAAACGTAAAGTAATTAATAAACCAGTTACCAATGAAGATAATGCTTTGACAGTGTTATTAACAGTGCAAGAAAATCCACACACAAGTACCAGGGAAATTGAGAGAGCTACTGATATTGAACGCACTAGTATTAAACGGATTCTGAAACAACATAAATATCATGCCTACCACATTGAATTACACCAAGAACTGTATGATTGCGATTACGTCTAACGACAAGAGTTTTCAATTTGGTTTTTAAATACAATTAAATAACAACACCAATAATTGGAAAGGAGAGCATTGGATTGGGCGAGGTGGAGCAGTTAAGTGGCCTGCGAGGTCACCCGATTTAACGCCACTAGATTTCTTTTTATGGGGACATGTTAAAGAAGAAGTTTATAAAGAGGTTCCAACCACAGTGGAAGATATGAAGTTGAGAATAATAAGCAGTTTTCGCAACATTTCAGACCTGACTTTGAGAAAAGTGAAACTTTCATTTATGGATAGACTCGAAATGTGCCTTCAGCAAAACGGTGGTTTAGTTGAACATCTTTTATAAGTTTTAATTACATTGTTTTTGTTGATTTATATTAAATTTTTTTTTTTGTAAAAAAAGATCTGTTATTAATACTGTCAAAGCATTATCTTCATTGGTAACTGGTTTATTAATTACTTTACGTTTTTTTGAAAGCAACATTTCCTGTTTCTTGAAATCTCTATGATAAGCTTGCAAAAGCTTCTATCTTGTTTTTATTTCGGCATCGCATCATCAAAGAACAATATTTATTTATTTACTGATGACAATATTCTGACACTTTGCTGTTTTGACAGGACTGTCAATCTTTTGTTCAATTTATGATGATATCATGGCCTCCTAATATTAAATTGTCAATTTTAACAACGTGAATTCAGAGTAATTCGTGTTAAAATGAAGAAATTTTGATTTCACAGCTAATTTACTGAAAAACTGTTGGTCAGAAAGGTATCAAATATGGTATTTTCTGAAAGCTAGTAATGTTATCTTTAACATGAAAGTAAAATATACAGGGTGTTCCATTTAAAAAAATTCAATCCAAGGTAAATTTGCAAAACTTGACCACCCTGTATAACAGTGAATAATTTTGAACGACTTACAAGCGATTATTGTAGTCCTAGATACAATACATTTTATAGAATATTTGGTTTTTCCATACCTGCTTCAATTGATTTCAAAAAATGGCCGGAGTATAACCCTTTTTTCCACTTTAACCTCGTCCCATTCCCTTGGTATAATTTTAGACCCAACTAACCTTATATCAAAATGATCGCAACGAATAGGAGAATCAACTAAAATAATAATATACCGGGTATCCCATTTAAAAAAACACAAGTTTGGTTCACCACGAACTTTTCAGACCACCCTGTATAATGGATATAATTTTAAAACACAGCGTTCTTGACTATCAATCATATCCCAACTTTTTTTTTCAAATTCCTCTCCGTTTGCCCACAATCGTCCACCCCATCTTGGTTGCACCACCCAGTATATCCTGCCTGAAACCCATATTATCAGTACTTTTACTCCGTTGCTCCGCGTATATTACCCAGATATTAAGTTTCTAAACGGTTTTCGTTAACAATCCTTTTGTGGTTATATTAGAGTGGTGTATTATTTCTGATTAATCGACGTTTCACAACTATATTGTTGCACACATATACAGATTCTATATCCCGCATGAAACCCATAATATCAATCTTTATATATTCCGTTTTCCCGCTGATATTAAGTTTCTAAATGGTTTTCGTTAACGATCCTCTTGTTTTTATGTTAGAGAGGTGTATTATTTGAGGTTAGGATCCAGTAAGAAAACAAAAGACTTTTTTTAAACTGGTTAGGTTAGGTTAGGTCGACGTTTCGTAACTTTATTGTTGCATCCTCGAGACACATACATTTTATATCCTGCATGATACCTACTCTGTTAATTCGCAGATATTTCCCAGATATTAAATTTCTAAATGGTTTTCGTTAACGATTTTCTTGTTGTTATGTTACAGTGGTGTATTATTTGGGGTCAGGGAATATCTGCAGATCAATGGAGTAGGTAAAGAGTAATATAGGTTTCATGTAGGATATAAAATCTATGTGGCCTGAGGATGCAACAGTAAATTGGCGAAACGTCGGCAATTTAAAAAAGGATCTTTGTTTTTTTTACTAGATCCTAACCCCAATTAATAGACCAGTTTAACATAACAACAAGAGAATCGTTAATGTAAACCATTCAGAAACTTAATATCTGGGATATCTGAGGACAAACGGAGTAGGTAAAGGCTGATAATATGGGTTTGAATTTAAGATGGCGAAACAAAAAGACGGCCAAATAAAATTTTTGATCAAAGAATTAACGTAAAAAAATCTTGTTCAGTTGATTTTAAATATTGCAGAAAAATTATATGTGAATATGGGATATTTATTGAGTTTATTCTAAATTATGTTCAAAAGTCAAGTGTGGCATAGAGAGAAAGGAAATGGTAAACATATTGGCAGGAATCCGATATGATGGAAGAAAATGGCGCCCAATAAAAGTGAAGAGACAGTATATGAAAGACATATATACTGTGACCGTGTACTGAACCAACTTGGATCATACTTCACTCTTTCCAATAAAAGTAATCATTCATAACCAGGGAAGTTCCGGGTAAAGGAATTTACCGATTTTTTTAATAAGCGTTGAACCTTCATATTTTAGTATGTAGAGTATGATTCACAAACTAATCTCCCTATCTCTAAGTAAAATTAAATTTCAGACCGAGATAAACATAATCAAACAAATTGCAATAAACAATGGATATTCAATTAAATAAATAAAAGTAAATACAACTGCATACAAAGTTATATCATATTTAAGTAATCCTAGCTCTAAAATATGTAAATTTCTAAAGGGTTTTGATATTAGAATAGCATATCCAATAATTCTTTAAGAAAGTACATAAAAAATAATAAAACAAAAATTGTGACAACGCGTATATAGGTCAAATAGGCAGATATTTTGGTAAAAGAGTAGACGTGCACTATATCAAGGGAATGAATGAGGGACATAAATTGAATATACTGGAGTGTCTAGAAATAAATAAGCCTAAACGTTCAAATTATTTATTAAACGATCAGGTCGAACTCAATAATTCACCTCTGTTAAATATATTTCAATAATTTTAGGTAGAATAAGTTTATGGCTAGTTCTTAAAAATTCCCGGACGTTTATATTTATATATAAAATTTCCGAATCTTTGCAATGCACCTAGTTATATAAATATTACGTTACTCTTAAGTTTATTCATTCGAGATGTAACGTTCGAAGAAGCTATTGTGTAGCGAAACATGTTACGTATTTAAAAAAAAGTGTCCTTATGTAAAATATTTTTGTTTTTACATTTTATATAATTTTAATTAAGAATAGCCGACTTCAGAAAAATTTTCAAAGTGGAATAAAATATTATTATTAACTTTTTAGTGCATTTTTTGAAGCCGGTTTAATTTTTTTCAGTTTTTTCTAAACGATTTTCATTGTAAAAATCAGCTTGAACAAATGGTCTACTGTATAATATTTGTTTCTTGATATAATGGTGAACGCGTAACATTAAGACCCGAGAATAGAATATTAAAAAACTCCTGGCTCTATATCTTGGTGCAAAAAAAAAACTTGGGCAATATCCTGAATATCCCCTGAAAATTTCATCCAAATTGGTCAAACCATTTCGGAGTAATCGATGTATATACAAAAAAAAAACAACAAAATGACCGCTATTTCGTAATTTTTAACATTTTAACGCCTTCCAATTTCTTGCGGCTCACAGAGGCTAAAGAAAATAATGTATCGCGCCGCGCCCGCGAATGACACGTTAGCGCCACCTAGTTAGAAGAGATCCAGCGGAAGAGTGCCAACTGGCAGTGAAGTTGCTACCTGTGCGATAAGTGATTATAGTTTAATTCGACCGACCGAACAGAGAGGCAAACGGTAACAGGCTTGTACGAACTAGTCCGTACCGTCAACAAAAGGGAGGCTATAGCAAGGGGTCACGTAAAGTTAAATTTTTGTATCTTTTTTTGAATTAATTTCACCTTTCACGGTGTTGTTGATGGCAATCTGTCCGTCTGAGTGACGGCAGTTGCAAAATTCTACGTTTTACCGTGCTTTGACCATTAGTTGTCAGTTGTTTAGCAACGGCAATTATAAGGCGTCTTCCAGCACAGGGCCCCAACCCAAAGGGATTAATGGTAACCACGTTTGCGTTTCCATCATTCCATCTCCTAGTTTTGTATAAACAAAGACCGTAAGTTATTTTCAAGTTTTGTGTTCGAGAATGTAACTAGTACAAATGAGATGCAAGCATCCAGCACAAAAGTAGCATAAAACACTATTCTTTACGTTACTGAATATATAGACATTTATTAAAACATAAGAAATACTTTATTTTCAAGCATTAGTTGATATTAATGCTATTTTGAGCACGTTTAATTAACTGCTTTCTTTAGATATAAATATTAATTAGTAGTTGAATGAACGAGAGAGACTCTGATGTAAGTTTAAGAACTTTATGTTGTTTGTTTTCCATCCTTGTTTTTAGATAATAGATATTTTTGTAGTTTTATCAATTGTTTGATTTCCTACAAGGTGCAAGGAGAGAGAGTCAACAATCTTAAATAGCTGGTAACTTAATATAGAACATAAGGCGAACAAACCTATGGAATCAATTACAGTACATTTATGTAAATAAGTGTACCCGCTGATCTGCGTTCTGGACTTACTATTGTCAGGCCCTGGACAAGAGTTGCGAATGTACAGATGTGGATAAATATGTTACAGCACTAGATTTACTCAAAAAAGAGTTCCAATCAAGGTTTTCTGACTTTAGAGATAATGAAAATTACATCAATCTCTTTTCTCGACCATTCAGTTTATCCGTTGAAGACATGCCAGAAAATTGTCAGATGGAGTTTATCGATTTGCAGTGTAATTCGGAACAGAAAAACAAGTTATGAGTGTTCTTGATTTAATTCAAATGATGTCTCTGTTTGGGAGCACATATGTGTGCTAGCAGCTCTTTTCTCGTATGAAGAGTGTGAAGTCTAAAACAACGTCGAGAGTTACTACCGGAAAAATATCCTCTACAATTTGGCGTTTGACTCATCAAAATCGACCAAGCCGTTTAGACAATATGCGCGAACATAAAAAAATACATACAGGTCGAATTTAGAACCTCCTTGTTTTTTGAAGTCCGTTAAAAAGGTCTCTGCGGTGTTGCGCTGTGGAATAGCATTCCAAAACCTTCTATTTGGCATGTTCATGTAAACATGCCCATTGCCTACACAATATGGTCGATCCAGATAGTTTAATTGCAGTCATTCAGTCAGGACAATTTTTCTCGAAATTTAATATAAAAGAGTTTTTTTGTGATATGTAATTATTAATTTTTAAAATAGTTTCTTCAGATAATGCTGCTATCGGTATTTGTTAAGTTTGTGCGAAAATGTCGAGATTTGAATCAAGCATGTCTATTATTTTAGTTACCAAAAATGAACTTCGGTTTTATTATTTTATTAAGCGGCGGATATTCAATGCTTTAGCTGTCACGAAAATGTAAGAAATAAATGATAAATGTCATCAATACCAAATTAATATTCAAAAGGGTTGGAAAATAAAGTAGTAGGGCAAGAATTGTGTTTTACACGCGTAAGTTTATTTAATATTGATGATACAGGAAGTAGATTTGTCAGACATAGTAAACAAAAAAAAGCGAGAAAAAATGAAAAGTGGGAAACCATAAGAGTAGGAATAGGCGCGCCCAAGGGTCTGGTCCCCAATTAAGATTCTAAAAATACACTTTAAAAAAATCGGTAAATTTCCTTTACTCAAAACTTTCCTCATTAAGAATATTTCCTTTCATATATACTGTCTTATTAAACATTATTATTGGACGCCATTTTGTTCCAATATATTGGATTCCTACCAGTATTTTACCAGTTTCTACCTATGCAACACTTGATTTTGGGCATAATTTAAAATGAATTCAAAAAGTAGTTTTTAGATTGACACATATCGCAATTTTGTTATATCATGTTGAACTAGCACCAGTTTATCTTTATATTGTTACAGTTCAAATTTTCACTGTACCAAAATTATATTTTCCCCGTAATATATTAGATTATTTTATTATCTTACTGGTAAAAAAATAATAGCAATAAAAAAAAGAATACCTCTTGGTACAAATAATAGTCACATATGATCGAGAAAGATTTATTTAATAAATAATTACAGTACCGTATTTGTGATCTCCATAAAATTTTATAACTATTTTTTACTTAATATTCTTGTCCATCAAATACTCAAGATTCCATATAGCAGGGTGGTAGTTTTATTTCCTATCAGTACTCACTGCGTTTGAGTCATATTTGGGGTAATTATCCGTCTCTTCTACCTAAAAAAAAAAAAACGAGCCCAATTAGCTGTCAAATAACTCACTCGAGTTGCATTTTTACTAATTAAAATTTGGTCTTATAAATATAATTTTTAATTTACCCACCGTCTGACTGTACAATTCACCTTGACTTACCTTGTACATTAGTAACGTCCGTATTTTTGTAAACTTTCTTAGGGTAATAGCGAAATTTCTTCACTTTGGTTGGTCTTGGAACTGTTATTTACTTTCTTTGCTGTGAATGTATTGCCTGAAATATTGAGAATATAAGAATATCCGGGTCATATATGTAAAATACGATTTCATTTTGATTATTATTAAGTTAAAATACTTACTTTTAGGTAAAAACACAAATAAAACTTTGCAAACTGGCATTGTTTTATTTACTTCGGTACATCGGAAATTGAACTAGGGTTAGAAGCAATCAGCTGGTCCTAAAAGATGTCCCTTTTGGGCGTCGCATTATCTCTCTTACGCGTATATGCCGAACTATTTTACAGTGCTGCCAACCTTAAATTTCGGATTGTACGCGGTGTGTTAGTAAATTATCCATTTTTACTCGCAGCCTAATATCTAATTACCCGCAATTTTACCCACATGAATGAAATTTGAATTTAAAGTATGAAATTGATGAAATTATAAAATTTTATTAATTCATTGATAATAATAAAAATATAAATACCAATTTCCAACAAACTTTTATCGTCGATGTCGTTTCGAGTTCCGATAGGATGTACGAAAGGCTAATTTGCACGGATCACACCAACGTTGCCAAATTACGGATAGGTAAAATTTTATTTATAAACCTATTTTGTGTATCTCAAAAATAATTGTACAAATAAAAGAAACTTTTATGTTTATAAAAAAAACATTGTTTTATATACTTAAAAATATATTTTGTTTACATAGCTAAAGCAGGCACATATTGCAAATACAAAAAGTTTATGAGGAATTAAAATAAATCATATAAGTACCTAAATACTTAAGTATTTTTATTGGCCTTTTATCCATGTTTACTAACACTATCACAAATTACAGTATAAATAACGTGATAAACAAAATAATATAAAATTAATCAAATATAAATAGGACCTATAATTCCGATATCACGAAACACTAGCAGAAATTAATGAAGAAAAGAAACTATCAGCCTTCAAATGAAATTAATATTTTTAACTTAGTTTAACAAAAATCGTGGAAATGAGCTAGAACGACAAATGGCGAGATAAAAGTTGACATACAACCAGTGGCGGCTCGTCAGGGTAGGCCTCTGAGGCCGCGCCTCACCCCCAAAATAAAGGAAAAGAGAATTTTTTTATATAACTTTTTATCTATTACCAATTAGAAATATACTTTTTAACAGTTTTACAACATAATAACATTAAAAAAAAAACAAAATATAATCTCATAATAAATATTTTAGAAAATAAATTCTGACCACATCAAAAAACCGACCGTGCAATCCATGCAAACCCATTCCTAAAGAAAGTGCTCTCGAATGAGGCGAAATAATTTTAGCTTGGAAAGTTTCGACTTCTGACCTATTTATCAACGGCCGGTGCCGATGCCGGCGAGTCACCTGATTACGACAGAGCGGGATGGCGATTGCCGATGCACGCGTTTCATTCTTGAGGCGATAAATCTGTAGCTTGGATATGCTTTTATTGGTTATTTAAATCACATGACTAGCGAAATATTCCAACGGCTTCTTTTTACGTGGTGCGTGCGGCTGAGAAAGAAATAGGAAATAGATTGCGATAATCGCTGATTGAGGGCGTTCTGTCTTTTAAGGTGAATAAATACGCGTGAGTAAGTTTTTGTTTTGTTTTGATTTGGTAAGTTGGACCGTTCCATTTTTTGTATTTGCTTTTTGCTTTTGAAATGAATCCTATTCACGACATTATTGCTTCATTAATTGAAACGCCTTTTTTAAGAAGAAGCGAAACTTAAAAGAAACAGATATTAGGTAGCCGTTCGACGCCGAAAATTTTAGCAATATTTAACGATAAGAGGCAAGGTAAAAAATATTCAAGAACTTTTCAAATATCTTGGTACGAAACTTATAGGTGGCTATGCGGAAGTATTTATAAAGAAAGCTTATATTGTTGGCCTTGTATTTTATTAGGTTGCGTCAAAAATAATTGGAGTTCAGGGGGCAAATATTCGGATTTAAAAAATTTTTTACGAGCAGTAAAATCGCATGAAAGTTCAAGAGAGCATATTAAAAATTCGGTAGCACTTACAAGACTGGAGCAAAATAGGGCGACTATTGCGGATGCACTACAAGAAAATGCAAGTCTTAATAAAATTGTTTATAATGAAAATGTTCGAAGAAACCGTTTATTATTAAATTATTTAATTGATGTTACTATTACTTTGGGTAAACAGGACTTGGCATTTCGAGGTCATAATGAAACAACAGATTCTTTTAACCGTGGCAATTTTATGGAAATATTTGCATGCTTAATAAAAAGAAATGCCGAACTTACTGAACATTGTGCTAAATTTAGTAATATTTTTACGGGACAATCTAAGACTATACAAAATGAACTAATTGGTTGCATACATGACTGTATTCAAGAATATATAAAAAAAGAAATCAATGACACCGATTGTTGTTTTTTTGGCGTAATTGCGGATGATAGTACTGATATAACAGAAAAATCACAGTGTTCGATAACAGTTAGGTATGTGACCAACGGATCTTAAAAGAAAGATTTTTAGGATTTTTTGACGTTAGCGATAATAGAACCGCAGAGAGCCTTTTTCATTTAATACAAAACAGCTTAGAGCCTTATGACTTTAAAAATAAATTGGTCGCGCAGTGATACGATGGGGCTAGTGTTATGGCAGGTGAAATAAATGGGCTTCAAACAAAAGTTAGATCTATTGCTCCTTTAGCTATGTTTACTCATTGTTGCGCCCACAGATTAAATCTAGTTTTACAACAGGGAACAAAACTGATTACCCAAAGTCGTATATTTTTTGCCACTTTATTTGGAATACCAAATTATTTCTACCAATCACCAAAACGGTCTTTTGTGCTTAATCAGATAGTAGGTAAAAGAATTCCGCGAGCTGTAGAAACGCGATGGAATACACGGTCTAAAATTTTAAACTTAGTGGCTAATGAATGGGACAATTTAATTATAGTATTTGAAACTATCATTAATGACTTAAGTTCTGGAACAGAATCTATTAATGGTGCAAAAGGATTTCTAAAGCATTTTAATGATTTCGAATTTTGCCTTTTAACGCATATTTATAAACAAATTTTTAGTTGCACTGATGTACTGTTTCAAATTTTACAGTTAAAGCATTTAGATATAAATTACTGCATTTCGCAAATAAACCTTGCCAAGCAACGAATTATTGAATTTAGGACCATTTCAAAGAAATTTTCAATATTGCTAAAAAAGCCACTATTCTGCCAACTAACACACGTCGAGGGCAATGTTCTAGCGACTTTGATATTTTTACTAAATATAAAATATTATATTTCGAAATAATAGATTCGAAAATCGTCGTATTCGAGAATTAAGAGTTCTTTGGCTTCTGGAAATAAATCCATTTTTTTGGCAGAAGAATGTTTTGGCCGGATATGGGAAAGCAAAGGGCCTGAGGAGATTAAAAGATTATGTAATATGTCTTGAATATTTTGTTTACGGACACATTTCCTGGAAAAATTTTGCCGAAATGAACGGAATTCCTTGTTTCTGGCCTCAGATGCCTCTTCAGAAAGTTTTCCTATTGGTATAAAGCTAAAGTGTTCACAAATGTCTGCTCTATGGACCAGAAGCATTTGAATGCTGAAAGGCATGTAATACCATTCATAGAGTCTAATAAAATTGTCAGCTGTTATTTTTAAATATTGTCGTAGTGAGTTAATTTTTACACGTTCTGTAGACGATATAACTTGAAAAATTACCGCAAAACGGTAAATGAGGTTTTGATCAATACCGGTGATTTCCGAAGAAGTTTTATAATTCCTAAAAAATGATCGGGCAGTATTGCCATCGTTGGTTGTTCTGTGACCTTGTTTTACAAAGTCAACTTTAATTCCCAACGCGTCCATAAAATCATCCTGAATTCTTTTTTTCCTAGCCTCTTTTGACAATTTATCTTCCCCTTTTGCGGTCAATTTTTTAAAATCGGAATTATAGGCCACATGAAGAAAACATTCCATGGACCGAATCCACATATGAAGGGTTGATAACCCATATTTATAAATGTCTTCTCTGTTTGGCTTAAAAAAAACTGTTCGAAGATTATTCATATCAGAGGGTTTGGTCAAACAAATAGGGCAAGGTGAAGAAGATGGAGTGTTTGATATAATTATTCTTATTTTACCGTCTATCATAGTCATATTTAAGTCATGCCGTAACACAAATATCGTAATCACAAGTTGTTACCACCAATTTGTTGATTTGAGATTCTATATTAGATAACTTTTGCTTAACAATTTCCTTGGACTCCTTTACAAAATTAAATTTTATTTATTATATTAGAAAATCCCTCAGGAAGGGCCAAAGGACAATATGAAAAATTATAAAAAGAAATTTATTAACAAAGGCCCATAGTTGTTACATTAAAAACGTATTGGCAAATTTTCCAAAAACAAAGGTGAAAATCAAGGGTCTTAAGTCGTTCATATTTGTATTACATTAGCCAAGCAGTGTATAAGTATAACTTTAGACAGTTATATCCAACGACATGGAAATAACATAGACCCAGTTGTTTACATTTTGGAGGAATCCAACATTAACCCTGGTTTGCCAAACCGTTACTGTGGCCAGATTATAACGGATATCATCCTTTATACTATTACTTAAATAAACAAGGAATTCCAGAAATTCCCAGTATGAATTTCCATATAGAATATTTTAAAACTGATAATTAAATAGCTTATTAATAACTCAAACCGAGTCTGTTTTAAATGTAATTTAAATCTTCTGTAATTATTATTCCTTATTTCAAGAAATAAAGGCCAGAATAATCGGCAACCTCGGAATTCTACCTTTTTCGAGTATACTACAGATTTCTTTCGTGATCATTCGGAAAACGCCGAAGACGGTTGTAGTCATTCATGATTTCGACCTATTTGATGCGCGGCGTTGTAATTGTTCTAGTTGGTGAAATAAGTGTTTTTCAGAAATCCAAGTGTTTTGTGCGGCTGTTTTCAAGAATCTGTTTAAAAAACTCTAAGAAAATGGTGCGAACTTGCTTTATTTGCAGAAAAAGAAACGATTTAAACCCAGAAGTTTGTTTTCGAAGGTAAGTAAGGTTATGTCATACCAGTGCTGTAGTTGAAGGGTAAAATCACCGTCTAATAGCGTTCTTATATTTGCAAATGAAGTATTGTTTTTGTATTGCACATTTCCGTTGGGCTTAAATTAATTTTTTTATAACTTCAACTTATCTATAAAGTACAAGCGTTTTGCTAATTTATATATTTGTGAAAAGTCTCAAATATTACTCTAAAATTTATCAAACCACCTTTTTTGAGGGGTTAATAAACAACATAAATATACTATTTGGTAAAGCATAGGTACTAAATTTTAACTGAGTAAGCTGTGAGACCCATTATTTTATGTAGGTCATTAATTACTCCAGGATGGTTTGCATTTTGGATGAAATTTTCAAGGAATATTTAGGGTAGTGTCGGAGTTCTCATATAGCAAGCATATACAAAAAATGAAAATAGCGCAATAGCGTTACTTTTCAATTTTTTATTTACCATAGATTTTCTTTAATGAATTTGAAATGCTTTAATTTATTGCCTAAAAATTTGGTTTTTAAAAGTAAGTAATC
Organism: Kuschelorhynchus macadamiae; assembly: GCA_030620095.1. Taxonomy (NCBI): domain Eukaryota; kingdom Metazoa; phylum Arthropoda; class Insecta; order Coleoptera; family Curculionidae; genus Kuschelorhynchus; species Kuschelorhynchus macadamiae. Next base: position 1,070,512 of record JAUTXW010000521.1, on the reverse strand, counting down.
AAAAAAGTAAATAAATACCATCCTGAGGTACATTATCCCAAGTAGGGAGAATCTGTTTTTATCAGGTGATTTCGGTAATATAAATAATAATATAATATATTATAATGAATCTTGAAAATATTAAACATCTTGGCAGAATATTTATATTGTCAATAAGTGAAATGTATAGCGGGGAAGGTGTATGGTGGTTCAAATTTCTATTCGTATTAATATTTGGCCATGTTTATTGCTGATTTTCTGTAAATATGAATAGAGCCAATATATGTAAAGGTGGTACATTTTTATATAATATTACTTGCCGCGAGCCTGGCAAACTTTTAAAAGTAGTGGACCCAAATTTTTACCTAACTTCGCTTAAATAGAACTAAAATGTGTTGGAAAAAGGGTGAAATTAAAATGTTTTGAAAAACAAACCCGATTTCAAAAAATAGGTTGTATTAAAAAGTGATAAATCATATTTTATTACATATTTCCTATGAAGTCGGTGATAAGCTGATAAAGAAAGGTATTAAATAAGCATTATACTCTTGATGTAGACATCAAAACAGAAAGTGGGTCCATGTAACAAAATTTAGTTTTATTTTCATCTTTAGTAACAATAGTAATAAGAACTCACCCCGTTATTGGTTGTATTTTGTCATGGAAATGCTTGTTCTTCAATGACTAGCTAATAATAAATATTGCCACATGAACCATTACATAAATATGTCTTTTGCAGGCACGTAGCCAGGATTTCAGTTCTAGGGGGATCCAACCCTGTCAAAACCAATTCGATGACAAAAAAATTATTAAGAAGAATGCTTTTTTTTCACTTGTTGCTAGTCCCCTGCAAGTGCAACAAAATATGAAAAAAAGTTGCAAAAAACTAGTTATTTGCCAATTATGAAAATGTTGGCGACTTTTGCTTAGTATTTTTAGGTTTTATATATTTAATAATATTTTAATAAATAAGTGCTTATTCACTTTGTTAATATCGAGGTTAATGTGGTGCTATCTTCCATAGAGGGTCTGGAACCATATTGCTACATTAAAAATCTGGATTTCTTTAATCATAAATGTATTCATCTTTTTTTTTAGTACTTTCTCGAAATTCTAAAACTACTTTTAATGAGCGTTTGCCTAAAAGTTTTTCTTTTTTTGAGAATTCTAAATATTCCTCACTGTCAAAATCGAATATTTTTTTTAGGTAATTTTTTTCAATCCCCAAAGGTAAATTCAATAATTTTCTTATTCCTTAAATCGTGTTTTGTATACGTAAAGATAAGAACTTCAAAATTGTGTGAAAATGGATCACGAAGAGAAATTTTGAGCAGCTACCATATATTCTAAGTTTAATAATAATAATTTTTGTTGGAATTATCATAAATTTGGTCTCGGCACGCATTCGCAATTTTGCTTATGACAGGAGATTTTTGTGGAAGAAAAATGAAATTTATTTTCCTATCGATTTATGTTAGAAACTGTCGTACTTACGAAAAAATCATCAGGTGCGTCTTTGTTTAGGGTAGCCTTTCTTAATTTTTTACATTTACATATTTGCGAAACTTCTTTGCAATCGCAGAATGTCTAACAGTGTAAACTTGGGCTTGTTAAAAAACCAGTCAGAAAGTCAGAATTTCAAAAAATATTCTGCTCCCTAATTTTCCTGAGGTTCGAGTTAAAAAATAGCTGTAGTAAGCAGAGCCAATACGGAACTGCCAATCAGCAGTTATTGGAATTCTACTTTCGTAGGTTAAATTACATAAAAACTCCTACATATTTTTAGGGTCTCGCGCGGGGGTGGGGGTCCGGACCCCCTCTAGACTACGTGCCTGGTCTTTTGTCACAGATAATTATTGATACAATTATATTAAATCAGCTTTTTGCTAACCTAAAGTTTTATATATATATATATATATATATATATATAAAGCTATATAAATATATATATATATATATATATATATATATATATATATATATATATATAAGCTATATAAAATTTCCTCTAAATTTCCGATTTTGAAAATTGTCACTGAATCATTAAATATGTAATAGACGAGTTTAATTATTATATAAATAATGAAATATTAATTTAGTATGCTGTTACTTTTGTTTTGTCGATAATAATAGTTGTTTGTTATTATATCAAACCGTTTATAAATAAATTATACCAAACTTTTAAACTTTGTTTTATTTTTATAAACCACGTGTCCGGGTGAAAATTTATAAAGTGCAGCACCACTTTCAACCTTGTTATTTAAATTTTTATAAAAAAAAATTAAGTTTCAAATATAGTGTAAAATATTATACCGGGTGCTTCAGAATCACAAAAAATATTCGATGATTTTGTTTTTAAACATCTTGCATTTTAATGCATTTATTTTCTTTTTTTATTATTGATTTCTTGATAAAAGTTGGTGGTTCAAAAAAAATATTTTTGATAGTGATAAACTTTAGAACAGGGATGTTCAAAAAAGTGGATTTCACTAACAATTTCAAAAAAATCAAATTTTTTTGACGGTAGTTTTAAGGGCCATCAAAAATCGTAAATATAAACTGAGTAAAATTTTTTATATTATAGTTATGGAGATATTTCAGGTCAAACAGCAAAAACACATTTTTCTATTTAAATCTTTCCTTAGCTATTACTAATACTAAACCTTTATTTACGATTTTTTACGGCCGCGGCAGTCACAAAAATTTTAATTTTTGAAACACACAAGCTTTATCAAAAAGAAAGTTTTTCGAGAAATTGATAATAAAAAAGTTTCCCATTTAGTAGTAGTAGTAGACTTTTCCACAACATAATATCTAAATTAATTGTTTTCAAGTTATTAAAACTCTCACTTTTGCAATGTGTTCATCTTAGAACAAAAAAACTGTCGTATCCACCATACTAATATTTGGGCACAAAAAAATATAGCAAATAATACATTATCTCAAAAATAGCTACGCCACTGGTAAGCCTCGCGAAGATATCTGACAGCGTTGCAATTTTCACCGCAAACTATTCTTTATGCGATCAGTCCGTCTTTTTTCCACTCATACACAACAACAAATTGATGTTTGATTCTATTTATTTCATTTTTATGAATGAAATGCGGGGTCTATTTCTTTTTGACGTCATTGGTTATATCTTTTAAATTACAAAAGTAATTTACATAATATTTTAAATATTGAAGTTTTAGAGTATCGTTTTACCATACACGCAATGAAATGTTAGGAATTAAATTGGTCATTTTATGGCAAATGTCCCAATTTTCTCGATTTCGTTACAACGTGCGCCGCACCCAGCTAATAGTGTAGCGTATTTACTTTTTCCCAAGGTTCGCGTTTTATTACAACTATTACGAGGGACGGTCAAACGAATAATTTATTTTCTCAAATATTTTTGGGGGGTCATTGACTAAATGACCCTATGGAAGAGCCGCCACTGTCTCGGAGGGTGATTTTTTCACGATTACAATACTTCCCTTTTAATGGGGGTAAAAAATATTTAAGATAAAAAAACAAAACTTTGGGTATTATATCAAACACGACAGGCCCTATTAAAAAAAACTGACTACGTCACTGGATTCTACGTAAAAAGTTGCATAAGCACCAATGTTTACCATCTCGATAAGTAAACCGATAATCGTACCTAATTTTGAACCTTTCATGGGTCATCATCCTAGCGCGAATATTCAGTAGGCGTAGGCCCCGCAGCACCCGCAACGGCGCGGCGGGGGGGCCCCGCGATTTTGGGGGCCCCGCAGGAGCCCCCAAGTTTTATTACTAAAAACATGTAATATGTGTATTTTGTGTATTAATGTTTTAATTACATTGTTATCTTAATAATATAAGTTTTAATTTTAAACACATATTGTTTTAGCCAAGTTAATTTAATCATGCAATATTAAATTTGACTAACAATTTTCTATCTTTCATTGGAATAATAACTTAAACGTAGCGCACTGAGCACATATTTATAAGGGCTGTCGATGGAATGTCACTATGGCAAAGGGCGCCTAGATAATTATTATAAAACAGTGTGATGGGTACCTTTCGTGTGTTTTGGTTCAACGCTGTTTTGTTTTCACAATACATCGCATATTGTTATTTTTTAGATTTTTAAAGGGCCCCGCGCTAAACGTTTTTATTAGTGCAATACTACTACGTTATTCAGTAGGTACTCAGTATAAAATTGCAGGTAAGCCATTTTATATACAATATACAATGTAAATTATTATTTACGTTTACATTTCTATTAGGATTTTATTATTTTTATTACAAATATGGATGCAAAAAAAAAGATATCAAAGTGGAGCACACAAACGAAAAATGCAAGAATCGAAAAAAACAATTGTTAATGAACAATTAAAAAAAATTCCAAAACTTACAATATTTTTCCAAAGTGCGACAACAGATCAGTCAAAACCAAGTACCTCACAAGTAATTGATACTGATGAACCTACAATTCTAAAAGATACATCTGTCCATGCACCTGAAATTTTCCATACTGCGACAAGTACCTCACAAGTAACTGATATTGACGATGACGAACCTACCGTTTTAAAAGATATATCTGACGATGAACAAGAAATTGGCAGTTTTATTAATAATATTTTTCAAAATAAAAATAAAGGAGAATTGTTTCCTTCAGATAAAGCTAATTTTCCGAACCCTCTTACCTCAGAACAAAAAAAAGAAATTATAAATATGAAGTCCTGCCGACCAAAAGGCCCTTATCCCAGAGACTTAAAAAATCGTTGTTTTTCTGAATCGTTCTATAAAAGTGTTTCGAAATCTGGCATTGTGGTTGAAAATAATTGGCTATGTTATTCCCCGAAGCTTAATGTTGCATATTGTGAACCTTGTTGGTTATTTAATACCCAGCGCCACTCTGAACAATCAGGATGGGTAACTGGTATTAACGATTGGCAAGGTCTTTCAAAAAAAATCAAGATACATGAAAAGGCAGATAACCATATGACAGCATGCCTAATTAAAGAATCTTGGAAACAAGGAAATATTATAGATGCCCAATTAGAAGCAGAAACTAAGCAAGTTGTTAGTTTTTGGGCGCAGGTTTTAGAGAGATTAATAAAAATAACTTTAAAATTGGCAAAAAACTGTGGGGCTTTTAGGGGACATAGGGAAACGTTTAATGACACGTACAATGGTAATTTTCTTTCTGATGTTTTTTTATTAGCAGAATATGATGACGTTTTAAAACAGGTTGTGAACTTGCCTCAAGGAAAAATAAAATACTTAAGTCCTCAAATTCAAAATGAAATAATTGACATTTTGGGAAAAAACTTAGAAATTTCATTGTTAAAACCTGTTTTGAAAAGTCCATTTTATTCTATAATTGTAGATACTACCCAAGATACCGCTAAGGTAGACCAATTAAGTTTTACTTTTAGGTATGTAAAAATTCATGACAATCATAACTCTTCATTTGCATCAGGTGAAAATAATAAATGTAAGACTGAAATAGAAATCGTCGAATCTTTTTTAGGATTTTACAAAGTGGAAGGGCAATCTGCAGAAGAATTAACTTCCCAAATTTTAAACATAATTAATAGTTTCGGTCTAAATATTCAAAAATGCCGTGGTCAGGGTTATGATGGTGCCAGTACAATGAGTGGTATATATTCAGGCGTGGAAACACGAATAAAAGAAATTGAAAAAAATGCATTATATATTCATTGTGCAGCACATAATTTAAATCTAGTAATAAATGATGCAATGACTGGGGTTCAGGAAATTTCAAATTTCTTTGCCATTTTGCAAGAAGTATATTTATTTTTTGGACTAAGTATCAATAGGTGGGATATTTTAACACACATTACAGGAGAGTCCGGAGTAACTATAAAAAAATTAAATCCAACTCGTTGGGCAGGTCGGGTACTATCCTGCACTGGGTTTAAATTGCGCATTCTTGACATTATAAAAGCCTTAGATAAAATTAATTTTGAAAGCTTAAAAAAAGAAGAGCGTGACCAAGCATTTTCTTTAAAGGAAAAAATAGAAAGTTTTGAATTCATACTGACTTTAATTTTAGTTACTAAAGTTCTGGAAATCACTGATATGCCTTCAAAACAATTGCAGGCTATTAGGCAAGACCCTAGTCAAGCTGCAAAACTCTTAGAAAACTGTCTAACCAAAGCAGTCAGTCTTAGAGACGAATTTTCAAATATAATGTCGGAAGCAAAAGAGTTTTGTAATAAAATGAAAATAGAAAATACTAACTTTTTAACTAAACGCACAAGAATAATAAAAAAACACTTTGATGAGCTTTCAATAGATTATCGATTTAACAGCGCGGAAGAAATGTTTAGAATAAATGTATTTATAAGAGTAGTGGATATTTTCATCCAACAGTTAACTGCAAGGTTTAAGGGAATGGCAGAGATTAATAACTTTTTTCATTTCTTGAACCTCACACATTAATAAAATTATCTGACACAGAAATTATTGAAAAGGCAAATAACGTACAAAATAAATACAAAGAAGATATAAGTGCTGAGTTTGCCCTTCAAATTGTTCTTTTTAAGAAGACCTTTCAATCTGAATTGCTTAAATTAAATAATATTAGAGATTTGTTAGAGTTAATTATAGTAAAAAATCCAGATCTAAGTTCCAGTTTTACTGAAGTTATTGCGGTAATAGTTTTATTTTTAACTCTACCTGTTACCGTCGCCAGCGCCGAACGTTCTTTTTCCAAACTAAGACTTATAAAAAGTTTTTTGCGCACAAGCATGATTCAGTCTCGGCTAAATGCATTGGGAATGCTAGCTATTGAGGCTGAAGAAGCCAAAAAAATGGACGTAAAAGATTTGATTCACGCCTTTGCCAATTTTAAAGCAAGGAGAAAAAAATTGGTTTAATCTCTCTACCTCATTTGTATTTGTTCCTTTTTACATTTTATTTGTTCCTATTAATTTATTTTTATTAGAAAAAGTCTTATTTTTATAATTTAGGTAGTTTTGTTTTAGTAATTAAGTTTTGTTTTCTGCGTTGATTTATTTTGTAATGTTTTTTTATGTTCCCTTATTTTTATTTTTTCTTATGTGGATTGAGGCTGAAGAAGCCAAAAAAATGGACGTGAAAGATTTGATTTACGCCTTTGCCAATTTTAAAACAAGGAGAAAAAAATTTGTTTAATCTCTCTACCTCATTTGTATTTGTTCCTTTTTACATTTTATTTGTTCCTATTAATTTATTTTAATTTGAATTATATTTTTATTAGAAAAAGTCTTATTTTTATAATTTAGGTAGTTTTGTTTTAGTAATAATTAAGTTTTGTTTTCTGCGTTGATTTATTTTGTAATGTTTTTTTTTATGTTTCCTTATTTTTATTTTTTCTTATGTGGAAAAAGTTTATTTTTTGTTTTTATATCAAAATATATGATATTTTGGTATACCTAAACAAATATACATATATTATGTTTTTTAGTGTGTTTTTTTTATTTTAATATAAGGGCCCCAAAAAAATCCTGCGGGGGGGCCCCAAATTTGAAGTTACGCTACTGCGAATATTGGATTCTCTCTTAAACCGGTTTTTTACACACGATCAGCCAATTTACCCGGGGGATTTCAGTGCGGTGACAATTAATGTAATTCCCACTTAAGTAATGGACATTAACATGAATATAATGAATAAAATTAGAACAATACCAGAAACGATTAACTTAACCTCAGTAGCACCTGAAAATAAAACTGGCGCGGCGCGGGCCGTGTAATTTGAATTCAATGTAGGTACATAATATATAAACTGACGGATTTTCTTCGATTGTTTTCAGAGATAAAAAGTACGAGCGTCTTCGCACAAAAAAGTAAATAAATAATGAACTATCCGGTCGTAGATCCGTCCGTCGTCTGTCGCGTCGTTGTTTGTAATTTACTTGAAAACTGATATCGACTTGACACTATACTATTATTATTCTGTATTGACTTGGGGAAAGTATTTCAAAGTATAACAGACAATTTTAAGAAGACAATTCGTAGTGGTTGTTAATATTTGCGGTAGTAATCGTGGTTTTGTGTGAAAAAGTGTACTAACCTAGATGAAAACGGTATAGATATTAATGATTTAAGGTAAATGGTAAATGATATTAATAAGGTGGTTTTTTTATTATTTAAACGTAATTAAATGGTAACTAAATAATTACAAAAATGGGATTAGATGTGAAATTTGATGAAAAAGAGGTTTATTAGGGTTGCCATATATTTTTTAAGAAAATAACGGACGGACGGCCCTGATCAATATTTGACAAAAGAAAAAGCTTTGAACGTTAGGCGCGGTGCGGGGCACCGGGTAATTTTTGGTTGTAAATAAAACAAAACACATTATTAAAAATAAATAATATATTTATTTTATGATCAGTAAACATAGACATAAAAAAAAGAAACAAACGCAACGAGAAATACATAAACACAAATTAAACTCTCTTTCAGTAAACAAATGGAATTAAGTAACCATAGAAAACAAAACCCAAAGTTAATTAATCATACCTAAATAATATTTCGAGATGAGATCAGAGAGCAGATGTTTCACCGGCTTTTACTTCTTTTTTAAACCACTGATATTTTTTAGATGATATGACTTTTTTTAAAAAGTCTTTCTGAGTTTTTATTTTATTTTAAAAGGATAGATAGTCCAAATCTGACTTAACTTTTATCTGAATCAAGGATTTTACCGTTGAAACATCAAGCCTACCTCTCTCTGGTCTCCAAATATTATTCATTAAAGAAAAAATCCTTTCCACCGCAGCCGATGTTCCAGGCAGGCATAATGTAAATTCCACCATCTTTTTTATGTTTAATAAGCTATTAACTTCTGACCTATCAAAAATGGCTTTCCATTTCTCTGCAGGAATAATTAATTTATCCAAATCTTGTTTTATGTTTTTTAAAATGTTGTTTACTTGAGTAATTTCATCAAATAAATCATCAATATTAATAAGTATATTGCTAGTAAATTGACTATTAATTATTCCTGCAGTGGTTTTTATAGAAGACCATTCAAGTTCTCTCTTTAATAGTGTGAATTCAAAATTTTTTATTTCGTGAAAATTGTGCTCCCATAAACTCAGATATGTCAAACAGTTTTGGTAAAAATTATCAATAACAAGAAGCAGTTTTTGGGAATCAAGATCTTTATTTATGTTTAAAAATTGCCAAGAATGGTACAAATCTTTGTTTTTGCCTTTCCTCCAGTTTTGCTACCAAATCTTGATATCATGCATAAATTTCGACTGCAGTGGGTTGTTCTGCTTCCATTTTTAATACTGTATGATTAAAGAGCTCCAGTATACCATGAATAAAACAAAAAAAAATTCATTTGTAGGATCTTCAAAGACATTTTTTAAAATATTAGGGCAATTTTTTTCGGATAAAAAAAAAGATTTAAGACCATCAAATATTTGTAGAATTCTGTGAATGGCAGGAAGTAAACTTAAAAATCTAGTAGAGGAACGATTGAGGACTTTTTTATATTCTACTTCCGCAAATTCACAAAATTCTTTTAATCTTTCTGTTCTTACTGTATAAATTGAAAAGTATTTAAATATTTTTACAACAATAAATTCAATATCTAAAAGAGGAAGTTTATTTACAGCGTTTTGTATGCAGTTATGCACAATATGTGCTGCACAACCAATTCCTATCAATTTATGACCTAACTTATTTTGTAATTTAGTAAAAACATTTCCTGTGCCTTTCCTTTTAGCACCCTTAAAATTCGTGTTCGTGTTGTCAGCACAAAAACAAATTACTTTTTTAGTTAATTTATGTTTTTTTAATGTTTTAAAAACATAGTCAGTTAAAATATCTGACGATTCGCCTGGCAAATCAAGAAATTCTAATAATTTCGTATACACTTTATTTTCAAACATATACCTTACCATAATTGGAACTAATTTTTTATCAGTCTATTTGAAGCGTCAATAGTTATGGTAATAAAGTTTGCAAGTTGCATGTTTCCCAATAATTCATTAAAAATATCTGGAGCAATAACACCAACTATAATTGCTTCAGTTTTAGTTTTGGCGCTACAAAATTTTGAATCATACAAATTATTAATTAGTTTTGAGGTACAGGTAGATGAATTAAAACTAAAATCATGCTAAGCACTATGATAAAGGAAAGCTGCTTCTTTTGCTGCACAAATTAAATCACTATCTGTAGGTTCCACTTTTTTGAAAAATGAAGTTACAACTTTGCTTATATTTGTCGCATTAGAAATTGTCTTGTGTTTCTTGGTGATACTATGCTGAATTATGTCACGTCGACCACCTTGAGCAATCGACAATTCAGTGTTACATACTGTACATTTGGCCATGTTTTCAAATTTGCCTTTTTTAATAAAGGATAAGTCTTTTTTTAAATCAGCAGAATATTTGCATTTGCGTTTCCCCATTGTTAAATATTAAAGCTAAAAAAAATAATATGCTTTAGCTTTACTATAATAAAATATCAAACAAAAACCCATGCTAACTAATAACTATACATATTAGAAAGTTAAAATAAATTTAACTAGGTTCATTTTAGCCTTAAAAAAAACAGTCCTTACCTGAATATGTTTATTTCTAACTGCAAAATTCGAGTCTAACTGATTTAGGAATTGCACATAACATTACACTTTGTCTGCAAATATTGATCTAACCTTTCTTTATTTATATATTAAAACAAATGATTTTACAATGACTTATATAGGGGAATCCCATCTATCCCAGTGTCGAAAACCTTATACCTTACCTTACTACACATAGATGACGCCATGCACTTGAAAAAATAATATAATATTTAGGACCGTGTTTAGAACCGTATTTTGCTGTGGTATTTTTTTATTTATTTTTTAAATTGTAAAAGGTTGTAAAAATAACGGACAAAGGACTAAAACGGACCGGACAAACGGACTGTCCGTTACAAAAACGGACGTATGGCAACCCTAGGTTTATAAATGAAGGTTCTTTGAATTGTTTAAAATATGAATGTATAGGGATATCCCAATAAAAGTGAATAGTCATTATAATTTATTTATGTATATCATGGCAGAAAATGTTAAATATGAAAGTTTTCTGAATGTTTATAAATCATTTATAAATGAGCAGCTTCAAATCCAAAAGCATTTTTTTAAAAATATAAATATATTCAAAATTAACCCTGGGATACCTGCCTGACCGTTATTTTATGAACTAACCAATACTTGAACATTCATTTACAAAAGTTTAGTCGGGCAAAACTCGTTAATCGAATCGTCCGCTGGCTCTTAGACTACAATTTCAAAGTTTACTGAATAAAAATATAAGTTGCCGCACTGGATCAAAGTTTACAGAATTAAACATAAGTTGGGTCACTCCGGTCGACCGTCAAAATACACCTCTCGACTCTCCGTCTACCCGCTAGACTGGTGTCAGTCTAAATTCTTTGCTCTACGTGTACTCAGTGTCCCTGATTCTAGTTTAAATTCGTTTACAGTCCAACGTATAGGGTGAGTTATGAAAAATTGTGATTTGCGTTTTATCTAAATTAATAAAATGTCTAGTGAAAATATTTGTTCACTGAATGATTGTTTTTTAGATGTCCAATGTATTTATTCAATTATGTAAAACATTAATTCAATGTAGAGAATAACTGTTATCAAAATTTGCAGTGCAATATTTATATGACATGATATTTGTAATGATTTATAGTAAATAAAACAGAGTCTGTAACCAAAAAAAAAATTGCAAGGAATTGGAAAAGGGCATATATATATATATATATATATATATATATATATGTATATATATATATATATATATATATATATATATATATATATATATATATATATATATATATATATGTACGTATATTTATAAATATATATATATATATATATATATATATATATATATATATATATATATATATATATATATATATATTTATATATATATATATATATATATATATATATATATATATATATATATATATATATATATATATATATATATATATATATATATATAGGATTTACCAAAATATTACCAGGTCTCCCCATGTGACCAATAATTTTTGACTAAAATTTGAAGTCAATTTAGTAAGTAGGTTTTAAGCTATATGTAGCGAAATGACAGACAGACAAACAGGTGAAACGACGTAATTGACAAAACAAATTTATATGAGATTGTAGTGACAATAATTTATAGTAAGTAAAACAGAGTCTGTAACCAAAAAAAAATTGCAAACTTGCAGGTCAAGCTTGGAAAAGGGAATTAGGATCTCAAAAAATAAAATATATATATATATATATATATATATATATATATATATATATATATATATATATATATATATATATATATATATATATATATATATATATATATATATATATATATACATATGTGAAGGTAAACACGAATCACGAATCGTAGATTTTAAATTTTACTATCAACATTCCTTCATCATATTTATTTTAAAATTCGATCAGCAGGTAAAACGTAATAATAATTTCTGATAAGCTTATCAACGGCAATTCTGCCTTTGATAAGCTTATTCAGGTATAGGGTCCAAAAATCATGGACCATTATACCGACAAGCCTTTAAGCATTTTTCATCATCTCTACCAGCGCAATTGACGACGTTTCGCCCTTTTGGGGCTCATCAGGCCAATGCAGCCATATGGTAGAGATGATGAAAAATATTCAACGGCAGTTTGAATATATACGATGAAAATTTAAGCCAGTAAGAATTTAAAACAAAGAGTAAAGAGGTGTCATCTATGGGTATCAGTGTGAGGCTTATATATATATATATATATATATATATATATATATATATATATATATATATATATATATATATATATATATATATATATATATATATATATTTTGTTCAGTTTCCACGGTAAATTTTAATTTGGTTGAACATTATTGAAAGCATTTAATAGGTCATTATATGGTCTTTTGAAACGGCAGTTAAACAATCGTCCACAAATCTTTTAAAGAACGGAAGGTTAAAATCAAGTTCACTTATCGCACTCTCCTCCAGATATTCGATAACTAATTGTGCGACAATGGAGGAAATAGGAGAACCCATAGCGCCATGATCTAACTGTTCATAATATTTGTCCTCATACTGAAAATAATTATTATTTAGAGTAATGTTAATAGCTGCAAAGACCAAACACAAATTTTTTCAAAAATATTGGAGAGACACAAGGTGGAGACATGACAAATTACCTAAGAAACATCTCCAGTTGGTATCAAAAACTAGCTAAACAAAAAAATCGACGGATGTTTCTACTGAGATGCAAACATGCAGATGTGATGCCAGCCTTCCTAAATTTTAATACGTCACACATAAGATTTGCAGGTACGTACCTTGAAAACAAGTTCAATGATATAATAAATAATACAAAACAAAAAATTTTAAATTTGACAGTCAACGAAACAACTAAAAATTTAAATCATTTAAATTCTGAAATAAATAATCAAATTAGTTACTTAAAAAATCTTATACCTGAAAATCAACTAAATGAATTTCTGGATTTCGAAAATTTAAAATATGAAAAAACTTTTAAGTACACTAAAGCACGCAATCAAACAAAATTTATAAATTTAATTTCTCATATACCACATAATGAAAAAAAAAATAAATACAACCGAATGGCTATGTAACATCTCTGACACTGAAATTCCACAGGATATTGCTGAAGTTCTTGCTTTGGGTGATCATTTTTCACTTCCAATAATAACTAAAAAACATTTACCAACCACTTAATATATCGCCTGTATAGAAAGCATAATTCAAGATAAACCGAATCAAAGATTCAATTCGCGCCAATGTTGTAAACGTTGTAACAAACCATAATCTTAAAATAAAACGTAAAAAAATAAAATATTCAAACTTTCAAAAAAAACATACAGAAAAAAATTAAAAAACCAAACAATTCGTAAAGGAGAACCCTCAAATTAAAATCCTTAAACCTGATGAATCAAATAAAACTGTGATAATGAACTCTTACGACTATGATACAAAAATTAAAGAATTGGTTAGTGACGTAAATACTTACAAAGAATTAAAAAGTGATTTAACGACCTCTTATCAAACAAAAAATAACATGTTCATAAAAAAATTGTTAAATGAAAAAGTTATTTCTGATAAAGAAGCAAAAAACTAATGATACACAAAAAATGTATCGACAAGGTAAACATTCCAGACAATCATATACTAGTATCTCTTGATGTTGTCTCTCTATATACAAATATTCCGAATGAACTTTTATCTGACATAATAACACAAAAATGGGACGAATTAAAGGGTCACACAACACTTCCATTAAAAGAATTTATAGAAGCTATTAACATTACTCTAAATAATAATTATTTTTAGTATGAGGACAAATATTATCAACAGTTAGATGGTTGCGCTATGGGTTCTCCTATTTCCTCCATTGTCGCACAATTAGTTATGGAATATCTGGAGGAGAGTGTGATAAGTGAACTTTTAAAAGATTTGTGGACGATTGTTTAACTGCCGTTTCAAAAGACCATATTAATGACCTATTAAATGCTTTCAATAATGTTCACCTCAAATTAAAATTTACAATGGAAACTGAAGACCAAAACAAAATTTTCTAGATTTAACCCTAATTAGAACCAAGAAAGATCAAAATATAAAAACCAAGTAGTATACAAAAAAACATCGTCAGGGCGGTACTTAAACTTTAACTCCAACCATCCAAAGAATAAAAAAAATAGCGTTATTATAGGTCGAACCGATCGTGTCATCTCACTTACTTCCCCAGAATATCGTCCTGAGATTTTAAAGAAGGTTAAGGAGACTTTAATAAATAACCATTATCCGGAAAAAACATACTACGAGTTTTTAAACAACGAACTCATGTTTTTTATAATAACTTAAAGAAAGCAACAAAAGAAATAAATGGTAATACTAAATACGTTGCAATGCCTTACACAGACGGTCTATCAGAAAAAATAAATCACATCTTGTCTAAACACGACATATCTGTCTGTCATAAAGCCAGAATTTACTGAACTGTCTTTTCACTCCCTTGAAAAGCAAAGTAATAAAAAAAAGAAATCAAACCTAGTTTACTCAATTCCATGTTTAAAGTGCCCAAAAAAGTATATAGGAATGACAACACAATACTTAGATAGTCAAATAAACGGCTACAAATACACAAAAAATGCATCTACTGCACTCCACAAACACGAACATACCTACAGAAAAACATGAATTCGATTTTAAACGAACCAAAATTTTAGAGCAAGGAACTAATTATCGAAAATTCACAATAAACGAAATGATACAAACTAAAAAAGAGAAAGATGCCGTCAACGATAAAAAAGACATCAATAACTTAAGCCAAATTTATGATAATCTGATATCTAAGTAAATTAATCTAAATAAATAAACCACTTCATACATAAAACCCTGTACATTTCAGTAATAGCATAAACCCAAACTCGGTACAGCAATAAAAATCTACCAGAATTTCACACGTGTCGAAATTATCGCAATCTCAAAACATTCGTGAAACATGTTTCCAAGGTACGTACTCTGTATAATGTTAATTTTGTTTTAAATGTACTTTTGTTTTCATGACCGGAGTTTGTTTTAAATGTAATGTTTTTTTGAGTGATGTTTTTTCAATAATGTTTCAACCATTTTAAAATTTAAATACTAACTATATATATTTTTATTGTAGAAAATAAATATCTTGAGAAAGCTCAATACAATGAGCGAAACGTCGATTGAATTATAGTTTTACTTCTCAATGAGTTAACTTATGCCCAAGAAAATAATTAACAAAAAAAATGTATATAATATATAATATAATAGGTAAAGACTGATAATGTGGGTTATAGAATTTATATGTGTCCTGAGGATGCAACAATAAAATAGCGAAACGTCGACAGTTTAAAAGACTCTGTTGTTTTTTACTGGATCCTAACCCCAAATAATACACCAGTCTAACATAACAAGAGGATCCTTAACGAAAATAATTTAGACACTTAATATCTGGGAAATATCGACAGACCAACAGAGTAGGTAAAGACTGATAATATGGCTTTCATGCAGGATATAGAATCTATGTGTTCTGAGGATGCAACAATAAAGTTGGGAAACATCGGCAATTTTTTTACTGGATCTTAACCCCAAATAATACACCACTCTAACAATTTTTTTTAACATATTACTAGAGTCAATCGAGTAAGTAGTATTTAAGCTATGTCGCGAAAGAATAGACAGACATACAGACCGACAGACGAAACGACAGAATTGATAAAATATGTGTTTTACAACCATCTACAGAGCAAAATCTAATAGGCATATTGGCTCATATTTGTCAAAAAAATAAAAATGTTTGTCTCACTAGATAGCACAATAACAAACTGGCGCGATCACGAAGCCTGACCAACTGTGTATGTGCCGGAGACCCGACCGGTACCCAGAATGTACAGGGTGTTCCAGCGAGGACTGAACAGGGACCTATTTTCGACCTTCCTTGTATTTTGGAAAAATTCAAAATAGCCAATCGATGTATTTTTTCTTGTAGAATCCAAAAATGTCATCGAAAAAATATTTGAACCAGAAACAAAAGAGTTACGCTATGCATCAGGTGTTTTTTAAATGGAATGTATCGTTTTTTATACGATTTTTGGAAAGAGTGATTTTTTTTATGTCCGTTCTGATTAAAAGATTTGATTTTGCGATAGCTGTTTATATTACATTTTAATGTTTTACAAACTAAAATTTTAGCTTCACCTGTTTAAAATATACGATAGGTTGGTATAGGTGATCAAGGTAAAATGACGTTTGAATGCTCTTCAGTCACCCTAAGTCTTCACCTAAAAAATATATATTTGACTCTGATCGAAATGAAATACTCTTTGGACGAGAGACTACAGATTGTTATGTTATTTTACAAGTGCTAAGAAAATGCAAGAGAAGCAAGAAGAAGATTTATTGCAAATTTTCATAGAAATATATCCATCAATACAATTCTAAGGATAAAAAACCTATTTGAGAAAAATAAAACTTTACATGATAGAAAAAGAAATATACAAAGAAGAGGAAATCGAGACCAGGCCATTATAAATTATTTTCAAGTTAATCCAACCAAATCTATTTCGGATGTAGTTCGGGAAGTTCAGTACGGTGGCGGTGTAAGGCGCAGAAGAGTTACCCGAGGGACTGTTCACAGGACTCTGAAAATTCATAAATTTAGGCCTTTTCGTATCCTTCCACTTCATCACCTAACACCGGTACAAAAAGAACTTCGCTTCCAATTTGTTTCTCAAATGGTAATTCGGCAAGAAAACGAAGACCCTGATTTATTCAAAAATATTGTGTGGACCGACGAAGCTACTTTCACAACATCGGGAGTATTCAACAGACATAATAGTCACCACTGGGCCGTTGAAAATCCAAAAAAGTTCCAGACTATTAAATTTCAAGGGAGGAATTCTATTCATGTTTGGTGTGGGATAAAAAACAATAAAATTTTGGGACCAATATTTTTTAACGGGACTTTAAATGGGCACAGATATTATGAGTTTTTAGAAAACGAAATTGAAAATTTTTTGGAAGACTTACCATTGGCAGAATATCAGAATTTAATTTGGCAACATGATGGGGCGCCTCCTCATGCCGTGCATGATGTGGTTCAATTTTTAAATCGGCGCCATAACGAATGGATAGGGCGAAATGGAACATATGCTTGGCAGCCCAATAGCCCCGACCTCTCAGTTTTGGATACATTTCTTTGGGGCCATTTGAAGAACGTTGTATACAGACAACGAAACGAAAATATTCAAGAGATCATGGGAAAAATTGTTGATGAAATAAACCGCCTTAACCAGGAAAATCATATTGTAACAGCAAGTTTAGAAAGGCTACAAAGGGGTTATCGATGTTGTTTCGAGAAAAACGGCGGTCACATTGAAAACTTATGTTATTACTAGTTTTATTTTATTATTTAATAATTATTTTTTATTGAATTTCTTTTTCTATCATGTAAAGTTTTATTTTCCTCAAATAGGTTTTTTATCCTTAGAATTGTATTGATGGATATATTTCTATGAAAATTTGCAATAAATCTTCTTCTTGCTTCTCTTGCATTTTCTTGGCACTTGTAAAATAGCATAACAATCTGTAGTCTCTCGTCCAAAGAGTATTTCATTTCGATCAGAGTCAAATATATATTTTTTAGGTGAAGACTTCGACAATAATTAAAATAATGTCAATTTTTATTGACAAAGCATTCAAACGTCATTTTACCTTGATCACCTATACCAACCTATCGTATATTTTAAACAGGTGAAGCTAAAATTTTAGTTTGTAAAACATTAAAATGGAATATAAACAGCTATCGCAAAATCAAATCTTTTAATCAGAACGGACATAAAAAAAAATCACTCTTTCCAAAAATCGTATAAAAAACAATACATTCCATTTAAAAAACACCTGATGCATAGCGTAACTCTTTTGTTTCTGGTTCAAATATTTTTTCGATGATATTTTTGGATTCTACAAGAAAAAATACACAAGGAAGGTCGAAAATAGGTCCCTGTTCAGTCCTCGCTGGAACACCCTGTACCAGCCGGGGCGGGACGCGAGGAATAGGTAAAACGAGTCAGGTATTCAAGTGCCCCAACTTATATTTTATTCAGTAAACTTTGACAATGTTAACTTTCTATTGAGATGTTATAAAATATAATATACCAGAAACTTAATTAATAACAAGGGGGGCCGTATGAATCGAGCGTTGGTCGTTTGGTTTAAATATGTCTCGGAATATGTATCTAAAAAACTATAAAAACTCGTTACCGCGCATTATTTTACCACGGCACATCAGGGCGTAGCTACAGGTGGGTACTCTGGTCTCTCCCGCCCACTTTAGATGGCAAGCAATTATTTGTTTTCAGTAAACACAGCGTGATGACCTTTTATTTTTCTTTTTATTTAGTTGTTACTTATTTTTGCTCGTGTTATTTTGCATTTTTGGTGTATTTTATGTTTTACTGTTGTTTTATTATGGATTATTCGTTCCGAACAGCACTAGCTACGCCACTGCCTCCCATTTGGCTAAATCATATTATGTGTGTATTTTAATGGTACTCGATTGAGAAACAAAGGCAAGAAATATAAGTATGAAATAATATAATATACAAGATATAAAAAATTATATACTTATGTATAAATGTTGAATATTTACATTCTCCCGGCTTGCAGATATTAAAGTCTATCGTTGTTTGCAATTTACTTGAAAACTGTTATCCACTTGACATTGTACTATTGTTATTTTATTCACTAAAGAAAATACAAAAGAAAATAATAAAAGAAGAATTATTTCTAGTGGTTATTTGCTTTTGTCCTCCTGCACAAACAGATATAGAAACAATTTTCATAAGAAAAAGCAAACATTTTAACGTCTTAAGTAAAAATTCAAAGACAAGAATAAACTAGTCTCAGTCAGAAACGTAAAATTATTAACTTAAAAATTTATTTTGTGACACGTGTTTCGACTTTACGGTCACCATCAGACCTTTTAACTAGATGGCCACTACAAATTAAAACATAAAACAACTAGGTGTACATACAGTACACATATTAGACGAAGTTCTGCCTATCTAGTTATAAGGTCTGATGATGACCGTAAGGTGGAAAAACGTGTCACAAAATAAATTTTAAAGTGAATAATTTTATGTTTCTGACTGAGACCGAGACTAGTTTATTCTTCTCTTTGAATTCTTATAATCAGGTCTTTTAGAGAAATATGGACGATTTCTTTGTCTTAAGTAAACTTTGCAGTGTATAGTGCATGAGTTATTCTATGCAGACTAATATACAGGGTGTCCCACGATGAACTTCGGCGATCCATTTCTCAGAAAGTAGGCTTTAGAAAAATTTGAAATTTTGGCAGCTAACTAAAGTCGATTGGAGCAATTCGCGCAAAATATTTTCAAGATGGCGGCACTTCCGGTTATACCGGAAGTAGACGTCAACTTTCTTATTTTAAATAGAACACCCTGTATATAATCAAATTTTTGGATTCCTCGATAAATTCTAGGTATATTTCATGTATAATATCCTATATCTAAGTTCAACTATTTTTGAGATATTTTGAATTTTATGTTTGCAGGTCTAGACATAACTATAAATATCTGCTTATCAAAGTCTTTATTATTTATTTGCGGATGGTTTCCTT
Organism: Kuschelorhynchus macadamiae; assembly: GCA_030620095.1. Lineage (NCBI taxonomy): Eukaryota > Metazoa > Arthropoda > Insecta > Coleoptera > Curculionidae > Kuschelorhynchus > Kuschelorhynchus macadamiae. The sequence goes on along the minus strand of JAUTXW010000521.1, from coordinate 1,050,309 downwards.
GTCCAAAAGGATCCACTTTAGTGGCCTGTGCTGATATTTTTATAATAAATAAATATAGGGCGATCAAAAACTGACCTTATAAATATACTTTAAAAAATCGTTAAAAGTAACTTTTTTTAAATGGAAACCCCCAATTTTTATAATTTTATCTTATTTAACACTTAAATAAGGGTGACTTTGTATAAAGTTGCCTATTCCAAAAATTTGTAGTTTTTGAGTTATTGACGATTTAAGACTTTTTACTCTAATAATACCAGACGGCTTCTAAGGTTTCTTGTTAGTTGGCCATGACGGGGAGGCCTGGCGAGAACAAAACCGATTGGTTACTGTAGAAACGTAATATATATTGTCGTCAATTATCTACTAAAATATTATTTATTTATTATAGTAATTATAATAATTATTAAACTAATAATCATGCCGGGGCGATTAAATTACACACACGAGGATTATTTGAATTTGTTTATTATCTATGGGGAATCTAACAGTTTTAACAAGAACATGCCAGATATTTGCTGACAGATATCCAGATAAACAGAAACCGTTACCGAACAGCGTTAAACAAATGTTGGAAAACTATAAAAATGTTGAAACCATGAAGACAAAAATTAATTAAAGAAAGCCTATTCCCATTATAGTCTAGTCTACACAAGAGCACAACTTATTTTTTCAATAAATGTTGAAAATGTCCACCTTGTACAGGGTTGTCCAACGAAGGGTAAAAACCTTTATAATTTCTTTATTTTACAAGATATTGAAAAATGGTAAAAACAAAAGTTGTAGGGATTTTAGAGAGGAATAAGGATAATTTATGATAACAACAATTGAACATCAAATAAAAAAATTACGCGAAAAAATTATGGTTATTTTGCTTATTTTAAATGGAACACCCTGTATATTATTGCATTTTTGGATTCTCCCGAAAATTCTAAACACTTTTTATATAAGATATTACACCTTTAAACCTAATAGTTTCGGAGCTATGAACAGTTGAAAATCAGTATTTTGGCTAATTTGCATTATTGTAAAACCTATCTAATGAAATAGGTACCATGAGTATACGAAAGTTGGTACTTCAGCTTGTACCATAGTAAGCACCACTATTAATTAAAGTGGCCAAGAGGCCGATTTTTACTTGTTTTTAGCTTAAAAACATATGAATTTAGGAATAACGAAGTGGCAACATATCTGCAATAACTAAACGAGTAGATATTAAATAACGACGGAACAATATTTATTATAAACCAAATCTATAATAACTTAACGAATATGTATTAAATAACGACGGAACAATATGTATTATAAACAAAATCTATAATAACTAAACAAATAGGTATCAAAGAACAAGGAAACAAAACTTATGAGAAAAAAATCTAGTTTTCAAAAATGCCTCCTTCAGCGGCTAAGTACATTTGCATGCGTTCTATAAAGTTTTCTTGAGTGTTACGTAACATTTCGTTGTTAACGGCTCTAAAGGCCTCTTGTATTCTCTCCTTCATTTCGTTTGGACCTTCACAAGGCGTAGCATTTACAAAATTGTCGAGGAATCCCCATAAAAAGTAATCCAAAGGACCGAGGTCCGGAGACCTAGGGGGCCATAGAATCGGTCCTTCGGCTTCATTATTTACATACCATGGATTCCCCCTATTACCTATCCAATTCGATCCATGACGTTCAGTTAAAAAGTATGTGACATCACGTGTGCCATGCGGTGGGGCCCCATCATGTTGAAACCACATATTGTTTCTAACTTGAATGTTCACATTTTCTAATAAAATCGGCAGTGACTCCCTTAAAAAGTTTAAATATATGTTACCAGTTAAATTACCCTGGATAAAATATGGTCCAATAACATAATCGTTTACAATGCCACCCCACACGTTCACGGACCATCTTCCTTGTTTCATAATTTCCCCTCTCCAATTAGGATTTTGTTGACTGTAGTACCTTATATTATGTCGGTTCATAGTACAGTCACTCCTAAACGTAGACTCATCTGTGAATAACACATTTCTAAAAAAGTCAGGGTTTTGGTAAGTTTTCTCTATAGCCCAAGCACAAAAATCTACTCTTTTTTCTATATCTCCAGGTAGTAACTTTTGGTGATATGAAATACGATAGGGATGGACTTTGTGATTTTGTAAAATTCTCTTCACAGATGTGTAAGACATACCAAGTGCTTCGCTCCGAGAATTGGTACTTTGAATTGGATTTTCATAAATGGAAAGCAGAACTCTTAGCTGATTTTCCTCATTGAGAACAGGCTTGTTAACAACGACTCTCTTCTTATAATCCACGTTTCCGGTCTCGCGGAATCTAAGTCCTAATTTTTTTAATGTTCCTAAACTTGGTTGTCGTCTATCGGGATATCTGTCCAGATACTCTCGTTTGGACGGTCTTAACTGATAACCATTCCTCGCCAATATATTTAACAAATCTATCATTTCGGCTTTGGAATAACGTGTGACGTTTCTGTTCATCTTTAACAACTAACAACTTCACTAAAATAATATTCTTTAAAAAGTAAACTACCGAAAGTTTGACAAATCTTTGATTAACTTGTTGCCCGGCAACCAAACGACAGTATCTCGATAGACGATAAGCAAGTTTAAACACGTTAAAGAAATTAGGAGTTAGATTCTGCAGCGAGCCCGGGAATGCGGATTATAAGAAGAGAGTTGTTAACAAGCCTTTTTTTGATGAGGAAAATCAGCCACGAGTTTTTTTTTGAAACATATATTTTGTTTATAATAAATATTGTTCCGTCGTTATTTAATATCTACTCGTTTAGTTATTGCAGATATGTTGCCACTTCGTTTTTCCTAAATTCATATGTTTTTAAGCTAAAAACAAGTAAAAATCGGCCTCTTGGCCACTTTAATTAATAGTGGTGCTTACTATGGTACAAGCTGAAGTACCAACTTTCGTATACTCATGGTACCTATTTATTAGGTTTTACAATAATGCAAATTAGCCAAAATACTGATTTTCAACTGTTCATAGCTCCGAAACTATTAGGTTTAAAGGTGTAATATCTTATATAAAAAGTGTTTAGAATTTTCGGGAGAATCCAAAAATGCAATAATATACAGGGTATTCCATTTAAAATAAGCAAAATAACCATAATTTTTTCGCGTAATTTTTTTATTTTATGTTCAATTGTTTTTATCATAAATTATCCTTATTCCTCTCTAAAATCCCTACAACTTTTGTTTTTACCATTTTTCAATATCTTGTAAAATAAAGAAATTATAAAGGTGTTTACCCTTCGTTGGACAACCCTGTACTTTCAATCATTTTTCGCATCTCCGAATAAATTCCTCGTGGGTGGCCGCTCTAATTGAAGCTGGAGATAAACTTTCGAATGCGTCCCTTACCCTTGCCATACAGTCCTCTTTCGTTGTTACTGGATTAAAATAAACGATTCCTTTTGTCGTTCCCTATATAAAATAGTCTAAGACTGTCAGATCGGGGGAACGAGGAGGCCAAAGAAACGGTCCATTGTTGGCAATCCACTTGTCGTAAAACGTAGCTTGTAAAAAGTTAGTAACTGCAACGGTTCTATGTGGTGGGGTGCCATCGTGTTGGTAGAAAATTTGACTATGTTCTGCCAAAGGTAAATTACTTAAATATTCGTTGTCCAACTCTTCAAGAATATTCAGATATCTTTCTCCTACAAAAGTTTAAAGACATAATTTTACGGAAAGAAACACTTTGATAATATAATAAACAAAATACATCAAAATTCAATTAATTTAATCTGAAGAGTGCTCAATAAAAAAAAGAAGGTTTAGTATTTTATGACTTTCTAAAGTATCATGTATAAATAGCTTGTAAATATCTAACTAAAGATAACTTTCCTTGGGACGATATATTTTTTTAGATATGATGTGTTACGGTGTGGACCAGTATTTGTATGAAGTAGTGTAGTGTGACCTGTATAAATAATTTAATTTAATTTGTTCATGTAATAATATTTACTAAATGACTTATATAATTTTGGACTGACGCTAAATTATTAAAAAAATTATTGTAGTATTACCTAAATGGATTATGTTTCATTAAAAAAGTCCTTGTGTTTAGGCAATGTATAACTTATCATTCAAATTTTCTTCGTAAAAATTCAGTTTTGTTATTCCATCGCTTCTTATTCACAAAATACATGAAATTGCCAGGATTCTTGAAAGTTCCGCGATCGTACTGCATAAGGATTCGAATCACTCCAAAAATGGGACTTGTGTCTATTGAAAAGGCAATTTTTAGTAAATTTTGCTTCATCGGTCCAAATTATATTGTCCAAAAATCTAGGGTTATCTTGTACCATTGTTAAAATAAACTCGCAAAACTGTACTCTTTTTGGCAAATCAGTGTCTTTTAGATGTTGAACCAATGATATTAAATAATGTTGGAAGTTATGTTCAGAATCCTCTGCACTGAGTTCCTCGAGATTCCTGATTGTCTTGCCACGTTTCTTAGGGATGTCATTTGATATGCTGTAAAATATCCCAGAATTGCAATCTCGACATTTTCGTTATCAACAATGGGCTTCCTCTTATTAATTTTTTCCCTGACGTTTTCAAAATTTTTATAGTTTTTCCAACATTTGTTTAACGCTGTTCGGTGACGGTTTCTGCTTATCTGGATATCTATCAGCAAGTATCTGGCATGTTCTTGTTAAAACTCTGTTAGATTCCCCATAGATAATAAATAAATTCAAATAATCCTCGTGTGTTTAATTTAATCGCCCCGGCATGATTATTAGTTTAATAATTATTACAATTACTATAATAAATAAATAATATTTTAGTAGGTAATTGTCAAACGACAATAAATATTACGTTTCTATAGTAACCAATTGGTTTTGTTCTCGCCAGGCCTCCCTATCATGGCCAACTAACAAGAAAACTTAGAAGCCGTCTGGCATTATTAGAATAAAAAATGTTAAATCGCCAATAACTCAAAAACTACAAATTTTTGGAATAGACAACTTTATACAAAGTCACCCTTATTTTCAGTGTTAAATAAGATAAAGTTATAAAAATTGGGGATTTCCATTTGAAAAAAGTAACTTTTAACGATTTTTAAAAGTATGTTTATAATGTCAGTTTTTGACCGTTCTATATTTATTTATTATAAAAATATCAGCACAGGCCATTAAAGTGGATCCTTTTGGACAAGGAAGCCACCCGCAAATAAATAATAGAGACTTCGATAAGCAGATATTTATAGTTATGTCTAGACCTGCAAACGTCATTTTTTACATAAAATTCAAAATATCTCAAAAACAGTTCAACTCAGGTATAGGATATTAAACATGAAATATACCTAGAATTTTTGGAGGAATCCAAAAATTCGATTATATACAGGGTGTTCTATTTAAAAAAAGAAAGTTGATGTCTACTTCTGGAATAACCGTAAGTGCCGCCATCTTGAAAATATTTTGCGCGAATTGCCCCCATCGACTTTAGTTAGCTGCCAAAATTTCGAATTTTTCTAAAGCTTACTTTCTGAGAAATCCATCGCCGCAATTCGTCGTGGGACACCCTGTATATTTAGGAGATGATATATAATATTTAGTTTAAAAAATATAACAAAGGTCTAGGTTAAAATGTTATACATATTTTTTTTTATACGAAATGATTAAGAAAAATATTAAATTCTACACCTAAAACTAAACTGCTTCTCATAATAAGTGGATCACAGTGGCGTAGCTATGGGGGGGGGGGGCTAAGAAATGCTCTGTCTCTTATGGCGCTGGAATTTATTTTCAAGTTCGAAAAATGGCTGCTAGTGGGCGTAACAGCAACACAAAAATGGAAATGCCGATTTTCTCTTGAATTTTCCTAATTAGAGCTTGTCGAAAATATAAGCATTGTATTATTCAGGCAATTATGCAACTTTTTGTTATTTATTATTTTTTTAAATTTTCAAGGTCAAACTTTCTTTCTTTGAAACCGATGAATGGATGAACCGCTTTTTGCTCTTGACTGTACAGTAATGATTGTATTAGTGGTTACTAGATGGCGTATTTTCGGAATTTTTCAAATAATGTGAATTTTCTCAAAAAAATCAAATGATATGATATGAATTTTTTTTTCATAATTGCATGGCGAGTTTGTAAGACACTGAAAAACCTTTATTGGACCTTCTATAACTTTACTCTTCTAGACCTGATGATGGCACATCAAGGTGGCGAAACGTTGGCGTTATAGTAATAAATAAATTTGTCCAAAAAGTCAAAATTGCCTTTCTGCTAGTGGTCATGGCAGGCTTTGATATGATATTTTTTGAATTACCTGGTTATCTGGGTATTTAAACAAACAATATTGCATTATAAACGTATCATCTCAAATTTATGACACGCACAGATTGCTAAAAAGGACCACAGTGCGTCTTTAAAACCAGGCTCGATAGAGAATGTGCGTGCATATCATCCCGGCGAGTCCATTATACCCAGTGACCGATCAACAACACAATAGTTTCATCGGTGTTCTTCACCGCATACTATTGTTCAATAAAACAATAAAAGCTTTTATTTAACTGCACTTGTATGTTAGTATGTTTAGGTCAACTCTTGAAAGTAACTTTTGAAACAGTTCCTGTATTGGAATTAACTTAGATTTGGTTTACATGCATAAAGTCGATGGCAATACAATAATATGGTGCCTAATCGTAAATGTCTTATACAGGGTGCGTACAAAATAATGTTAAAAAGTACAAAATAAAATAAATATAAAATAATTTTTTAAAATGCTTTTAATTTATAAACTTTTGAACTGAAAAGTATAAAATAATTAAACTTACATAAACATAGAACTTTTAAAAAATTAAATATTTTTTTCTCATTTCAAATAACGCCCTATTTATGCAAATTTAACTATGTTTCACTTTTCTGTTCAATAGTTGTATAAATAAAAAAAAAGCTATTAAAAAGTTATTTTTTTGGGCTTCTCTTAATTTTTAAAACTGGCGTCTTCCAAATATGCCGCCCCGGGCAAATGTCCGACTTGCCTTCTCATAGAGCTGGCCCTGCATTAGCCCTAAATATTGATTTCAAAATTAAAACGTTCGATTTTTTAGCCGAAGGAAAAGCATATTATTTTACTCGTATACAATGTTTATTACTTTTTCTGAAATTTCACCCTCCTGAGTAATTACCTGAATAATATACTATTTTCAAATAGTACATTTTAATTGTGAGTCAGTGTGATAGAAATGTCTATTATTTTAAAATTTGTTGTTACGATTTAGACTGATACTTGAAACGGAAAGCAAACAGTGCACATAAAAGATACTGTTATTACAAAAAAAAATCCTTGGTATTTTGTTGTATTGAAAGCAATTTATATCAGGAAATGTTGCGTGAAATTTCCGATAATAATAATAATCTAACATAATTGAAATCAAAATAAATTGTTTAGCGCAAAAATCAAGTGGCAATTAGCTTTTTGATGGTGTGGCGCCGCGATTTAAGGGAATTTATTAAAAACAGTAATTAAACAATATATATATATATATATATATATATATATATATATATATATATATATATATATATATATATATATATATATATATATATATATATATATATATATATATATATATATATATATATATATATATATATATATATATATATATATATATATATATATATATATATATATATATATATATATATATATATATATATATATATATATATATATATATATATATATATATATATATATATATATATATATATATATATATATATATATATATATATATATATATATATATATATATATATATATATATATATATATATATATATATATATATATATATATATATATATATATATATATATATATATATATATATATATATATATATATATATATATATATATATATATATATATATATATATATATATATATATATATATGTGCTGTTGTTGTTGCGCTTGAGTTTTTGCGATTTTAGATTTGTTGATTATTGTCTTCCATACTGTTGGTAGTTTTAATGATTCGTCCCTTTTATTCAAATCACCTTGTTTTTTAATTTCTATGGCTTCTCGGATTATTCTGGTCTTATAATGTTCTATATTGGCAATCTCCCTACACCCATCGAAATTTATTTTATGGCCGGTTTCCTGATGATGTAGGAATAAAGCTGAGGTTGTTTGTTTATTTCTGATGCTGAGTTTATGCTCTTCCACTCTTGCTGATATTCGCCTGTTAGTTTGCCCTACGTACAACTTTTCACAGTCCTGGCAAGGAATACTGTACACTCCGTGGTTTTCCAGTTTGATTTTATCTTTTGGGTTTCCGAGTAGTTTACCTATAGTTGTTTGTGGCTTGTGTATTGTTTGTATGTTGTGTTTCCTCAGAATTCTTCCGATTCTGTCTGTTGTGCCTTTTACATATGGTAAGACTACCCGTTGCTTTCCCGGTTCATATTTTTTGTTGTTCGTTGTTCGGGAAATCTGTGCATTAATAGTTTTCTCTATGGTGCGATTTGTGTAGCCATTTTTCTTTAAAGCACTAGATATTACCTTAAGTTCGTTTTGTCTCTTCTGTGTTTCAGTTAGTCGCACGGATCTAGATATTAGAGTATTTGCCACAGCTTGAATTTGTGCTGGGTGATGATGTGATTTTGCATTTAAATATCTGTCTGTATGTGTTGGTTTTCTATACACGGTGTATTCGAAATGTCCGTTATGCAGTTTTGTGACCAAAACATCTAAAAATGGTAGTTTGTTGTTTTCCTCTAACTCTAGAGTAAATTGTATTCTGGGGTGGATTGAATTTATGTGAGTCAGAAATTTTTCGAGCTCTGCATGACCATGTTGCCATATAATAAATATGTCATCCACATAACGAATCCATAATTTGGGTTTTAAACTTGCTTTCTCAAGAGCTTCTTTCACGAAGTATATCATAAATAAATTCGCGACTACTGGTGATAGCGAGGACCCCATTGGAGCACCATCCATTTGTTTATACATTTGCCCGTTGAAAGAAAAATAAGTATTTTTGAGGCAATGCTCCGAGAGTTCTATTATATGTGCCTGGAAATCCTCGTTCATAGCAATCTTGTCCAATGCTTCGTCGATAGGAATACTGGGATATAACGATTTGACATCTAGGCTTGCTATGATATCGTTTTTTTCAAGGACGATATCTCGTATAATTCGAGTGAAATGCTCCGAGTTTTTTACAAATGAATCAGCTTTTTCTACAGTTGGTTGCATAATTTCAGAGAGGTATTTCTCCAGTTTTTGTAGCGGCGAATTAACAGCACTAACAATAGGTCTGATAGGCGCCCCTGGTTTGTGTATTTTTGGTAGACCATAGAGTTTAGGATATCTGCTCGACTTTTCCCGTGGTATGATTTTTTGTTGAATTTTGGGGTTTATTGGTGAACTTTTTATTTTATTTTTAGTTGTTTTTTCTAGGTACGTTGTCGGGTCCCTTAGAACAGGCCTATAACAATTGTCTTGTAGGATATCCTGCATTTTTTGTACGTAATCTTGAGTATTCATAACCACAGTTGCGTTTCCTTTATCTGCTGGAAGGATTGTGATGTCTTTATTTTTTCGAAGGTTTATTAGGGCCCTTTGTTCAGTGTCATTTAGGTTTTGTTGTGGTGTTTTGCTTGATCTTAAAATTCTTGCCACCTCTTGTCGAATCTCCTCTGCTTTTGTTTCTTCAGAGGAGTCAAGGACAGCCTCCACTCCAGCTATTATTTCTTCTGTAGGGATTTCCTTAGGAGATATCGCAAAATTAAAACCCTTACTCAGTACGGACTTTTCACTTTCTGAGAGACTGTAGGCTGATATATTATGTACTAATTTATCGACGTCTACTGATGATCTTTGTGGCTGACTCGACTTTCTTAGAAGATTGTCATACTTTTTCGAAAGTTTATCTGTCTTAATATTCTTTCTTCTATTCGAAAGCAGAAATAAACAAACAACCTCAGCTTTATTCCTACATCATTAGGAAACCGGCCATAAAATAAATTTCGATGGGTGTAGGGAGATTGCCAATATAGAACATTATAAGACCAGAATAATCCGAGAAGACATAGAAATTGAAAAACAAGGTGATTTGAATAAAAGGGACGAATCATTAAAACTACCAACAGTATGGAAGACAATAATCAACAAATCTAAAATCGCAAAAACTCAAGCGCAGCAACAACAGCACCATCCGGAAAACATAAATAACGACCAACGCCTGGGGGTATAAAAGGAAGTGTCGCAGTCACCAACACTTCAGTCTCTATTCGGACGCGGGAAAGAAAGCTTCGAAAATGCCAAATGTGATTTTGGCGAAACGTCAGCAAAACTGTTCTTTTCAGAACGACAGTAGTGAACGGATGTACACCCGGAATGAAAACACATTGCATTTTTCCGTCCGTGAAGGAGTAAAAATCAACATATATATATATATATATATATATATATATATATATATATATATATATATATATATATATATATATATATATATATATATATATATATATATATATATATATATATATATATATATATATATATATATATATATATATATTCTTCGGACTTTCCTCAATAAAATTTTACATTACAAAAATTGACTGAGTTTAGGTTAGTTTCCAATACATCAGTATTTTTTAGAAAATGGTGTGGATTTCTTATATTATTCTTCCCTCGTAAAAGGGAAATATTGTAATCGTGATAAAATCACTCTCCGAGATTTTTTTAGGTTTTTACGTTTCAGGGTCCGTAGAAACCGTAAAAAATGTTTTTGAGTGGCGTTGGTCTGTCTGTCTGTTCGCGGCATAGCTAAAAAATAACTTAACCGATTGACTTAAAATTTTGGTCAAAAATTAAGGGTCAGATGAGGATGAACCGGTAACATTTTGGTAAAAATCCAATATGGCGAAACAAAATGGCGGCCTATTGAAATCTTAAAACATTATTATCAAAAAACTACTCATCTAATTTATCTGAAGGTTTGCATAAACATCTAGTATTATGTTGGAATCAGCCGATAAAATTTTCGTTCGAATTCAAAATGGCAGAACAAAATGGCGGTATAATGAAATAATTAAAAACTCAGCCTGAAAAAACTGCTTGATGTTTAGATTTTAAATTGTGTGGCATAACTAATTGCAGTACAGGGATCAACTAGTAAAATAGTGGTACTAATTCAAGATGATCGAACAAAATGGCGGCCAAATAAAATGTTTGTAATCGTGAAACAATCACCCTCTCAGGTTTTACATATCTTTACGTTTTAGCGTTGTTACATGCCAAAAAATATTTTTTATCAATTCCGTCGGTCAGTCTGTCTATCTGTCTGTCTGTCTGTCTGTCATTTCGCAGCACAGCTCAAGGACTACTTACCCGATTGTCTTCAAATTTTGATAAAAAATAAAGAGTCCTATGCGTATGACCTGGTAACATTTTTTTAAAAATTCAGTTTGGCGAAACAGTATGCCGACCTAGTGAAATGTTAAAAATATTATTATTAAAAAATTGCTCATCCAATTTATCTCAAGGTTTGCATAAACATCTAATATTATATTGGAATGAACTGGTAAAATTTTCGTTCAAATTCAAAATGGCGGAACAAAATGGCGGTATAATAAATAAACTATTTAAAAATTCAGCCTGGAAAAACTACTTAATGCATTGATTTCAAATTTGTGTCATAACTAATTGTGGTATAGGGGTCAACTAGTAAAACTGTCTTACTAATCCAAATGGCGAAACAAATTTGCGGCTTAATCAAATTTTTGTAATAGTGAAAAAAATCACCGTCTCAGATATTACATATATTCAAGTTTTAGTGTCCTTAGATGCCAAAAAACCTTGTAAAAAAACAAGTCTTTTAAATTGTCAACGTTTTGCAACTTAATAGTTGCATCCCCAGGATACATATTATATAGATCATAAATCCTGCATGAAACCGATGTTATCAGTTTTTACCTACTCCGTTGGTCCGCATATATTACCAGAGGGAAGTAATCAATGGGGCAAATATATTAAAAAGTGCCTAAAGTGTGGAAAACTGTAGTTTTAAGTTTTAACACCATGTATAAATAGTAATTTAAAAAATTGGTTTTAGTTTTTTTTTCGTTAATTACATAATGCTCTGATTAAGATATTTAGCAAAGTGTACTTAAATAATCATCCAATCAATCAATCACACATCATTAAATTATCTTTTTTATTTGATTAATTACGTTAGTAATTAATCAAATAAAATAATAAGTCATAAAACCGATCTAAATCGGCTTTTTGACTTGGAATGGTTAAACTATTTATTTGAAGTCCTTGATATACCCAATTAGTTATTAATGAAATCGATACGGCTTTGTTATAAACTCTTCTAAAAGTTTAGTCTGTTATTTTAATAAAAAACGTAGGAACGTATCTGCTCAGTTCCTCGTCACTGTTCTGGGTTGTTGCTAGAGCGTCGTAGTCGATTGACTTATGAACTTCATCAATCCTAGATAAGGCATCTGCAATCACATTATCGCTTCCTGTTATATGCCGAAAGTCTGTCGTGAACTGACTGATAAAATCCAGGTACCGGAACTGTCGAGGTGATACTTGGCTTTTCTTATGACGAAATGCATATATCAGTGGTTTATGGGCCGTGAAAATACTAAAGTTTCTTGCCTCCACCATGTGTCTGAAATATTTGACGGATAGGTATGCGGCCAGTAGCTCACGGTTATAAGCGCCATATTTGCACTCTGTAGGACTGAGCTTCTTGGAGAAAAAGCTAAGTGGTTGCCACTGATCATTTACCCACTGCTGCAAGGCAGCGCCAATGGCAGAGTCCGAAGCGTCACAGAATATAGCAAGGGGTGCGTTGACATTTGGGTGCGACAACAAGGTAGCCTGGGCTAGTGCTTTCTTGCTGGCTTCGAACGAGGCTAGACCTTCTGTGGTCCAGTGTAACGGGGATCTTCCTTTGATTTTTTTCTTGAGGAGTGTGTTCAGTGATGCTTGAATCTCGGCTGCTTTGGGTATGAATCTCCGGTAGAAATTCACCATACCCAGGAAGCGACGCCGCTGAAACAGTGTTTCCATGTGGCGGAGGTGTTCTTCGGGCGTCGTTGAGGCAACAAGGGTGTCGTCTAGATATACATAACAATAGTCCAACCCTCGAGTAACTTCATCCATGAAACGCTGAAAAGTTTGTGCTGCGTTTCGAAGTCCAAACGTCTTAAATGGAAATTCGAACAATCCGAATGGTGTGGTGACGGCTGTTTTCGCGATGTCCTCCTCAGCTACTGGGATTTGGTTGAACGCACGGATTAAGTCGATGGTTGAAAAAATCGATTTTCCTTGGAGCTCTTGTGCGAAATCCTGGATATGGCGGACGCCATATTGGTCAGGACAGGTTCTGCTATTCAGAGCTCTATAATCCCCACAGGGCCTCCATTCGCCATTGTTTTTTGGTACTAGGTGCAACGGCGAGGACCAAGGACTTTTAGATGGCTTGGCAAGTCCGAGTTTCACCATGGTGTCGAATTCCTTCCTTGCTGTTTTTAGTTTGTCCGGAGCTAGGCGACGTAGTTTCTGGGCGACAGGCGGACCAGGCGTGGTAATAATATGATGCTGAGTTTTGTGTTTAATGTATTTGGGAGTACCGTTTGGTTTGATGATTCCCGGGAACCTTTCCAGAAGCACATGGAAAGGGGAACCACCATTAATTACTTTGACAGTCGGAGCGGTCTATTCCAAAACCTCAGCACGTGATGCCAGTTGTGTTGTGGAGTCCAAGAGTTTGCCTTGCTGCAGATCCGGGAGCAGTCCATAGTGTGCGATGAAGTCTGCTCCTAGGATAGGTTGAGATACGTCAGCTATGATGAATCTCCATGGAAAATCTTGGCGGAGTAATAGGTTAAGGGTACGCGCTACTATTCTGTATGTGGTTATAGACGAACCATTGGCAGCTGAAAGTGCGTAGGTTGATTTGGTATGAGCACCATCCACTCGGAGTCCCGGGATTACGCTTAGATCGGCACCGGTGTCGATGAGAAATCGAAGTCCGGTTTCACGATCGTAGATAAATAGGCGGGGTGATTTATTAACGCAGGTCTCATTTGCCGCCATCAGTGACTGCCCGGTTGGTTTCCCTGGTTCCATGAACAGGGCATAGTGCTTTTCTGGGCTTTCTGCTTGTATCGCCAGTGGTACCAGCATAATCCGGCTGGGGGCGCTTCCCTAGGTGTAGATGGCGAGCGATGCCGCGACTGGGATCGGGATCGAAAATTCGTGAAGGAATTTCGCATTCCTCTTGAAGCATACACGTCCTACTTGACACTAGCTAGCTCTCCCTTGACCTCTGAAAGTTGCTGTGTTAGTTGTTGCATGAGGGAATGGAGAATCTGGTATTCTTGCGAATGCTTAGGAGTTTTTGTGAAATATTTAGCTTTTCTAATTCCCTCGTAAAAGGGAAGTACTGTAATCGTAAAAAAATCACTCTCAACTCAACTCAATCGAGTTTTTTTCAGGTCTTCATGTTTCAGACTCCCTAGATAGCGAAACACATGTTTTCTAAATTCCGCCGGGCTGTCTATCTAAGTGCACATACTAGTGTTGAATTTTCTTATTTTCATGGTAACGGCTCCGAATTCATCATTACACTTGTTGAGTTATTATAATTTCAGTTGTTGCTCTATACGAGGGCTTTCCAATAAAGACTAGGACTAGTACTACCAAAACTTTATTTATTAATCTTAAACAACAATACTTTTATCACGCTTTATATAGTCCCTCTAATGCAATAACCTTATCCCAACGGTGCTGCCATTGTTCAAAGACATGGCGGAAGCCATTCCTTGAGGGCTTCTTCAAAACAGTCTCTAAAGCCTTAACAGCATCCAATTCTGTTTGAAATCGTCGTCCTTTGAGGTTTTTTTATGCTTGAGGAAACACAAGTCGCATGGAGCTATGTCAGGACTATATGGAGGATGCGGTACAGATCTGATATATTTAATGTTCAAAAACTCTGACACTATATTCGCTACCTGAGGGCGAGCGTTATCATGATGAAGTTTCCACTTTCCAATCAGCTCGGGTCGTTTTTAGGGGATGTGATCCTTCAGCAACTGGAACAAAATTTGTTTATAATAATTGGCAGTTTGTAACAGTTTAATTTTGTTATAAGTGCATTTCATTGTATGATTAATTTAATATTATAATCTACTACTTTAGTATTAAGTTTAGTGATTAATATGTACGCCTTGTTGGTTTGATTTACTTAGATATTAGTAGTTTTCTTATTAGAAGCGGTTACATTGTTCATATTTAAGCGAAATATAAATTTAACACCTTTTGCAGCAAATTTCGGTACACACAGTGTCACCTCTCGATAAGTAGTTAATTTTGTACCTATATCTGAACTCAAGATATAAAGGAATAATTTTCAGTAAATGGTATAAGTTTAGCGTTCGTTCATAGATGTCGCCAAAAAAAAATCAGTTCAAATATAATTGTTGGATTTATTTAATTTTGCCGAATTTAATAATTATATACTGTATAAGAAAAACTTCAAATAGCACTTTAGACAAACTATTTATTTCCCATATATTTTACAGAGTAGATATAAATTAAATTTTATTAATTTTGAAAACCTGTTTTCGAGTCCTTTATACAAGTCTTGGGATTTTCGTTTTCTTTGGCTAGATATGCTACATTTTTAGATTCGAGCCTGTATTTTGTATAACTCTTCTGTCGCTGTAAAAAAAACCAAATCATTAGTACCCCAATAAATTCTTTGATATAAAGTCGATATTATATATTAATATTGAACTGTAAATACTTGTATAAAAAAAAGGTTGTCTTGATAAATATTTCTTTTCAGATATACATAGGATTATTTTTAGACTATAGATACTTTATATACACCACTTCATATTTTCTCTTAAATCTACATTTTATTATTCGTGTTCCTTTTTGCTGTGAATATGTAACATATAGTTAGACATAAATAAACCAAAGGTATTTCTCGATTCAATATTAATATTCTTACCTTTTTTTCCTGAGACTATATAAACTACAGCCTTCTTATAATTTCTATCAATGTTTGATGTTCCGAAATTCAGATCGACTTTTGTTTGTCCATAGTTGCATAATTACTTGGAGCCTATTATAAACTGAAATTTCGTTACGTCTGCGTCTGATGTATTTCCTAAAGTAAATAGTTAATAATTGTGTGAATAAATTCCTGTTTTATGGTTAAATAATGAGTTTATACAGTTGGGAAAATTCTATTAAATTAAACTCAACTTACGTTTCATTTTTATGGCATTTAACTACTCCTGCATTAGCAAATAATTTTTTTTGACTCTTTGGTACTTTACTCCGGACTAATATTTGACTTTTCTGAGTGGTCCTTTTCCATTAGTACTAGAGTAATTAATTAAATATTATTTGTTTATTTACATTTCCATTTCGCCTTGGCGTTGCTTTTAAATTTCAGGTTAGTTGTTTCTGTCAATGTTATTGTTGCGTCGTCTCGGAACTTTTCGGATCTATTCGGCTAAGACTTCCATATTAACTTATTCTCGAAACCCTCCATCCGGTACTTCCTCATATCAAGAGCGCAGGCATCTTTTTCGCTGTTGCCAAGTGTATTCCTGCATTATTTCCTGTATCTTTCTCAACCAAAGGAGAGTCGTTTTTCTTGACTAACATGTTAATCATATCCTTGTTTTATTCCGTCTATGTGCTCTTTTGGCAAGGTTGTTAGCACCTGACATATTCTAGCCAATGATATTCCGCCACCTTAGTTAACCAAAGTTCTAGATGGAAAGGAATCTGGGGGAACACATTTTTCACTTTTCTGGTCACCTGCAGATAAACCACAAGCCTTCAGCGCGGGTCTGAGGAAATAATCCAGGAAAATCTTGGAAATCCGTTAGCGGGATTTTTCCTCAACACCGCATTAGTTTTTCGGGCACATTATAGTTTGCACTGTGAGTGTTATTTTTCGTGCTAGAAAATCTCTCTAAGAGAGGATTTGACCTGAAGATTGGACCAGACCGCCATTTTCCATGCCCTTGTACTTGGCACGTGAAACCACTTTTTGACTAGAACTGAGTGACCCTATTGGATAGGTAATTTGCTTTGATATCATTTATCCTGAAAAGGGGATATTTTTTTTTTGAAATTTTGCATGATTTTCAATTTTGTTAATTGGCTAACTTTTCTCATTTTTTTTTTGGAATTAACTTTTGCTCGGGTGAGACGATTATTTTTTTTGATGCAACAGGGGCTAGTTTTTATATATTTTTTTTGAAATTTTAAAAATTAAATGCAAGTGTAACGAATTCATGCGAAGATAATTTTTAGTTTGAATTTCGTCGAACATCTTTTACCTCAGTAATTTGATTCATTTTCCTATTATATTAACCATATTTTGTGGATCGTAAATTGGCTATATTTTATTTTAAAATAAAACCACAATATTTAAGCAGCTTGCATAGTGTGATTTGATTACTGCATTCATTCTTTTTAATAGATAATAAATAGATTAATAAATGGCTTGCATAGGTTTTCAGTAACAATTAAGTATGACGTAAATTGTTTTTCTTTTAGTTTATGGTATTTTTTTTGCATTTTGATTTGCCGCTGGAAAATAATTATTTAAATAAAACCCTTTTTTTTTAAGCTGGTTATATTAAAATTTAAGTATATTTGTGCATTTTGATTTTTCTTATTACTGCCTTATTATATCTATATTTTTTGTAAGTATTCTCACAACGTTTCGCTTAAATATTTGCTATTCTTCAGGTCTATACATACCTTCTTTTGTTAAGATTTTGCTATTTTTTTTTCATTTTATTCTCATTTCTATTTAAATTGGCCGAGGACAGTCTAAATTTTCTATTTATTTTATACGGGAAATTGTTATAGTAATAGATTTTGTTACACATTTATTTGTTGTAAATTGAATTTAGTTATTGGAGTCAGTTATAATAATGCGCTTATATTTTTCTTACCCAACGTTTCGATTAATTTTAAGTCATCATCAGGGCCTACATTTTTTTATAGTATTAGAATTACTTCTACTTTATTACGTATTGCTAATTTAAATCATTCGGATTCAGTCGAAACCTTGTATTTATTTTAGTGTTAACGCTGGTTATTGAGATTGTATTTGATAGAGTAAATTTTAGAATTTTCCTTTTCGATCTTAGTTTGTATTTGTGGATTTGTTGGATTTATTGACACAACGTTTCGACTGAATTTTCGATACCCATCAGGGTATTTTGTGCTTATTGATGGTATCTTTAGTGACTTCATTTTAAATTATTTAATTGTATTTTTTTTATTTTGTTGCTTGCGGTTTTAATTTATTTAAAGAAAAGTTCTGATTAGTGTCTTGAAATTAATTAAATATTTTTTTTATACTTCTCGGTAGGACTAAATTTTTAAAATTAAATTATTGTTCTGACTGTTCAGTTCATTTTGAATCAGTAGAAACCTTTTGGGGATTTTTTTGAATTAATTAAAAGTATTTGGGTTTTCGTTATAGACTTTGAATCACTATGAAAAATTCTAGAAAATTTTTGTTTTCATAGGGTTCAAGTCAGGGGCCAACTGTTAGTCACGGTCCTAATTTCAAGGTCAAGGGGCCAACTGTTAGTCACGGTCCTAATTTCAAGTCAGGGGCCAACTGAAAGTCACAGTCCTAATTTCAGTCAGGGGCTAATTGCAACTGCAAGTCACAGACAATTTCAAGCCACAAACTTAACTTCAGGACTCGGGACTAATCCCATGTCACGGGCCTAGTTTGAAGTTAGGAGCGCTAGGTGCTGCTGGATTTGGTGACACTTATTGTTTACTTTTTTCTTTATGCCGTAACTGATAACATACTTATTGTTTATATATTTTTTTTTCTTTTATACAGTAACAGATAAATGGATTTTTTTTTTCTTAACTTCATTTGTGTGTTTTATTTAGCTCACTCTTTTTCTTTTAAAGTATCAAGAGGAAGCAAGTGCCGCGAAGATCAAGGGGCTTTCCAATTTAAGCCGTTATAAATTGGTGGCGCTCATTTCTTTTTTTTCCTTTAAGATTTCTTAAGTTTTCCCACGCCCTACTCTCCGGGTTAATTGAGCTAGGGCATCTACATTGCACGCTCTGTTGACCACGAGCTGTAATCTTGATACCATTTTGTGATCGAAATAATTTAAAATTAAACAGTAATAATAATTATTAAATAAGAGCGTAGCAATCTTGCACCTTGGTTTTGAGAAAATCCAGAGTGACAAGTTACTGTACTACCATGTAGGACCATGTGCGTATACACCATGCTTTTGTGATCAAAAAATGTTATGACCATAGCTTTAGCTTTTGCTCGCGTGCTTTTTTTGGTGGTGATCCTCCTTTTTCTACCCTACGCAATGGATTGTTGCTTCATCTCCAGATCGTAACAATACACCCAAGTTTCATCCGCAGTAATAATGGTTTAAAACTATTTTTTGGGTTTTTCCGCCTTAGAAAATTAAAAAAAAATTAAAAATAAAATATAATTACCCTATAAACTGAATAGATAGTCTTAAGTTCTGGGTCCACTATGAAGGTACACTGAAAAATGTTTGTTTTCTGGACGTTTCGAGGGAAAGTCTACCCCCTCTTCAGCAAACCTACAAATAAAATACTAAAAGCAGAATATGTCTTATGTTTCGTATCAGAAATATAACCAGAATGGCTAATCTCTGACAAAATGTCAATGAATGTCAATTTAAAGGTGTTATTTTTAATTGTTAGAATAAGGTGAGAAATAGGTGTACCTAGAGTATGTTCATTATAATTTATTGTATTTTGAGGTTTCCTTTTTTTACTTCAGTATTTAGCAAATTTAACCAAGTGTTATTAAAACTAACGGAACAAGATGCTACACAATTATCTTTATTTAATAATATTAAGTAGGGAAATAGGATTACTGAAATTTAAAAGGGTTTTCGAAAGAGAGTGTTCTTTTCTAGATACTAGGTTAGGTAACCCTTTTGTTGCATTTCAATGTAATATAAATTCGCAAAATACGTAAAACGCCCAAATTCGTCCGCAAAACTAAAGGCATTTCGTGGTAAGGGAATATGTCCTTCTATGGAATTTTAAGAAACAAGCTGCCCCAAAGTGCCACTGTATAAAAAAAAATTAAAATAAGTTTATGATGACAGCGTATCAGGCGTATGGATTTATAATAGGCAACTCAACCTATAGCTATTATAATAATTATGTTAATTCACCTTCTAAAGAAAATTATTTTTGAAAATCGTTCAATTTAAACGTTGTTATCAAATTAAGATCACTAGAAATTACTTACTGAATTTTCCAATATTATTCATTAATTCATGTAATACCCACACCAGTCTACGAAATATTGCTAATATCTCCAAAATGATTTGTTAAAATAATAATTTAAGGCACTATTCCCATACTGCTTAATCCAAAGATGTAGTTGCAGATTAAACTTAGATGGCTTTGTTTTAAATCAGATGTCAAGAAAGGCGGACAGGTTTTTTTAGTTGACGTTTAAAAAATAAAACTTTTTGTCTCGTTAGTGTTTTTTTAGTAAAGGAACATAGCAGAATAATGAATTTGAACAATTTAACTAATGACTGGGTTTATGAATTCTTACGTGATAAAAATATCAAATTTGAAAATCATTCTTTGGCTGCAGAACAAGGACAAGTTTAAATATAAAAAATGACAAAGATAGCTCTTCGCGATAGGCAGAAAAAACGGAAAACATAATGTTTAGATCAATATCCTGAGGAGCATTTAAGATTTGTTGTCAAGAAGAAAATTAAATCTGTAGATGCTCGATTTATTTTTGATTTTAATGAAGCACATCCAGAACACGCCCAAAAAGTAAGGAAGTTTTGTGAAGTACTTATTTCACCATTAGAAGAAGACGTGATGTCAAAAGAGCAAGCTTTAAGTGTGAGTGTGGCTGCTGATTTGACCAAAAATCAATACAACGTTATTCGCCAATACGCAAAAAACTCTCCAAGTTACTATCAACTTCAAAAGCCAAAATTAGACTGTTACTCTCTTAGCAAGTATTTATCTGGTGCAAAAGTGGTACTTCAATGACTTCTGGATAAAACTACTGAAAGGTTAGTACAATCTTTAACAGTTAAATTAGAACCAGACACAAAATATATTTTAATATAAAAATGGGGCTGTGATGGAGCCGCAGATCAGTCGGAATACGTTCTTCGAATGACTCTAGTGATAAATATATTTTTATATGCAGTCTAGTGCCAATGAAATTATATGATTCAACCGATAACTCTGTTTTATGGAAAAACGATTTTCCTTCATCTACCAGATACTGCCGACCAATCCAGGTCCATTTCATTAAAGGGAAAGAAGCTGTAGTAAAATCAATAACAGGTGAAATAGAAAATCAAATATAAAACTTGATACCAAGCCAACTTTCAAATATTACAGTGGAGCATACATTATTATTTACAATGGTTGACGGAAAAATTATAAATATTATGACGGATACAAAATCTTCGATGCGATGCTTTTTGTATGGTGCTCCACCAAAAGACATGAACAATTTAGATTTAGTTGACAAAAAAACTGTTAATAGAAGTTATTTTTCTTTTGGTATGTCGTCCTTTCATGCGTGGATTCAGTGTTTCGAGTGTTTACTCCACATTTCGTACAATCTGCCATTTAGGTCCTCGTCTGCCAAAAGTGACGAACAAAAAACGTTGAAAAATAATCTAAAGACGGAAATCCAAAATGAATTTCGAAAACGCAATGGTCTGTTAATAGACGTTGTCAAGCAGGGGAGAGGAAACACTAACACTGGAAATATGGCACAAAAATTTTTCAGTAATCCTGCCCTTACAGCCGAAATCACAGCCGTGGATGAGGAATTAATTGCTAGATTTAGTGTTATATTAAAAACTATTGCTTGTGGCGAAAAAATTAATATTGCCAAATTCGAAGAATGTTGTACTGACACTGCCTTACATTACGTAAATCTGTAGGACTGGTATTTTATGCCTGTGTCTGTACATAAAATTTTGATTGATGGTGCTGATATTGCCGAAGATGTTTTACTACCTATTGGATAACTAAGTTAAGAATCTCAAGAGCCTAACCATAAGCTTTTTAGGTCTTATAGGGAAAAACCATTCTAGAAAAATATCTAGAGTTGCAAATAATGAGGACATTTTTAAATATCTTTTATTAGCGTCTGATCCATTAGTTACTAAATTGCGACCAAAAATCAACACCAAGAATCAAAATTTACCCTTGTGTGTTTTAAATCTTTTGATCTAAAAATGAAAATTAGCGACAATTATTTCATAACTATTCATCCATCAAATCTCCTCATATTTTTAAAGTTAAGGGTACTGTTTTTTAGATCATTATTTGCCTACTCTGTATATTTTTGGACTTTACTAAAACTATAGCTACTGCTACTCCAGTATCTTTGGATGCACTAATTATTGTTCACAGTTCGACTGCGGTACCGTTCGGTTGTGCTTTGTTTTGCGTTCCTCGCGGTCGAGCTGCTTCGCAGTACGTGTGTTTGTTCTGTTTTGTTTTCGCTGTGTATTTTTGTTTCGAATTTTTCATTTTCTAAATATGGCTGAATACAAGTGTGACAATTGCCGTAAGGAGTTTTCAGAGAAAGACAAATACAATAAACTTCGTTGTAGTGGCGAGTGTAAACGATCTTTTTGCATGAATTGCACGGGCCTTGATAAGGCTACCACAAAAATCTTGATATTACAAAAATCAACCCACCTCCGATTTTTCTGCGCCCTGTGCGACTCCCCTAGTTTGAAATATTTCAACGATAAAATCACAAAGGTATCTCAAAATTTGATTCCACATGAACTTTTTGATTCAGTCGTAAACCTTGTATCCCAATTGTCAAGTAGTGTACCGACAATTTCTGAAATGTATGACATTTTAGTGAAGAGTGAATCCAGGTGGGATATCATGGAGAAAAAGATTGACGATATCCATAATCTCTCGAGGGAGTTTTCCGCTTACAAGCCAGATATGTTATTAAAGTCTCTAAGGGATATGGAACAGAATATTTTCAATATTTCCCAAATCCTCTTCACCAATGCCGAAGAAGCGATAAAAATCCAAGTATAGGACTCCTCTTCAATTGAATTAAAAGCAGGTATTGCTAACATTAAGAGCAACCTAACTTGTGTAACTGACTTGGTAAAGGAGCTATACTCCAAATATGAAAACCAACATAAGTGTAAGCATATCAAAAATACATACCCTACCACCATATCCTTGCCTACACCAACTATGGAAACTACCTGCTCCACCGCCTCTACACAAACTGAGGTAACACCTACGGATATTCCCAGTACTACTGAAGGCTCCAGCAAGCTGGCTTGTAATAATACACAACGGTGGCACTATGTAGTCGTAAGAAATCTTCCTGCAGGGTTTACGCCTAACAACATAGTTCACTACGTTAGGGAGAAGCTTGGGACTACAGAGTTTATTCGCTGCTACCACCTAATCAATCATATCTCAAATATTGATTTTAAAATTGGAACTGAGTAAAAAAAGTCAGCTGAAAAGCTTTTAGACAGCCCTCTATGGCCCCATGGCGTAGTAATAAAACGGTCAGCTGTATCCGAACTTTCAGAAAAATCTACACCAAACCTCCCACCTCCCTCCACACCGAAAAAACTGCCCACCAACTCGAGCTCCGTCAGTTCACTGGTTGTCTCCTCTCCAATTTCTCAAAAGGGCACTATAATATCTTCTGACAAAGAGGCCATTGCTGCCTGCAAAGCAAATGTCTTGTTGAGCGACAACTGCTACAGTCTTTCCAAGAAAGCTCTTATTGACCAAGAACCTATTTTTGATCCAATGTCTCCCCCAACAGTGAAGCTTACGCGAACCGAAAAAAGTTCTGATAACCGTTTACTCCCTTTTGGGGCTGCTGTACCACCGAGCAATTTCGTGGTATTTTTATGCTTCAAAAGAGAGCCATTCGTTATTTGTTTGGTCTAAATAATAGAGCTCATTGCCAATACTATTTCAAAAAACATGAAATATTAACACTTCCTGCATTATTTATTTTGGAAACGGTATGTTTGCTGAGAAAACATATAAACACCCTCCCAGAAAGGCCACAACATGCATACCCAGAAACTCTAGGCATGATATATATCTTCCCATTCCTTCCTCAGAATTAATAAAAAAATCAATTATTTACAACGCCATAAAACTTTACAACAATCTGCCAGTACATTTAAAATCTATCCCTATGCTTGCACAATTTCGAAAAAACACCAAAGCATACCTAAATGAGAGACCATTTTACAGCGTTAATGATTTTTACAGCGAGTAAGTCTCTTTAAATTGTCACTAAATTCGCTTGTTTACTTAAATCTTTTGTGAGTCATGTCCTAACTCGTAGCATAGAATTTTGAAAATCATCATATAGAGAAAAGAACTGTCGAACATTCACTTAAAACTTAATTATTTTTGTTAGGTATTGGATTAAAAACAAAATTTAATTCTTTTTTGTATACTACATTCTACACTAGTTCATTATACCTTCTGTTTAACATCACAATTATTTGTATAACTATAATAACATAGAGTTTAAGGTCGCATAGTTGCAATTTTGATTTCAATGTCATCGAAATTATTCACCTCGTACATGTGTGTTTGTTTACTTTTATAAGGTTATTAGGATTCATTAACTGTTTTGCGGCAATGTTATGTTATATTCTAACGTGTGTTTTACGATTTGGTAAATTGATAATTTACATTTTTAAAAAGCATTGACCTATCGAAATTCTTTTCGATTAATGTTTTGATATGTCTTATTTTAGGTACATTTTGCTTTGTCCATAAAATTGTAAAATTTTTCTGCGGCAATAAAGCATACTTTTGTTTGTTTTGTTTGTTTATCAAGAATAAAATGGTTTGCGAAATTAAAAATATATGTCGTACACTTCTTGGATCACACTGTGTATATAAAACATAATTTTTAGTTTGTTGATATTGTGTTATATTTATTAATAATTTATAAGTTATAATGATATTATTAATATTGCCAGATATAACTGAAAATTGTTCATTTGGTCCTATAATGTATAATTTTAAATCTAAATATTAATATGATATTTAGTGTACGTAATTTTTATTTTATAAAAATTTAAGCTCAAAAATAACATTGTTTATCTTTTCTTTATTTATTTGTCTAGCACCTGGTCAAAAATTATTTTAATCACACAAATGTAATCAAAATTATAAACTTAAAAGTAAATGTCCAACGGCTGCCATAAGTTTGTTCCACTGTGCGGCGTCCAAATCAAATTAAATAATGTATGACAACTGACATTTCGCAAAATGAAAGAAGCCTACTTGGATAATATTTTTTGATTTTTGGCGGTATGTAGCTCGTTGCACTGGGCCGTTAAAAATTTAGTCCTAGTCTTTGTGTTGAAAGGCCCTCGTAAATAGCTTAACGTTCTTCCTACGACAAGTATTCACACGTATTGTGGTAAATACAATAATTTATTATTAAGTAGTTAAAAACGTACATTTCTTTATTTATTTGTCTATTTACTGAGAAAGACTATTTTTATCTAAACAAAGATTATCTCAAACGTTATTTTAACAACCATGTATTCGGGATATAAAATAAAGTTGGAGAAATTTGCTGAATATTGCACAACAGCCGTGCTTTTTGCTAGTCTTTGTTGATGGTATCATATGCCAGCAAGCCTTCATAGGATACTTATACATGGTCCTCAAATAATAAAAGCAGCACCTCTACCTATATGGATGTAATAAAGATTGTGAAGAAGTGTTCGCGGGAAGAATTCATGAAAAATTCTGTCATGCAGACTGTTAATGTGGTCTTAATATGTTTCCTCTCTGTCAAAATGTTTAGGAGCACACCCAAATAAAGAACCACTTATCGATGAGGTTCTTAATTTACTTCGAGAATCTACTTTGCAGCCAGACTTAGCAATAAATGAGGATGAAAATATTAGTTAGTATTAGGATGATTTCTTATACAGGGTGGTGATAAAGTCTAGAAAAGTCGAAAATGTTTTGCAAAAAATTGTCGGAGATTGTTTTGTAAAAAATTTTCGTTTTCCTAAAAAAATTACTATTTCAGACTTTATCATCATGCTGTATATAAGCATAAAGAGAAACAAAATATTGTTATTTCTTTCATATTATCTCTATATTATCTCATATATTATCTCTATATGTATTTTATATTAAATAATAAGATGCAAATTTGTAAAAAAATAATTGAAATTTGAAGTACCTATGCATTTATTACCGCCTAAATTAGCAAAAACGATCTATGTGCGCAGGAGCCATTCCATAATTGCGTTCACCATATCATCAGGAAAAAAGTATGCACTTTATATGGTAATCGGGGTTTTTAATGGCATAAGGTTCAATTTTGCTTATATTTTTAAAGTTTGTCAATTTTCATAATATTAATAACGGCGAATCTTGGAAAATTTCATACGCAGTAAATCCAGTAGCTATTTATTTAGTTTATTAGGGACATTTAAAATTTTTTGGGTTTTTTCAACACTTCCCAGTGGCGGCTCGTGAGTATATTGAAGGGTGAGGCTACATGAGGTTAATTTTGTTTAAATGTGAATAAATTTCCAAGTCACCCATGAGGTATTATTCTGCGACGCGTTGACCTTTTTTTTTAATGGAGGTCATCGCCAATAGCCCTACTAAACCATTAAAAACTAAAAAAATAAACTCTAAAAGAAGTAAACAAAACAAGTAACATATGTACACCTATCACTAAAATATAGCGGTGATTGCGATAATAAAAACATAATTTAGTTTATTAAAACTTAAAATAAATAGTTGTATGAAATAAGATAAAAAAACTACTTTTTGTACATTAAATCTATACGTCTGTCTTTTAAGGTTGCAAATTTATCTATAATTTGGTCGTAAAAGTTTTGGTCTTCACTAAGTTCTGACAGTAATTCCTGCTCTATTGACATCATTGCTAAACCCGAAAGCCGTTCTTGTGTCATTGTGTTTCTTAGGTAGGTTTTGATCCGTTTAAGACATGAAAAATTTCGTTCGGCCGATACACTTGTTGCGGGATTTAAAATCTTTAAATAACAAAGCTAGACTTTTTTCGACATCTAAATTTGAAAATTGTTCATCCCTATACAATACAGAAAGCTCATTCTTTAATCTATTTCTGTCAAAAATGTTTGGATAATATTTTAATAAATTATTTAATAAGTCGTCTGGAAAGCATTTAACACATTCCGAATATTTTGTGCAATCGACTAAAGCAAAGAAATTTAAATTATTTAAATTTTCAAACCGCGTCCCTAATTGAAGAATTATACAATCTATTATTTCGAAATATAATATTTTATATTTAGTAAAAATATCAAAGTCGCTAGAACATTGCCCTCGACGTGTGTTAGTTGGCAGAATAGTGGCTTTTTTAGCAATATTGAAAAGTTCTTTGAAATGGTCCTTGTTTCTAAATGCAATAATTTGTTGCTTGGCAAGGTTTATTTGCGAAATGCAGTAATTTAAATTTAAATGCTTTAACTGTAATATTTGAAACAGTACATTAGTGCAACTAAAAATTTGTTCATAAATATGCGTTAAAAGGCAAAATTCGAAATCATTAAAATGCTTTAGAAATCCTTTTGCACCATTAATTGATTCTGTTCCAGAACTTAAGTCATTAATAATAGTTTCAAATACTATAATTAAATTGTCCCATTCATTAGCCACTAAGTTTAAAATTTTAGACCGTGTATACCATCGCGTTTCTACAGCTCGCGGAATTCTTTTACCTACTATCTGATTAAGCACAAAAGACCGTTTTGGTGATTGGTGGAAATAATTTGGTATTCCTAATAAAGTGGCAAAAAATATACGACTTTGGGTAATCAGTTTTGTTCCCTGTTGTAAAACTAGATTTAATCTGTGGGCGCAACTTTTGAGTAAACATAGCTAAAGGAGCAATAGATCTAACTTTTGTTTGAAGCCCATTTATTTCACCTGCCATAAGACTAGCCCCATCGTAACACTGCGCGACCAATTTATTTTTAAAGTCATAGGGCTCTAAGCTGTTTTGTATTAAATGAAAATGGCTCTCTGCTGTTCTATTATCGCTAACGTCAAAAAATCCTAAAAATCTTTCTTTTAAAGATCCGTTGGTCACATACCTAACTGTTATCGAACACTGTGATTTTTCTGTTATATCAGTACTATCATCCGCAATTACGCCAAAAAAACAACAATCGGTGTCATTGATTTCTTTTTTTATATATTCTTGAATATAGTCATGTATGCAACCAATTAGTTCATTTTGTATAGTTTTAGATTGTCCCGTAAAAATATTACTAAATTTAGCACAATGTTCAGTAAGTTCGGCATTTCTTTTTATTAAGCATGCAAATATTTCCTTAAAATTGCCACGGTTAAAAGAATCTGTTGTTTCATTATGACCTCGAAATGCCAAGTCCTGTTTACCCAAAGTAATAGTAACATCAGTTAAATAATTTAATAATAAACGGTTTTTTCGAACATTTTCATTATAAACAATTTTATTAAGACTTGCATTTTCTTGTAGTGCATCCGCAATAGTCGCCCTATTTTGCTCCAGTCTTGTAAGTGCTACCGAATTTTTAATATGCTCTCTTGAACTTTCATGCGATTTTACTGCTCGTGAAAAATTTTTTAAATCCGAATATCCGCCCCCTGAACTCCAATTATTTTTGACGCAACCTAATAAAATACAAGGCCAACAATATAAGCTTTCTTTATAAATACTTCCGCATAGCCACCTATAAGTTTCGTACCAAGATATTTGAAAAGTTCTTGAATATTTTTTACCTTGCCTCTTATCGTTAAATATTGCTAAAATTTTCGGCGTCGGACGGCTACCTAATAACTGTTTCTTTTCAGTTTCGCTTCTTCTTAAAAAAGGCGTTTCAATTAATGAAGCAATAATGTCGTGAATAGGATTCATTTCAAAAGCAAAAAGCAAATACAAAAAATGGAACGGTCCAACTTACCAAATCAAAACAAAACAAAAACTTACTCACGCGTATTTATTCACCTTAAAAGACAGAACGCCCTCAATCAGCGATTATCGCAATCTATTTCCTATTTCTTTCTCAGCCGCACGCACCACGTAAAAAGAAGCCGTTGGAATATTTCGCTAGTCATGTGATTTAAATAACCAATAAAAGCATATCCAAGCTACAGATTTATCGCCTCAAGAATGCAATAGAAAACGCGTGCATCGGCAATCGCCATCCCGCTCTGTCGTAATCAGGTGACTCGCCGGCATCGGCACCGGCCGTTGATAAATAAGTCAGAAGTCGAAACTTTCCGAGCTAAAATTATTTCGCCTCATTCGAGAGCACTTTCTTTAGGAATGGGTTTGCACGGATTGCACGGTCGGTTTTTTGATGTGGTCAGAATGTATTTTCTAAAATATTTATTATGGGATTATATTTTGTTTTTTTTTTTAATGTTATTATGTTGTAAAACTGTTAAAAAGTATATTTCTAATTGGTAATAGATAAAAAGTTATATAAAAAAATTCTCTTTTCCTTTATTTTGGGGGTGAGGCGCGGCCTCAGAGGCCTACCCTGAGGGGCCGCCACTGACACTTCCATAGGCAAGTTATAAGTATACACAACATCGTTTTTCCAGAGATTATTAGCATTAATTTAGTTTTCTTATTGTGTTCATTGTTATCAGGTGTAGTTTTGAAAGTAAATAAAACATCGTTTTTGAGTACATACATTTATTTCTCGTAGAACGTTTACGGATGATGTTATCATTAAAAAAAATTTAATTTAACGTCCCCGTCGTCAGTATCTAAAGTACAAATGAATGTCATTTAAGACGGTGCGCACTAAGTGATCTCCTTCTAGCTATTTGGACGCATAAGCTAATAAAAGATAGAAATACACTTTATGCGAATTTACCTTCTCTGAATTCCCTATAACTAAATAAATGACAATTTTTATTTAAAGCAAATTGTCTCCGAAGTCATGGCCAACTCGAACAAAAAACGAATATTTTCGTTTTTTGACATAAAAACAATTTTTTTCAATAGTTGTCAGACATAATTTTAAAGGAAATAAAGTCCTCTTTAAATTTCATAAAAAGCAAAATGGCCGCCATGAGAAAAAAAGTTGATGATGCTATCTCAAAACCGAAACGTCGAAATCAAAATCTAAATATAGGGATGCATTGCCCTTAAAAAGTTGCCTAAAATAATGTCTTTAGAGATCTTGAAAATATTATGAAATAAAAAAAATCGGTAAATTTCCTTTACCCGGAACTTCCCTCCTTATAAATATTTCTTTTTATAGGAATAGTAAAGTGTGAACCAATTTAGCTCAGTACATAGTTATTTAGGAACACATATACAGTGTGTCTACTTAAGTTCTCTACATATGGGAAACTTTTTTATTAGTAGTTTTACGGAAAAAAGTTACTCTTTATAAAAAGTTCCGCTTTCTGCCAAAATAATATTAAAATATTCATACTTGAGATTGCATATACAGGGTGGTCAAAAATTCCTAAAAATCGAAATTGACTCAAAAGAAGAGTACCTTTAATTTTTATTTTATTGCAAAGTGTAATACAAAATCTTACTTAGAATATCTAGCACTAGATTCGTTGCTTCCTATCTGAAATCACTTCTTAAGGAATGTAAAACTTTGGCTTCTTACTGGCAAGTCCAGTTTATTACTTCTGTTCCTACCTACATACCAGCAAAATTTCCTTATTTACCGATTGTTGATAATGGCATTGTCACTGCCATTGTCATTGTCAACCACAATATTGTATTACTTTATTGAAACATCAGTTTGAATATTATAGTAAAAAGAAATGCCGCTGAAATTAAGCAAAGAACATAAAATTGAAATAATTTTAACTGTCGGAGAAAATTATTAAACATTTCGAGAAGCTGCAGACATTTTTAACAACAGACACCCCGATAAAATTATACATTTCACAAAAGTGGGAAATATTCTAACTAAATTGAAGACTTTTGGAAATGTAGAAAATAACTTCACTAATTGTAATTCTAATAAACATTACATGTAAATAACTTAATTAACAATAAAAACTAACAGTTCCGTCACTGCACATTTGCCTCAACATATCCACCATCTCTTCTCTCTCCATACAGGTAACCGTTCTTACAGAAAATTCTCTTAAAACGTTTCTAATCATGGCAGACGTTATGGCCTGTATCTCTTCCCTGATTACCCTCTCCAAATGATCAACATTCTGAAACGGCCTCTTTAGATACACTTTCTCTTTTAAGTAGCCCCAAAAGAAATAATCAAGAGGGTTCAAGTTCGCAGATCTAGCTGGCCAGAAAATATCAGAATACCTGTCGATTACTCGTCCATTAAAGATAAAATTTAAGTATTGTCTTATATTCCTTGCTCCGTCGCATGGTGCGCCATCCTGCCGGTACCATATTTGAAACCTCTCACTTATGGGTAGTTCATGAATAAAATCGTACAAGTTAGTATTTAGAAAATCCAAGTAGCGTTGACTATTTAAATTATGTCGAAAAAAAAACTGGTCCAATTACTTTATCTTTATAAATTCCGCACCACACATTTGTTTTGAATGAATACTGATCACGAGTTTGAATAACAAAATTAGCATTAACGTCACTCCACCAACGACAGTTTTGCGAACTTACAGTCCCATTGGAAGTAAACGTTGCTTCATCGGTAAAAATAATGCATCTTGCCATAAAAGGATCATCTTCTAGCTCCTTTTGTATCAGATAGCAAAACTCGAACCGTCGCTCAAAGTCTCCTGGTCTCAAGGTATGTATAAATTTTGGTTTGTAAGGTCGAAAACTGTTTACGTTATTTGGCAATGTTGCTGACCTTTTGCGTAGGGACTTTTTAGGGTCTTCTATCACAGAGAGCATTACTTGAATTCTAGTTTCGTCATTCGCAATCCTTGACCTCCGTTTCTTATCAAAGTTATTTTCTACATTTCCAAAAGTCTTGAATTTAGTTAGAATAATCCCTACTGTTGTGAAGTGTATAATTTTATCGGGGTGTCTGCGGCTTCTCGAAATGTTTTATAATTTTCTCCGACAGTTAAAGTTATTTCAATTTTATCTTCTTTGCTTAATTTCAGTGGCATTTCTTTTTACTATAATATTCAAACTGATGTTTCAATAAAGTAATACAATATTGTGGTTGACAATGGCAGTGACAATGTCATTATCAACAATCGATAAATAAGGAAATTTTGCTGGTATGTAGGTAGGAACAAAGGTAAGAAACTGGACTTGCCAGAAAGAAGCCAAAGTTTTACATACCTCAAGAAGTGACTTCAGATAGGAAGCAACGAATCTAGTGCTAGATATGTTTTTTTATTCAAAGTAAGATTTTGTATTAGATTTTGCTATAAAATAAAAATTAAACTCTTGAGTCAATTTCGATTTTTTGGAGTTTTTGACCACCCTGTATATGCAATCTCAAGTTTGAATATTTTAATATTATTTTGCCAGAAAGCAGAACTTTTTATAAAGAGTAACTTTTTTTCGTAAAACTACTGATAAAAAAGTTTCCCATATGTAGATAACTTAAGTAGACACACTGTATACTGTCTTTTCAAATATCCTTATTGGAAACCATTTTGTTCCAGTATATTGTATCCCTACCAATGTTTTACCAGTTTCTACCTATGCCACACTTGATTTTGGACATAATCTAAAATGTGTTCAATAAGTAGTTTCACATCGATACAATTGAATAAGAAAATTTTTGTTTACGTTAATTTTTTTAACAAGTTATTTGGCCGTCATTTTATTCCGCTATTTTGAATTCGTGACACAACTATACCAGCTTATCTCTATATCACACTTAATGCTTGCACCAAATTTGAAATTAATCTAATAAGTAGTTTTTTCAGACTGATTTTTTAAATATATTATTAGGCCGCCATTTTGTTTTGCTGTCTTATATTCATTTCAAAATGTTACCAGTTCATTCTTATTTAAAACTTTTTTTTTGCAAAATTTGAGGAAATTTGGATAATTAGTTTTTTTAGTAATATTTTTTAACGTTTTATTCGGCCGCCATCTTTTTCCGGCATATTGGATTTTTATCAAAATATTACCATGTCATCCCCATATGAGCCTTAGTTTTTGACTATCCGCGAACAGACAGACCGACGAAATGGAATCCCTTTTATGATGGAAGTAAAAATACAGCACTTCTTTGAAAATGCAAACTTTAGGTTTTTTTCAAAATAGCTCGAAAATGAAAAAATGAGACAGAGCAGTCATCAAACCGGCATTGAATTTACAATTGAATGGTCTACAACTTTCCCTATTTGACCATCTTTCTATCCCTAACAGTTTCCAAGATGCCAATACATTCCCTACCAATTTCGGACAGACTGTACAGGGTGTCCCGAATTGCAGTGTCCAAACTTTAACAGCGCATTCTGCATTCAAAATAAGCCCTAATTTTCTATATGAACATATATCGGCAAATACTTCGTTTTCGAAATACAGGGTGTTAAAGTTGTAAGAAAAAAATTGTTTTTTA
The DNA here is from genome assembly GCA_030620095.1 of Kuschelorhynchus macadamiae. Lineage (NCBI taxonomy): Eukaryota > Metazoa > Arthropoda > Insecta > Coleoptera > Curculionidae > Kuschelorhynchus > Kuschelorhynchus macadamiae. The sequence continues at coordinate 1,016,680 of JAUTXW010000521.1, read as the reverse complement.
GTCATAACTTTTTTATTACCTGAGATATTGGTATTAAATTTGGTAAACAGCCTTGGAGTAACAAAAGGCATTTTTTGATTTGAAATATTTTTTAATTTTTCATCAGTGGCGTCCGTACGGGATTTTTTTTTTGAATATTCTTGAAGAAAAAATGGTACTGCTTTTTCTGAAAACAAAAATCATTCCTAAAATCCCCACTCAGTTTGGAGCAAATTTGATCGCTTGTCTTTTTTTCGTGCGGTGTAAGGATTTCGAGTAAAAAACTAAAAACCATTTTTATGTATGGCATAGTTATAATTTACATTATTGTTAATTTCAGTAGCAAAACCTTTAAGGTGGGATTGTAACAGCAAGTTTAAAATTATTTGGTTTCCGATATTTATTTCATGCATTCCGGGTGAGTTCATAATTTCTGAACAACGTATGTACGGTTTCTAAAATAAAAGCTTGTCTGACAACTAAGGAGAGATGACGTCATCGACCCGTTGTAATGGAGATTTGCATTATGTTTGGGTTATCAGGGTGACATGGCAGAAGTTAGCAGGCAACCTATTAAAATCTAATGTCCTTGGTACTTACCATTATTCCTTCATTGTCGACTCTTAGTATGCCATGATTGCATTTTTGTGATAATTGAACAATTGCTAGGTTCGTCTTTAACGTATGACAGATGAGTTTATAATTCTAAAATCGTCGATTCATTTTGTAAAACGGTAATTAGAATTAATTCAGTTTTGAAGATGATACTTCATTTTACAGAAACTACTCTTTATTAACTAAGTTCGTAATTAATTTTACAAAAACTAGAATTCATAACTTTTATTAACTTAGATCGTGAAAAAAATTTATAGAGCACTTTAAATATCATTAAGGATTAATGTGGGCCTTAAAATTCACAATAATTGCTCAAAATGAGCTCCTCTAACTTCGACATATTTTCGCCATCTGCTCTTAACTGTGTCAGTGGCATGGCGTATAAAATTCGTATTGGCTCGCAAAGTTTCACAGGCTTGCTCTATCCTTAGAATCAGTTCTTCCCTTGTATGAACTGGTCTGGAATAAACTAAATTTTTCAAATAACCCCATACAAAGAAGTCGACAGGTGTGAGGTCAGGGGAACGTGGTGGCCAGGCTGTAGCTCGTAATCGTCCAATCCACCGTTCTGGATAATTATTATTTAACCACTCCAGAGGAATATTTTCTAGATATTGAAATAACTCATTTTGCAGAAAATCATTAAATAACTGTCCATCTAGGCGTGGTGGTAGAATATGGGGCCCGCAAAAAATTTCATTTATTACACCACACCAAACATTAACAGAAAATTCTTGCTGAAATGCTCTAGTTTATACAACACGTGGATTGTCATGGCTCCAGATTCGTAAATTATGGAAATTTACTGAGCCGCTTCGGGTAAATGTGGCTTCATCAGTCCATAAACTTTTTTTTGAGAAGTTTTCGTCTTCCTCTATTTGGCGCAAAAACCAATTGCAAAAACTGACACGTTTTTCGGCCTCACCAGGTTGTAAGTTTTGAACTGGCTGCATCTGAAATGGCTTCCTGTGATCTTTCCTCAAAACGCGATGAACCTTATTTTTAGAAACAAAAACTGCGTTGCCTTGTAAATTATGAGCTGCTCTTCGTAAGCTTAATGTCCTATCGTTGTCAAACTTATTTAAAATTACGTTTCGATATTGTTCATTTCTCCTACCTTCGTTTCTCGGATTCTTTTTGAGTCCAAAATTCCTAAACATTAAATGCGTTTTAATGAAAACTTGTTTGCAAGGTAATCTTCTATTAAAGGCAGACGATGAACTATGTACCATAATGCTCTAGGGATTATAAGGCAAAACGATAAATATTAAATCCACTGTTAAGATAGAATAATATAATAAATGATAACAGTTTATATAAAAACCAAATGTGGACTCGCTAATTTCATTCACATGTTGTAAACGCATTGCATCTGAGATATAAATTTCTATATATTTTTTTAAATTTAAAATAAAATTTAAAGGTTAAGTATAAATATTTTTTTATATAAGTCTACCCTAGATATATAAATATATATATATATATATATATATATATATATATATATATATATATATATATATATATATATATATATATATATATATATATATATATATATATATATATATATATATTCACGTAACCCGTTCATTAAAAGTTTTTGATGATGCCATTTAGATAAAAATTTCAAATTTTGGGATTAAGGTAAGGTCAAGGGGTACTTCTTTTTTGAAATATTTTCAACTTCCGGTTTAACCGGAAGTGGGCATCAACTTGCTTATTTTAAATGGAACACCCTGTATTTTATGATATTTTTGGATTCTACGGAGAATTTTAATGCCATTTTATGTAGCATATCCTATACCTAGGTTCAAGCGTTCTTAAGATATTTGACCTTGAACCGAAGATGAGCCTTCGGGGTACCAAATTTTAAAATCTCATATTTTTATAAGTTTTGAAGATATAATCTTCATATTTTGCAGACGATCGGTAAATAATCTTAGGTTTCTATTTTTTTTATTGAATTTGTCTATTTTTATACAGGGTGTCCTAAATTCAGCGGTAAACATTCACAATTCCAAAGCCGCTAAAGTCCGTTTTTTTAAATGGGACACCCTATAACTTTATGCACTATCAAATGTAGAATTTCATTTTCTATGGAACTGTATTAAGGTTCCCTATACCTATTCGTAACTATTTTCGAAATAGTTGGGTTTTATAAAAATATCGTATGTATTTGCTCAAATGTTTACATGTTCCAATGGTGAGCCATGGAAAAACAATTGAGATCCAATATCCAATATGACAGATGATTAGTATGCGTTATTTATCGAAAGCTGTCAGTGATAAACTAAATCTTCTAAATCGAAATGGGAGAATACTCAAACGTTGATATTCTCAATCTATTTTATATTCATGAATAATGCTATAAAACTTTGGAGAGAACGTGTCGTGTGTTTAATGAACGCCACCCTGATTTGCCGCCAATGAACAAGTCAAAATTCAAGAGGATTGAAACGAACTTTTTGCGTTTTGGCAAGGTTAAAGTTACAAAAAATGTTACGAAACCAGTGACAAATGCCGAGGATAACGTAATAAACACATTAGCTTATTTCCATGCAAACCCGCAAAGTTCAATACCGTCTGCAGAAAACGATTTGAGAATTTCTTCTTCATCCGTCCAAAGAATCTTGAGCGAACATCATATGCACCCTTATTCCTAAAACGTGCAAGCCTTGAGACCTGGCGATGACGTCCGACGAGTAGAATTTTGCGAATTCATGTTTTTGAAAATTCAAGAGGACCCTCAATTCCTTTCAAAAATATTTTGGACCGATGATGCGAAATTTTCTAGAGAAGGAATAACAAATAGAAGAAACGAACATTTCTGTGCAGCAGAAAATCCGCACGCTTTACGCGAAACGCGTTCTCAAGAGAGGTTTAGCTTCAATGTTTTCGGTATAGTATTAAATGATCAGGTGCGGTACTGTATTTATGAAGACAATTTAAATAGTGATAAGTATTTGGAAATTCTACGAGGGACGGTCCCTGAATTTATAGAAGAAATTCCTATTGGTGAGCTGCAAAATTATTGGTATCAATTAGATGGGGCACCAGCACATAATTCCGTTGCAGTTTATCTCCAATTATCTCGAATTTTTGAAGATCGCTGGATTGGTCCCAATGGCCCTTGGAGATGGCCCCCGCGATAGCCTGATTTAACACCCCTAGACTTTTATTTATGGGGATTTATCAAAGGTAAAGTCTATGCTTTCCCAGTAAATAACCAACAAGATTTACTGGACAGGATACGAACAGCTTTTGCCGAATTAGAAAACGGACAAATTCAACGGGCCACAGCAACTGTACAAAGAAGAATTGAAATGTGTCTTCAAATGAACGGACAGCATATAGAACATTTGTTATAATTCAATTTTATTATTTTATTTATTTATTGTTGATTGTTAGATTGCTATAATTTTTAAGTTCACTAAAACAAGTTTAGAACAGTCTCGAACTTAGTAGATATGGTTAAAACTAATGTAAACAATTTATTACATTTTTTATAACTTTAACTTTTCCGAAACGAAAAAATTTCGTTTCAATCCTCTTCAATTTTCTCTTGTTCATTGGCGATAAGTGAAGAAGTTTTTCATTAAAAACATGACACGTTCTCTCATTCTCCGCGAATATAAAATAAATTGAAAATATCAGCTTTTTAGTGTTATTTTATTTTAATTTAAAAGTTTCAAATCAGCTGTCATGTTGAATAGAAAAGCAAAACAATTGTTTTTCCATAGCTTACTACGGGAAGGTGTAAGCCTTTAGCAAATACATATGATAGTTTAATAAAAACCTGATTATTTCGAAAATGGTTACGAATAGGTATAGGGAACCTTAATACAGTTCGATAGAAAATAAAATTCTACATTTGATAGTGCATAAAGTTACAGGGTGTCCCATTTAAAAAAACGGACTTTAGCGGCTTTGAAAATGAGAATGTTTGCCGTTGAATTTAGGGCACCCTGTACCAAAATAGACAAATTCAATAAAAAAAATAGAAACCTAAGATTATTTACCGATCGTCTGCAAAATATGAAGATTATATCTTCAAAATTTACAAAAATATGAGATTTTAACATTTGGTACCCCGAAGGCTTATTTTTCGTTCAAGGTCAAGTATCTTAAGAACGCTTGATCCTAGGTATAGGACATGTTACATAAAATACCATTAAAATTCTCCGTAGAATCCAAAAATATCATAAAATACAGGGTGTTCTATTTAAAATAAGCAAGTTGAGACCAACTTCCGGTTAAACCGGAAGTGATAGGAAGTTGAAAATATTTCAAAAAAGAAGTACCCCTTGACCTTACCTTAATCCCAAAATTTGAAGTTTTTATCTAAATGGCATCATCAAAAACTTTTAATAAACGGGTTGCGTGAATAACTCTGTATATATATATATATATATATATATATATATATATATACACAGGGTGTCTATTTTAGGGTATACCATATTGCTATCTCATAAACGGCAAGAGATACGATGTCAGTTAAATTAGAAAAAAGTGTATTTTATGGAGGACGATAATAATCTGTTTACAGATTTTTAATGTTTTCCTTTGTTCCTGAAATACCGGGCTTTTTGCAAAAATTGCCCAAAATTATTTTATTAAATATCTAAAAAGTTTGTACTTTAGAAAAAAGTTTTATAAAACACTTACTTTAATGTTCTCTACAAAATGGCGCCCTCAGATTTTCAATCCGACGTTTCGTCTACCGACCACTTTTTGCTATTTGCGAAGTATTGGCATTGGATTCTTCAATTCTTCGATCATTGGGATTTCTTCTTTGAAAATTGGTAACGATATAATTCTTCAGTGTTCTTCGTTTCCATATAATTAATCCCATACAAATGGCGATTATTATTATTGTAGGGATATTGATTATTGGAGAAGTATCGATTGATTTTCTTTCTTCGATTGGTGATATTCTATTTGCGATGTCCTTAAGACGGTAAATTTCTTCAAAGTTTATCTTCGTAAGTTTCGGAGTTTGCAAAGTGTTTTTTGTCTTTAATTTTGGAATGTGAATTTCAGGCAATAATAGTGGTTTTCCTTGGCGGATAAGTGTCCTATTTATGCTATGCTATTTAGGAATGTTTTGGTCCTCACTTGAATTTGGCACGTTTTCGGAATTTTCAGTAGGACAGGACGGTTAACTTCGATGTATTGGTCGATTTTGCATTTTGAAAATATTCTTTCTTCTTTCACCGGTAGAATAAGTACTTGGTCCTGGGTAATTTGCTCGAAAATTGGCTCTTCGATGTTTATTCGGAAAATTTGACAGTCCTCCATTTTGGAACCTTGCATTAACTGGAAAGTGCAACTATCGTGGGGGTGGAAATCTTCGTTACAATAGTACGTTTCTTCTAGCAAGGGGCATGCAGCTTCTTTAAATTGAGTTTTCTCTGTCGTTTGTGCTAGGTAAGGGTATTTTGGGACAAACATTTGTTGATTTTGGATAACGGGAAAAAGGTGATAGAAGGTAAAGCTTTCGGGCCTAATTATAGGAACATGAATAGCAAAAATTACCCTTCTATTTGAAAAATTGATTTGAGTGCTTAGAAACTGATAATACGAGAGTACATCTCGGAAATTTGGTATTTCTTTAATGTTATATATGACTTTTAATTCTTTTAATATTTGTTGTAACTCTGATACAGACATTATTGAATTATGTAACGTATTTAGTTTCGCAAACATAATAGCATCTTCTAGGTTGTCAATAAAATTTATTAAATTTTGATAGTCTAAATTAATTTGATGAATTATACTTTGGAGACTAACATATTCGATTATATCGTTAATTTTACCTTCGGTTGCTTCTTTGAATATTTTTAAACTATATTCTAATTTTTCTTGGTTTGTTTGTAGGATCGAAATTGTGTTATTATAATTATTGATTAGTTGTTTAGAAAGAGAAATTTGAGAGTTTAACTCGGTTATAATGTTTTTTTGATTTTGCTCTAAACTTTTAATTGCCTTATCATAACGTTCACCGTCATCCGCGTCTAAAGTGCCGAATAGCCATTTATTCGCTTTTCCCACTAAGTCTAAGTCTCTTATGTCTAATGTGTGGGTGTAAATTCTCAAGTTTATTTTGTGTTAATTTTATTAAGTATTCGGTTCGTAGAATAGCATTTTCGGATAAGCCCTGATAAGATATAGGATTAGTTACATTTCCTGTATAATATTTCTTAATTACTGTAAAATACTTTTCTATGTTTCCTAATTGTAATATTATAGCTTCTATATCTACATAATGAATAAAAGTATGCTTATTATATACAAGTTTAGCTTCGCCTAATTGAATAGGGAGAATGGGATTTTTCAGGTGGGTTATTTGAATATCGTTCAGGTCACTGATTGATTCCTGAAGGCGAAGTAGCAGTATTGGCAATATCCTTTTCATTGTTACCTTGAAAAGTTGGTTTATATTTAATTCTAGGTTTTCTTACTATATTTTTATGGTAAGTACCCTTGTCTGTTGTAACTTTAACATGTGTTTGGTTTTTTATATTACATTTTTTGAATTTTGGACAATCTTTATTTCTAAGTTTAGTTTTTATATATACAGGGTCAGTCTCAGGGAATTCTGGGGGAGTCATTTCCATTTTCGTTTATTTTCGAGATTATTTTTTCTTTAGTGTTGGCGTTTACCATTTGAATTTTATCGTACAGAATTTTTGCATTTTCCTTATGACTTTGTACATAATTTGAAACGATTATGTGATAATTAAAGTCAAAAGGGTTAGTGTTATTTATATGTCCTTTCATTATTTCAAATGGCGTATATTTGGTAACGCTGTGTATAGAATTATTATAGGCTAAGATTACTCTTTTTATTAATTGATCGGGAGTGAAATTTTTACTTTTTTCTTTTAAGTATGGATAATGCTCTATCAAGGTAGAATGATATCTTTCCACGGGTGAATTTTGAATTACTATTTTTCGGTGTAGTGTAATGAAGTTCTATTTTGTACAGTTTACAAAAATCTTCAAGTTCTTTATTTTTAAATTCGGTTCCGCAATCTGTAGTAATTTTTAGAGGTAATCCATGATGAGTAATGAAATTTAGGACGTTTTCGATTACTGCCGGTCCGGTAATGTATGTGTGTAAAATGATTCGTTGGATATTTTAAAAGTATCCATGTGTATGTGTTCAAGAGGTTTTGAACTGGTTATCTTGAAAAGAATCTACGGGAATGGGTTCTGTTAATGTCACAGAAATGGTTTTGTTGGAATTGTTTTGAATTTCTATTGGGGCAATTCCGTTTTTCGAGTGGGTCAAAATTTGGGGAATTAAAAGACTATTGATTGTGCCTGCTTTAGTTAAAATATCTCCTTCGGAAATGGTGATTGCGATATTTTTAATTATTTTTTCATTCGGATTTAACGAGAACGAAAATTTCACGTCTTCCGGTTGCCTATATTTAAATTGTATTTCAATGTTTTTGCCTACTAATTTTTTATTTACTAAATCGATATTTAAATTCATGTTTATGAGATCTTGTAAACCTATAATGCCGTCGAAATAATCATGAAAATCGAACAATATGAAATCAATGACATATTTTGTTTTAAAATCCGCAAAAGCTTGTATCGAAGCCTGAAAACGTGTGGTTTGGCTACCGATTGCTGTTTTTATTCTATTGTTACTTTGGTATATACAGTTTGGGTAAAATTTTTCCGCTATGGTTGGTTTTAGAACAGAACGCGAGCTTCCTGTGGCAATTAATAATTTAATTTCTGGTTCATTAATTTGTACATATGGAAGTGCGTTGCTAGAGGAAATATTTATTTCTATCAAGTGTAGTGTAGTGACACCCTGTATTAGTTGTTGGCATTAAAGTTACTTCATATTCATAATAAAAGCAGAATGAGCACGCTGACGCTGCATCGCGCTCTTGGTAACGGTGTCCTACATCACGCATTCACTCATATGGAGATATACGCTAGCTTTTAACCAAAGTGGTAGTAAGGGCAAGGGTGCCTTGCCCTTAGTACAGCCCTTGGACTGTACATTATTCATATCAGTGTTCTTAATAGAATTATTGTTAATAACAACGAGTCTCATTCCGTCTACCAACAGGAAACTTTACATGGCGACCCTGCCTTAAACGATCCGTAAGGACAACCTGCTGTAAGTGCCTTAAAAGATCCAGCCTGCTGAAATATTACTGTATATATGGGCGAAAGAAGGCCAAAGAGCACTTCACTAGATAACAAGGCCAAATTTGATAAATTAAGAACTGAATGATGAAGACCACCATAATATGGACCAGAACGAGTTTTTATTTTTTAGCTTTTTTTAGGTGCAAGATACAAAAAAGAAATTATATAATATGGAAATGGAAATGTAGAAGTTACTGGAATTTGTAGAGTTTTAAAGTATGTAAATATATGATAAGGAACTAAAAGTCGCAAAATCGAGTGTGGGCATAAGGTACTAGAATAATTAATAATTAATTCTCAATGGTCATCTGGAACATAAGGGCGTGTTTAAATCTTTTTATTAAGTAGTGTTAAATTTTAGATTAGGGTGTAATATTGCATAAAAATACGAATTTTAACGTATATATATTTAATAGGAGGTATATTTTATTTTAAAAATAATGAGTATTACCAAACCTAAGAAGTTTAATTCACGAACTAGAAGCAAGTGCTAATTAATAATTATAATGTTTATCTTAATCTTGCTATCTGACAAGTAATAATATTAAAATATTTTATATAAATAAATAAATAAAACAGACATATTGGACATTAGATGCTGATTATCCTATATGATTTTTTAAAGTTCGTAGAGTTATGCGAAAACGGCTAGTGCTGTAGATGGATAACGCTGGTGTAATTATCATTGATTACGCTATTTTATTAAACATCTTTTGTCTAAGAAAATGATATTTTACATATCAATCAGATGAATTGCGAATAATAAGCAAACAAAGTAATATTTAAAATGTGAATAACTAAGCAAAGTCAGGCTAACCTACTTATTTTGTTTTTGTTACCTACTAAAACAATTATTGCATTCCAAAACAATGCGTTGTCACGTCTTACTAAACTAAGTAGTTATTATTTAATTTATTGCTCAATGTAAATGAAAAATAAGTTTTTGGCCACTTCGAAATAAGTAAATTTCTAAATAAGTAACTACCTAAAATTTTCTTTAGCTTTGCAGTTGTCATATTATTGCTTCATTTTGATTTAGACTTATATTGGTTCAAAATCAATATAAATATGAAATCTAAGAATGACTAAAAATACATGGTTTAATGTATAATAAATGGTTGATTGAACAGGAGTCTCGCTTAAACTTTCGATACGATTACTTAACCATGACTTACTAAAACGAAATATTTTTGGTTGTCACATAGACTGACAAATGGGCTTTTAATTCATAACTAACCCAAACTAAGAATGGTCAGTTTTCATAGGTTAAATATGTATTACACTTGTTTGTAACTACGATAATTGAAATTTAATTCAAAACGTCATTGGTAAAATAAGCCTTTTCACTTCATAAATCAAATATCGACGACCCCGTCTTATTTTTGTAATTTCGTCAGCTTAATAACTAATTCTTGGTTGATTTTTCGTTCTCTATATATTTTAAGGAAGAAATTGTGCTAAATAAAGACTAGCGAGTTGATTATTTTTACTAATTTATAATGGTTAAAATATAAAATGTTTTAAGACTAATATTGCATAGTAATAAAAGTTAAATTAGATGCTTGAACTTCCAAGAAAGTTTAATAATTTTATAAATTTTTCATTATGTATTAAAACTTGAGCTCATTAGGTTCATAGCCTACAAATACACTTGTTGCAACAAACACAGTCCTAGATTTTCTGCTGATATGGTGATTTTGATGGTGGATTTTGTCAACTAATTGCATTCCAGCAATTAAACAAGGTTATTTAATGTGTTAATCTATTCTTATATTGGATGTTAAATAAATATAATTTATAATAATTATTGATTATAAAAGTACACTAACGCTTAACATGACGTAAATGTTCTGGTAAAATGTACAGAATAAATAAGATTTACTTTTATATATCTGAAATTATTGGTAATTAATATCAGAAGATACATTAAATAATATGCAGCATATGCATTGGGTCATATTTATGAAATTCATTATTATATACTAGAGAACTTGCTAATCTGACCGTATGCTAGTAAACCCCTTGGCGTATCTGCTATCCTGATTTTGAAGTATATAAAATAATAATAATAAATAATAATGTTAATAAATAATTTAATATTAATAAATAATAAGTATATTAATAATAAATAGGTATTATAAATATAGTAATTAATTACATACACATCGTCAAAGAAAAGCCCCCTTGGTTACGTCATTGTATGTGTTATTTAATCAAAATCGAGCAACGTCTACCAAAGTATTTAGATGTCTCAACGTTGCCATGTTGCCTCGCTGAATATCCCCAGGCACAGCTGAATAATTCCACAAATTCGCCATATTTATGAAAAAAAAAATCCCCCAGATTTTCTTTCTTTTAATTTCAAGTGGATTTTTTCTAAACGATATTTTCGTATTAAATTGAAATATTTTTTAAAGAAAATTTTTAGAAACCCCAAAAAAAAAAATACTTGACAACCCCGAGATAACTAAATAGGGTTACAAAAATAAATAAGAGCAGATTATGCAGCTTATGCTGGCTAAACGTTAGGTGGCTAGCACAAAATTCAGATACAAAACATATTCAATTATATTTCTAATACATTCAATAATTATTAGAGCATTAAAAATTTGAAGTCGAATTTTACCATAATTCTGTGACATAAATAAGTAAATTCATTAATAAACCAAAAGGGAAAATTATTAACGCTTACGCAACGAAAAGCTTATTTTATTAAAATTCTAAGAACTTAGACAGTAGCTCAGCGTATATGTGTAAAGTTACTTCTACTTAAGAAAGTTGTGAAATTAAGCCGTATTTACCTAAATATTAACAAAAAAAAAATTAGCGCTGATAAAACAAAACTTGATCATTATTGTTAGATTTTTTTTCGAGGAAATATTGCTTGGCCTTAATGAATGGCTGATGAGCAAAAGTTTGTTGTTAGGAATGGCAAAATAGATGAGAATGGTTAAAGAATGTATGAGTATATAAAATGGAATGTGCAACAGTTAATATCATACTTAAATTGTTAGAAATTATACAGGATTGGTCTGATCACCCGAAAATGTATAAAATTTCTAAACGCGTATAGATATTAGCTGGTCTGCATAGAAAGTAAAAAGAAAAGAAATAGGAGCACTTTCCCACTCATTAATGGTAAGCTGGGCGTTAGCGCCATTACCTAAGCTAGGTATGTAGGCTGATGAAAGGGAGTGCATGTGCCTAAAAATAATACGAGAAATGATGAAAGTAGTGCTTATTGCACAATAGGGTACTCGCAGTCTAATAACGGTTTTCTTATATACATATCAAAAATCTAGTTTTAAATCGTACGAAGCATTGAATTCAAGACGTCAAAAGTATTAATAGATACTGTTAAAGTGGACTGTAAAAAAGAAAAAAAAAATATATATATATATAGTAAGCCAGAAATCCCGATCAGCGTCTGACTTAGGTACGTCGCCGAGGGAACTGGAAAAAACTATAATGTAAATATATTAATGAAATGCATGCAAAAATACGAAAATATAATATATAAAGTGAATAACGGACAAAGTAAGTAAAGTATAACATAAGTAGTAGAGATTTTAAAATCTTTGAAGAAAGGAATTACAAATGCGCTAATAATAATAATAATAATAATAATAATAATATTAATAATAATAATAAAAAAAAAAAAAAAAAAAAAAAAAAAGTTAGTTATAATCAGTAAAAGTAACGACAATATTTGTTTTTTTTGATTAAGCTACCTACGACACAATAAAAATGAGCATCTAATGATCTCAATCTAGTAATAATTTGTTTTTGTAATTACAAGCTAATATTACATAATAATTTGAGCCTGAACAAAATATACATAATAACTGCATCTATTCGGATATGACTTTAAAAATTATATACACTGTATTCCTTGTCAATAATACAAAAATATTCGAATTGTCGAATTTAATCACTTAATGTGTAACTTATAATAGGTACATAATGAATTTTGAATAATAAAACTTACATTTTATATTACCTTTTTGCGCACACCCGACTATATGCATATATATAAACTTTGTAATTATTGTTTGGCTTATTGTAGGTGTTTGGGTATAATTATTGACTATACTTAACTTGGAATTTTATTATATATTATATTGCGTATTGGTTTTATTTTATTATTCATAGATTATTATATTATATATTATTATATTGCTTATTTATATTTATTTTATTATATTTTATTGGTTGACAAAACTATACAAGAAACACTCATATAATATTAACAAAAAAAAAAAAACAAACCATTCATTGAAGCATCAATTAACTCATTACACAGTAGTGTCCTTCACAAGTGCGCATAGTGAAAGCCATTACCTGTCACATTTTAAATAGTATGTTAAATGTATAAGTTTTGTCAAAAGCTGATTAGTTATAACGAGATGTAAGAATGATTCAACAAGTATAATCATTCTTTCAAAAGGGGGAAGGTGTAGTGTAGTGACACCCTGTATTAGTTGTTGACATTAAAGTTACTTCATATTCATAATAAAAGCAGAATGAGCACGCTGACGCTGCATCGCGCTCTTGGTAACGGTGTCCTACATCACGCATTCACTCATATGGAGATATACGCTAGCTTTTAACCAAAGTGGTAGTAAGGGCAAGGGTGGACCTTGTCGGTCCAGCCCTTGGACTGTACATTATTCATATCAGTGTTCTTAATAGAATTATTGTTAATAACAACGAGTCTCATTCCGTCTACCAACAGGAAACTTTACACAAGGTTGGGAGTCGTGCGGACCTGTGTCCTGAAAATTTTGCAGGTCGTCTACCTTGGTTTCTTGGTAGGTCTGCTTTTGATTGTCATTTCTTTCGAAATGCTTGTCGTATGCTGGGGTTTCGGTATTATCCTGATAATAGTTTTGGGGGTCGAAATAACAATTATCATCATAACTGTTGTACGTTTCGTCGTAATGATTCTCTCCGTCGTCGGAATATTCATTCGAGTGTAATTCCTCGAAGACAAAATTTGGTTTTTGGTTGTTAAAATTAGGCCTGAAAAAGTTTTGATTTGAAAAATTTTGTTTCGGCGGGTTTCGCCTGTTCATGACAGTTGGATTCCTAGATGTGGTTAACATTGGTGTGGGTTTCGGAAACTGTTGAGCCTGATTTGTATTTGGCTTAAACACATTTTGAGGGGATCCAAAAACTTCCCTGTTAGTTGGGTATCTTCTCGGAGGAATTTGACGTGGTTGTATATTTATATGTTGGTTAGACCAGACAGGTTTAGGTATAAAATTCCTACTAAAACTTGTGCTGGGAAAATTCTCAAAAATGCTTTGTTTATGATTAGGTATATTAATAGTTTGATTAATATTATTTCTATCATTATTGGCTATACCACCGTAAAGTCTTTCAAAATTTTCAAATTCGCTGACATATGCCATTGCATCTTCTAAAGATGCGGGCTTTTTTAGATGCATATTGTTTTTTAATGTACCACTACAGCCTGCAATAAATGTACTTAAAGCGGTTTTATCGTAATAGTTTATGTGGCATAATTTTTCGTCTACGTTTAAATTTACGTCATTACTTATTCTTTGCACTACGTTACTTCTAATTACTTGTAACCTACTAGCAAAATTAATTAAATGTTCAGCCTTGTAAGGTCTTGTTCTTGTTAGTTCTTGAACTAAACTATCTAAGTCCCTGCGATCAGAAAAACATTGTACTAGAGCTAATTTTAATTTATCTCAAGAATCTAGTTCGACACGATTGCCGATCATGGCTTCTGCCCTGCCAACTAGCTTCTCTTGGATACATTCGAATATGTGTTCATTTAAATCGCGGTCATTTACTGCTTTATATTTGTTAACAAAATCGTCGCATCTTTTAATACATTTATTTAGAGTATTACTATCGCCATCAAAAGGCTTAATATTCTCTATTTTGCTTTTGAAAATTTCCCAATTTACTTTGGGTTGTCCTGAAACACTGCCTTCCATTTTTTCGGTAATTTTTGGCTTCTGTATCTAATTTAATTGAACTAAATTTATCTACTAGATATTCTAAATCGTTCATATATCAATAATTTTATTTAATATGAATATTGTCGTACAATACACCACTCTTTTATTTATGAAAATATAAAAACGTTATTGTAAATATTTTGTTCTTAAACAAATATAGAGTAAAAATGAAAAAAGAAAAAAATCTTTTCAGTGTCTTCAATAGACAGATAATTTAACTTAATGTGCTCAATGCACTGTTCCTAAAATTATCCCTAACCAAAAATCCTTATACAGAGTGTTTAGGAGGGGCAAAAGTAAAAAGCACTTACAATGATGTATTTTTTCTCCCTTTCCGATCCTCCTCTTTGCACTCACTGTAGGTTCAATGGATAGCGCCAAAGGGTTGAAACCATCAAGCAGCAATTCTTCCGGACCATTCGAAATTATTGCCACCGCACTATCCTACCGACTGCGCCACTTAAATACTTTGAAGTTAAAAGTTATTTTTTAAAAAACAATTTTATTTCTAAAATATGTCTTAACAGTAAGGGCTTAAAGATAAGAATGAATTACATAGAAATGATTAAATGTATGTTAACTTCGGGCCTGGGAATCTGTATCAGCAAATCGCTATCGTAGGAATTACTTCTGTCAGCAGTTTCTATACATGTAACTCAGACAACATCAAGAGATAATAGTATATGATTTGTCTGGATTGTCAATAAATCGTTTAAATTCAAATGAATCTTTAACAAAATAATTGTTTTTCTTGTTATTTTGGACATACAATTAGACAAATATTTCGACAGTCATAAAAAGGAGATTGGATACATGATACAATGGGCCTTAAAGGTATGTTAGCTTTATGTAACTTAGGAAGACCATACATTTTGGGTGCTACTGCGTGTGTATCATTCGGTCTTTTGCTTCTTTATCAGTAATAACTTTTTTGTTTAACAATTTTTTTATAATCATATTATTTTTTGTTTTATAAGTTTTTATAAAATCACTTTTTAACTCTTTATAAGTATTTACGTCACTAAGTAATTCTTTAATTTTTGCATCATAGTCGTAAAAGTTCATTATCACAATTTTATTTGATTTATTAGGTTTAAGGATTTTAATTTGAGGGTTCTTTACGAATTGCTTGGTTTTGTTAATTTTTTCTGTGTGTTTTTTTTTAAGTTTGAATATTTTATTTTTTTATGTTTTATTTTAAGATTATGATTTCTAACAACGTTTGCAACATTAGAGGGAATTGAATCTTTGATTTCATTCGGTTTATCTTGAGTTATATTTTCTACACAGGCGATATATCAGTGGTTGGTAAATATTTTTCAGCTGTTATTGGAAGGGAAAAACGATCACCTCAAGAAGAAGAAGAAGAAGAACAAGAACCTCAGCAATATCTGGTGGAATTTCAGTGCCAGAGATGTTACTGAGCCATTCGGTTGTATTTATTTTTTTGCCATTTTGTGGTATATGAGAAAACTAAACCTAACCTAACCTATATCCAAGAAAATCTAGTATAGAGAAAACCTGGTAAAATTGTGGTACGAATACAAAATGGCGAAATAATTAAAACCTTTTTAATTGTGAAAAAGTCACCAGGTTTAACATATTAACGTTTTGCTGTCCCTAGATACCAAAACATATATTTTTATGAATTCCGTCGGTCTGTCTGTCTGTTTGTCTGTATGTCTGTCTGTTTGTCGGTCTGGCAGTTCGCAGTATAACTTAAAAACTACTTACCCGACTGACATCAAATTTTGGTCAAACATTAAGGGTTATATGGGTATGACCTAGTAATATTTTGGTAAAAATGTCGGAACAAGATTGCGGTCTAGCTACTCGTTATAAAATTATTACCAAAAACTACTTATCCAATTTATCTCAAATTTTGCACAAAAATCAAATATTACATAACGTAATGGCGCCCTAATAAAATATTTATTAATCAACCTGAAAAAACAGTTGCTGTTGTCCGTCCATACTGAATGTCGGGTTTGTCTTGTTATTGTTGTAAAAATAATGTCATCTTCTTCCTCAGGTTTCATATGGACATGTATATACTTTTGTGTATTGACATAAATCTTATATTTAAAAATAGCCCCGAAGAAAACTAAATATATAGTCGAAACGTCAGCTCTTTTTAAAGAAATTGGGATTTTTATTTCTATCCTAAACCTGCTACACATCTATTCTTAAATTAATTAAATTAAATTTAACAGTATGTCTGAAATAAATAAATGTCGAACAATTATTGCATAATATGGCGGAGCACCGTTCTGTTGAAACATCAACCTATCCTCAACGTATCGCCGATTCTGATTTTCAAGTATTGCTGTTTACGCTGGATCCAGGGGCGTGCAGTCCATGGAAGCAAGAGAAGCAGTGCTTCCCCAAAAAAAATAACAAAATTTCTTCTAAAATGTAATTTTTGAAACAGGAAACCATTAATTTAGTTTATATTAAAAATGCTAAAATATTATCTTAATTATCAAGCCCATAATAAATGCGGCCTTGACTCCGACCGAGCCACAATAGAAATCGAATAGAACCTATGCGGGCCGCTAGATTCTCTGCAGCCAAGTCCTGTATGCTTGATTTCCTGTGAATCGAGCCAGAGGTTATTGAACTTTCCACCGGCTGTTTACAATTTTTGCATTTCATTCGCGTGCTTTAAGTGGTGGCGGAAGCTATCGTTGGAGTAGATTCTTTGTTTGAACGGCTATCCGTGTGTTGTGTGATACGTACGTCGCGTCGTGCATGGTGCGATATGGAAGACAATAATACGGACGTGGATATGCAAATACCGTCAACTTCGGCTGTCGGTAATAACGTTGAAAATGTTGGAGAATTTAGTAAGAAGAGTGCGTGTGAATGTGTGGTGTGTATCTTAATAATAAAGGGATTAAACATTAAACTTCGCTGATAAGCTTCAAATAATTTCCAAAGGAAGGGCAAAACCGCCTAAGAAAAAATTTAACCACAAAAATGAAAAACTTTATTAGACATTTTTATTCGAAAAAACAATACGAACAATTTAAATGGCTAACAGGGTGTGTAAATTATTTTGTTGGCCATGTTTACTTTTTGAAAATGAAAAAGGTCTCTGGAATAAAACTGATTTTTCCGATTTAAACAATTTCCATAAAGCTGTAAAAAGACATATTATGTCCAAAGCGCATTTGCAGGCCGTCATAAAAGAAAAAGTCTTCGGCAAAACCAGAATTGAACACACCCTTAATAAACAGTTGGAAATTAGTCACCGCCAACACAATGAACTAGTCGATAAAAATAGGCAAATATTAAGAAGACTTATCGATGTTGTTTGTTTTCTTGGACAGCACGAATTGGGATTTAGAGATCACGGAACAAGGGTTTCTTCAAATAGAGGAAATTTTCAAGATTTACTTAGTTTAATGGCTAAATATGATAATCGCTTAAAAAATCATTTAGAGCAGTCTAGCGTTTTTCGCGGAACATCGAATCGAATCCAGAATGATTTAATTTCCGCTGTTGCAACCATTATTCTAAAAAGAATTAAGCTGGAGATTGGCAAGGCGCGGTTCATTGCTATTGTTCTGGTCGAAACAACTGATATCACTAATTTTAGCCAATTATCTATAGTAATACGCTACGTTAAAACAGACGGAAGTATTCAAGAGCGATTTTTAGGTTTTAAGAATATGTCCGAAAATCGTACAGCAGATGCATTATATACCGTAGTTTATAACGTTACTTAAGAAATTAATGGAAAGAAAAAATTAGTTGCTCAAAGCTATGATAGAGCTGCAGTGATGGCAGGACAATTAGGGGGTCTGCAAGCTAAAGTTGGAGAAACTTTCCCAAGTACTGTGTTTGTCCATTGTTTTACTCATAAATTAAATTTAGTTTTATCCCAGTCCATCAATCTCATTAAAGAGTGTAAAGTATTTTTCGTTACTTTAAGTGGCATGGCTGCTTTTTTTTCCAAGTCAATAAAATACACAAGCTTTGGACTCCATTGTCCACAAACGATTGCCTAAAGTAGCTCTACTAGGTGGAACTATAATGGAAGACTTGTGTTAACAGTATCTGAAAATCGTGAATTTATGATTGAACTATTTGAGAATATAATAGAAAATAATTAAACGTGGGACTAGGAAGCAATAAATAGTTCGATGTTTTTGAACTGTTTGAAACGAGATTTTAATTTTAATTATTTGTTGAACATATTTCCAGAAATTTTTCCATTCTCGGACAATGTTTTTAATATATTACAAACTAAAACAAATGATATTGCTTTTTGCCTAAAAAAAGTGGATGATTTTAAGTTCATGTTAAGCCAAAAAAGAGATGACTTTGACCTATTTTGGGAGAAAACGATGACGTTAAATGTGGAGCTACAAGCCAAGCGTCTTCGAACAGACAAGGTGGGAGAAGTTCAAACATCATACAGACGCCTCTTTTATGAAATAATCGATCAAATTCAGCAACAAATAAACTATAGATAAGAAGATACGTTTAAATCTCTTCTTCTTCATTATGGCCAATTCTTCGACCAAGTGTTACTGCGATCTGAACTAAATGTGATTTATGAAACTGATGACATTAGCGCAAAAAATAACGCTAAGGAACTAATGCAATTTTTAAAAGACAAGGAGCTTGAAGCAATTTTTAGAAACTTACCTATTTGTAATGTAATTCGATTCTTCGATCATTTTTTGCAAATTCGTCAATAACGTCATCATAAAAACGTCGATGCTCCGACATATTTTGGAGAAGTTTATTTTCAATGGACAACAGCGATGTATGCGAAAGTCTCTCCTGCCCCGTTGAATTTCTCACGAAATTTTTTATACGTTTAAGTGTTGAACAATTGCGTTCTACTGATGAACTTGTGGCAGGTATTGTCAATACTAATTCACATAATTTCCACACTTCGGTGTAGGCATCTTCCAGCTCCTTGTCTTTTAAAAATTGCATTAGTTCCTGAGCATTATTTTTTGCGCTAATGTCATCAGTTTCGTAAATCATTTTTAGTTCAAATCGCAGTAACATTCGGTCGAAGAACTGGCCATAATGAAGAAGAAGGGAATTAAACGCGTCTTCTGGAAAAGTTTTTCCTTTAAATGCATCAAAATTGCAGAGCTCGAGGAATTTAAAATCATTTAAACCGTTAAATCTATAGTTTATTTGTTGCTGAATTTGATCGATTATTTCATAAAAGAGGCGTCTGTATGATGTCTGAACATCTCCCACCTTGTCTGTTCGAAGACGCTTGGCTTGTGGCTCTACATTTAACGTCATCATTTTCTCCCAAAATAGGTCAGTCATCTCTTTTTTGGCTTAACATGGACTTAAAATCATCCACTTTTTTTAGGCAAAAAGCAATATCATTTGTTTTAGTTTGTAATATATTAAAAACATTGTCCGAGAATGGAAATATTTCTGGAAATATGTTCAACAAATAATTAAAATTAAAATCTCGTTTCAAACAGTCCAAAAACCTCGAACTATTTATTGCTTCCTAGTCCCACGTTTAATTATTTTCTATTATATTCTCAATTAGTTCAATCAGTGATTCACGATTTTCAGATACTGTTAACACGAGTCTTCCATTATAGTTACACCTAGTAGGAGCTACTTTGGGCAATCGTTTGTGGACAATGGAGTCCAAAGCTTGTGTACGTTTTTTTGATTTGAAAAAAAAAAGCAGCCATGCCACTTAAAGTAAGGAAAAATACTTTACACTCTTTAATGTGATTGATGGACTAGGATAAAACTAAATTTAATTTATGAGCAAAACAATGGACAAACACAGCACTCGGGAAAGTTACTCGAATCTTAGCTTGCAGACCCCCTAATTGTCCTGCCATCACTGCAGCTCCATCATAGCTTTGAGCAACTAATTTTTTCTCTCCATTAATTTCTTTAGTAACGTTATAAACTACGGTATATAATGCATCTGGTGTACGATTTTCGGAAAAATTCTTAAAACCTAAAAATATTATAGATAATTAGTTAAAATTAGTGATATCAGTTGGTTTGTCCAGAACAATAGCAATGAACCGCGCCTCGCCAATCTCCTGTTTAATTCTTTTTAGAATAATGGTTGCAACAACGGAAATTAAATCATTCTGGATTCGATTCGACGTTCCGCGAAAAACGCTAGACTGCTCTAAATGATTTTTTAAGCAATCATCATATTTAGCCATTAAACTAAGTAAATCTTGAAAATTTTCTCTACTTGAAGAAACCCTTGTTTCGTCATGACCTCTAAATTCCAATTCGTGCTGTCCGAGAAAACAAACAACATCGATAAGTCTTCTTAATATTTGCCTATTTTTATCGACTAGTTCATTGTGTTGGCGGTGACTAATTTCCAACTGTTTATTAAGGGCGTGTTCAATTCTGGTTTTGCCGAAGACTTTTTCTTTTATGACGGCCTGTAAATGCGCTTTGGACATATTGTGTCATTTTACAGCTTTATGGAAATTGTTTAAATCGGAAAAACCAGTGTTGTTCCAGAGACCTTTTTCATTTTCAAAAAGTAAACATGGCCGACAAAATATTTTACTTATATTTTCACACCCTGTTAGCCATTTAAATTGTTCGTATTGTTTCTCCGGATAAAAATGTTTAATACAGTTTTGCATTTTTGTGATTAAATTTTTATAGGCGGTTTTGCCCTTCCTTTGGAAGTTATTTGAAGCTTATCAATGAAGTTTAATGTTGAAAATCCCTTTATTATTAAGTCATACATCACACATTCACACACACTCTTCTTACTAAATTCTCTAACATTTTCAACGTTATTACCGACAGCCGAAGTTGACGGTATTTGCATATCCACGTCCGTATTATAGCCGTTTAAACAAAGAACCCTACTCCAACGATAGCTTCCGCCACCACTTAGAGCACGCGACTGAAATGCAAAAATTGCAAACAGCCAGGGGAAAGTCCAATAACCTCTGGCTCGATTCACAGGAAATCAAGCATACAGGACTTGGCTGCAGAGAAGCTAGCGGCCCGCATAGGTTCTATTCGATATTCTATTGTGGCTGGGTCGGAGTCAAGGCCACATTTATTATGGGCTTGATAATTAAAACAATATTTTAGCATTATTAATATAAACTAAATTAATGGTTTCCTATTTCAAAAATTACATTTTAGAAAATGTTTTATATTTTTTTTTTGGGAAGCACTGCTTCCCTTGCTTCCATGGACTGCACGCCCCTTAACACAATAGCAACTCTGCCATAAGAACGCTCAAATCGCTATTTTCAAACGAATTATTTATAAACAAAGTAGTTTGTTTATAAATAATTTATCGCTAATACGTATTAATAAAAATGCGTTGAAGATGTCTCACCGATAATCAAACCAATCCAGTTTTATTTATTTTTAGGATTTACATTTACATTACATACAAGAGATAAAAGTGCGTAAACTAAGAAAATAAAACTTTTCAGTGTATTTTTATGACACTTGCTGGCAAATTTTGTGCTTTAATTGATCTCCACTAATCTGATGCATTAAAGTCTACTTTGAGTTTTAAATCAATGAAGCTCTTAAACTACTGAAATAAAGTACATACATTTTAATACCATTTTGAAGGGAATCGAAAGACCTTTAAAATGAGGTATCACCCCATCCATTTAAGAATTTAGGGGTGGTGCCACTCTCGCCTAGGGGCTGCATCCTCGAAAACAAAATAGACGGGTCCGAGTGTTTTTCAAAAAAAAAAAAAAATAATGAGCTGCACGAAAATGCCTCTGTTTCGTTTTCGATGCCCCAACGAGGAAAGTTTCGGGTAAAGGAAATTTACTGATTTTTTTCATTTATTTACAGTTCAAGAAAAATTTATGATAGAAGGAATGATACCGATCTAGGCTATTTTTTGTGCAAATTTGAAACCATTAGGTTTGACCGTTTTCAAGTTATTGTTGGCGCAAATTTTGTTCTAAAATTATGTTTTTCGTATTCTCAGGATTCTAAAATCTCCAGAAAACCAATCTAATATTTTTCGATTTTTTTTTGTTCCAATAACTCCCTTATGTAGCCTATATAGTTTATTAATAATAGAATATTTATGTTATATGGGGAAGTAAATATCTATTATTATATATTCTATAATTAGTTACACATAAATCATTTTTTAAGTACTTTTTTTAGCACAATAACATACTTACGATAAAGTGTCTGAATTAAAAAGAAGCGAATGTTAACAAACGCAAAAAATTTATTTAATAAAATTATCTATGTAGATAATCTTATTACTGTTTTTTTTGTTCGCCCAATTTAATACAGTTTACAATATGTAATTTACAGGTGCGATTTAAAATTTGATAAGTTTAAGAGGAATTACGTCACAATTAAAACTGACAGTAATCATTATTTTTTTCTTAGAAAAGCGTGATCATTTTTAAAAAATATATTCATTATACTAAAAAATGACTTAGGTTTAAGTAACTAGAAGAAAAGTATTACACAGGGTAACAAAATGAAAACAAAAATGTGGTGCCGGAAATCTAACATCTGATTTTAGATGTTTTTAATGTGCAGATTCCAAAAATGCCACCAGATTTCAGCTCTAGTTTTTGAGATACAGGTTACAGGTTAATTGATATTTTTTTCTGATAAAGGACAACAGATAAAGAGATAAATATGTACTTAATCGTCAAAATAGAAATTTCCCAGAATCTAATTAACCAAATGGATACCTGGAATTGTCTCTGACCCAATATTGCTATACTAGGAACATCTCAATACACTGCTCTTAATTACTTTTATACCTGTGATTGCCTATGACCCGATCCTTCGATACCTGCTTGGCTGTACTCGATTTAGTATATTACTGAGTTTTCCCAAGTAAAATTGTGCTATCATTTTGTGTAAATTTTGGTCGTTTTGTAGTATCAAGACACTAAACTGAAACAATGGCATCCACAAGCAGACGTACGTGTGTAAATCATCCCGATGTTTTTTGTTATCTGTGTGGTGAATACACTTTGAAAGAGAACGATTTTTGACTTTCTGAAAAGAGCTTATCCTGCGTATTTTGGCGTTCATTTAGGAGATCAAGATAAATCTTGTGCCCCACATTTCATATGTAAAACATGTGTTGAACATTTGAGACAGTGGACAACTGGAAAGAGGAAGTGCCTAAAGTTTGGTGTACCAATGGTTTG
Source organism: Kuschelorhynchus macadamiae (assembly GCA_030620095.1). Taxonomy (NCBI): domain Eukaryota; kingdom Metazoa; phylum Arthropoda; class Insecta; order Coleoptera; family Curculionidae; genus Kuschelorhynchus; species Kuschelorhynchus macadamiae. The sequence goes on along the minus strand of JAUTXW010000521.1, from coordinate 992,745 downwards.
GAGAGAACCGCGAAACCATCAAGACGACTGCTATTTTTGTCTCGTTAATATCAAAGGCATAAATAGAAACAATAGACTCAAATGGACATATCCTGATCTAGATTCTGCAAGAAGACCTGTAGCGCATTCGGAAGAAATACTCGTTCCATCATTCAGCAGTCTATCCGAACCGACAGAAGATGATACAGAAACATCAACGTCTGATGAAGTTCAAAGATTTCAATCAGAAAACGACAGCGAATTTGAAGCAGATTTAGTAACTCCGCAGTGTTTCAATCAAGAAGAACTAAACGATCTTATAAGAGACCTGAATCTCTTAAAGGAATCCGCTGAGTTACTTGCATCCAGATTAAAAGAAAAAAATCTACTTTGTCCAGGTACTAATATTACATTTTATCGTAAAAGAGATAAGGATCTGCTGCCTTTTTTTGCTCAGGAAAATGACTTGGTATTCTGTAACAATATAAAAGGGCTTTTTATTGACGGTAACAAATATGGCTCAATTCCTATTGGTCATTAGGTAGTACCATGAAGGAAGAATATGAAACAATTGCATTAGTTTTGAGAAAAATTAAATACGAAGAACATCAGTGGACAATTTGTGTTGATTTAAAAATGGTTAACTTCCTCCTTGGACAGCAGAGTAGTTATACAAAATATCCTTGTTTTTTGTGCCTTTGGGACAGCAGAGCTAAAAATGAGCACTTGGTTAACAAAAATTGGCCTTCAAGAGGTGTCATGATTCAAGGAAAACAAAACGTGATCAACGAACCTTTGGTTTCAAGAGAAAAAATCTTAACTTCAGGCCTTGCATATCAAGCTAGGCCTAATGAAGTAATTTGTGAAGGCTTTAAATTGAGATGGAAATTGTTTTGGGTATTTGTCACGTAAATTTCGTGGCATTAGCACGGAAAAACTAAAAGCTGTTATATTTGATGGTCCTCAAATAAGGCAACTTGTTAAAGATCCACAATTCACCACATCAATGAACGAGACTGAATCTTAACGCTTGGTGTTCATTTGTTCAAGTAGTACAAAATTTTCTTGACAATCACAAAGCAGAGAATTACGTGGAATTAGTGGAAACTATGCTTTCAAATTTGAATATTCACGGCTGTAACATGAGTATAAAAGTTCATTACCTCCACAGCCACCTAGATCGTTTTCCAGAAAACTTAGGTGATTGTAGTGAAGAACAAGGGGAAAGATTCCATCAGGATATTAAAACTATGGAAGATCGTTATCAAGGACGATGGAAGAGCCACATGATGGCGGACTACTGCTGGAGCCTTCAGCGAGACTGCCCTAGTAAACTCCATTCTAGAAAATCGTATAAAAGAAATTTTTTATGTGATTAGTGACTAATGTAATTATGTAAATTAAGTTTTTGCAATAATACTTAAATCCATGTGTCTCTGTTTTTTAACTGGCAATAGTAATATTATATATTATAACAGTTATAACGTAAAATATATACACATTTTTTTATTGTAAAAAAGAAAAAACTAGATCTGATCTGAGAACTTTTTTACATTCTGCCTCCAAAAATTACCCAGGAACAGTTAAAAAATCGCAGGCACCAAAATGTGTGTTGGTCTGTATTATCAAAACCAATATTTGAATTAACATTTTTTGTTTCATCCTTTTTAGTTTTATCTATACGGGTTTTATTGTAAAAATCAGGTTTAAGAAATGGTTTACTGCATAATATTTTTTCCTGATATAATGGAGAGCGCGTAGGATCGAGAAGCGAGAGTAGAATATTAAAACACTTCTTGCAATATATCTTGACGCAAAAAACAAAAAGGCGCCATTTTTAACATTTTGTTAAAAATATTCTTGCTATGAGACCACTGCGGTAATATCCTGAATATTCCCTGAAAATTTCATCTAAACTGGTCAAACAATAGCGGAGTAATCGATGTACGGGGTGTCCCAAATTCGAAGGTGACCATTGGGATCTTGGAAACCGTAAGAGAAACGAAAAAGTTTAAATTATGGCAAAGTTGCGTATTTTGGTGCTCAATAAAATGCCGTTTGGAAATTGAAAAAAGTCCGACTAATTTCGGAGATAACCGAAAAAAACCGAAAGTTCAAATTTTTTTATTTATTTTCTGCTGACTTTATTTAAAGAGATATTGCAAAACAAATTGCACTTTTTCATTGCCACTTTTTTAGTTTTTTAAAGTGGCGTTATTACTTTTTTGATTTGACGTTTCGGTTTTTCGGATCCATCATCAAGTTCATTTTTTTAAATACGGACCTGGATTTTTTATTTCAAATTTCGAAAGAGCTCGAAATTCTAAGCACAACAATATATCGCACATATTATTTTAATCAATTATAATACTCTAAAATTGGTAAAAACATAATTTATATTTAAAATACGTTAAGGTGGCTATGAAACAATAATAAATCCATGAAATTATTATTTTAAGTTACCATGGAGATTTATACTGACGTTTACTAATATAATACTCATTGTAACGTTTTTTTTTTAACTGTAACACACAGCTATAACGCGCCAACGTTGTAGCAACCGTTTAATAGAACAACACAAAAATTGTTTGTAACCTTTATTTAGAAAAAACTAAAGCTAGGTATATCAGAAGTGACAACATAAATAAACAAACTTATCGAATTTTTAAAACTAAAGTGTACAAAAATAATTACATATTATAAAAGGTATTCAAACTGAAAACCCTGTGCTTCAATGCATTTTGCTGCAAGTCTACGAATTTTTAATATCGCCCGTTTTATGGTTCTAGCAGGAATGGCTCTAACCTCCCTAATTAAATTTTCTTGAAGTTGGTTAATGTTATCGGGTATATTGCGATATAAACGATTTTGTAGAAACCCCCATAAGAAGTAATCCAACGGATTAAGATCAGGACTTCTCGCAGGCCATCGCACAGGTCCAGTATTTCCGATCCATTTATTTGGAAACAAGGCATCTAAAAATTGTGCAACTTCACGTCCATTATGCGGTGGTGCACCATCCTGCTGCCACCACAACTGTCGCAAAATATTTAGTGGCTCGTTTTCGAGCAGTTCAACAACGTTTTCTAATATTAATTCGCGATATCTATTTGACGTTAGGGTACCTTTATATATTATTGGACCTAGAATTTTATTGCGCCACATCCCGACCGATACATTGAAAGATACTCTTCCTTGTGCTCTTACTTCCTGATGTTGATGAGGGTTATCTACCGACCAATAATGCTCATTATGTCGGTTAAAGATTCCATAGGTTGTAAAATTACACTCGTCAGTCCAAATTACCTTAGATAAAAAATTGTTATCTTCCTCACATTTATTTTGAAGCCAGTTACAAAAATCCATTCGTCGGATATCGTCACCTGGTCTAAGTTTTTGACTAAGGTGAATTTTGTATGGTCGATACTTATTGGCTTGTAATGTGCGCCATATTCGCATTCTAGGTATTTGCAACTCATTTTCGTAAAACCTAGTTGACCCCCTAGGAGCATTATTGACCTTAAATGAAAAAAAAGTATAAGATATGAATTTAAATTAAAACTTTATTATTTTACCGTATTAATGATGTTTTCCTCTTCATTTTCATCAACTCTACGACCATATTTATTTCTAGGTTTGTTAAAGCTTCCAAATTGTAACAAGTTGGTATCAAGTTTAGCAAAATAATTTTCATGAGGCTGTCTTCGCTCGGGATATTGAATAAAATATTCTTGACTTGAAAGTCTAGAGTTTCGATTTAATTTGTAATAAATTCGTAGCATATCACGTTTTTCTAATTTGGTAAACATTTTTTATTAGTTATAACGCACAATAAATAATAAAAACGATAAAAGAAAATGTCACTGTAAATCACCATAGTAACGTAACTCAAAATAATAATCAGATGTTTTTTTTTGTTTCATAGCCACCTAACGTTTTTTAACATTAAATTTTGTTTTTATTAATTTTAAAGCCTTATAATTTCTTGAAATAATATGTGTGATATATTGTTGTGCTTAGAATTTCGAGCTCTTTCGAAATTTGAAATAAAAAATCCAGGTCCGTATTTAAAAAAATGAACTTGATGATGGATCCGAAAAACCGAAACGTCAAATCAAAAAAGTAATAACGCCACTTTAAAAAACTAAAAAAGTGGCAATGAAAAAGTGCAATTTGTTTTGCAATATCTCTTTAAATAAAGTCAGCAGAAAATAAATAAAAAAATTTGAACTTTCGGTTTTTTTCGGTTATCTCCGAAATTAGTCGGAATTTTTTCAATTTCCAAACGGCATTTTATTGGCAACCAAAATACGCAACTTTGCCATAATTTAAACTTTTTCGTATCTCTTACGGTTTCCAAGATCCCAATGGTCACCTTCGAATTTGGGACACCCTGTACAGGGTTTTCCCGTATATTTTTCCACCCACCTAGAGAGTTTAATTCAATAGATACGGAAATGCCGTAAATACAAAAGTTGTTGGGCTTTTTATGAAGATTTAGAATATTATATCATTAGTGCGAAAATATTATTGGAAATGTCAAATTTTGACAGGTTGTCAGTTTTTTTAAATGAAACATCCTGTATATTAAATCATATTCTTGAAGATCTCTTTTTTCTAATTTCAAATATATATACTTTTAATATATTCTGTCAATTAGTTTTAGATATATAAGCGTTTAAACATTAAAGAAATGGTAAGGTAATTTGCGCTAAAACATAGTGAGCCATGGTCAAGACAATTGCAATGAAGGACGCCTTTTTAACGTTTACCGGTCAGAAGTAATTATTTACGAGCATTTTTAATATATAATACGTTGGACGATGGGTTATTCGGAAGAAGAGAAACTCGACATGATAGAATTATTTTATTTACATGGTAAAAATGCGTGGATAGCTCGTAACGAATATCATAGACGGTTTCCAGATAGACCAATACCGACTTGTACGACAATATTAAACATCGTTAAACAATTGAATGAAAGAAAAACACTTAAGCGAAAAGTTAGAAAAGTGGAAAGAAACAATACCATAAAAAATCGATAATATAAAGTAGGTAAATAATAATATTGGCTTAAAGAACTAAGTTTTGGTTTTCTATATAGCCTCCTTGGTTTATAATGCATTTCTGAATATTTCTTCTAAATTTTCTGTGTATGGATGCGTAGATAAAATGAGGTGATTGGGTGTTTAAATCGTCCATTGTTTGGACTATATTTTGATCTAAAGCTTGGATGGTTCTTGACCTATTGTAGTATATCTTGTTTTTCAGATAACCCTACAAAAATATGTCCCATGGAGAGAGATCAGGACTATTTGCTGGTCATCTTAATAGTCCATGTCTTCCAATCCAAAATGGATACCTGTCATTTAAAAAATTAGTGACCGGCTGGACATTATGAGGAGGGGCACCATCTTGTTGCCATATCAAATTAAGATATGAATTAATCGGTAGTTGTTCTAAATGCCCCTCGATTTCGTTTTCTAATAACTCCTGATACATTTGTCCGGTTAAATTCCCATTTAAAAATATAGGTCCAATAACATGATTGTTAAGAAGGCCACACCAAACATGTAGGGATCTTCTTCCCTGAATTTTGACTGCCTGAAGAGCCCGCGGGTTTTCTTTTGACCGAAAATGCTTATTTTTCCGGTTAAACATGCCTCCAGTGGTAAATGTTGCCTCGTCAGTGAAAATTATGTTCGACAGATTTAGTTGGTTCATCATAACACGTCTTTCTATTTCTTTGCAGAAGAATCGGTCTATTTTATTTTGATCGGTTAATTCTTGAGTAGGTAAAAACTTATATGGCTTATATTTATAATGTTTTAGAACTGAGTGGATTTTATGCCATGATTTATTAAAAAAGTGGCTGCACCAGGAATTGAGCTAAAACAAGAATAAATAAGATAAATAAATTATTTTTTCTACAACCGTCCTTAAAATCCTATTTTACACACTGATTGCAGTAGCGAAAGCTTGTTTTCAAGCACCGATGCGTGAAATACAATGCTTTCCCTAAAGGATTTACTTCACGCACCGGCTCAATAAGAAATGCATGGGCCGCCATTAATTTTAGGCACCGGGCCCGCACTGGTAATAATTTTATTAGGCGGCCGTGCCTCGCAATTTGTATCGTTGTCATGGTAACGAGTTGTCAAATTGCCAATGCAAACAGTTTAAAATAGACACTTTAAGTTCGAATAGTAATTTGAACAGTTTATTATTTTAAGTTATAATAAGCAATAATTATGGACTCTGATATAGAAATGTGTACTCCACCAGATATTACGGAAGCAGCGAAAACAGCTAGTAATTCTCTGTTACCTCAGAAGTCAAAGGAAATTTATGAAAACACGTACAATAAATTTATGACCTGGCGCAGTAAGAACAATATTAAAACCTTTTCTGAAAATGTTTTACTCGCATATTTATCAGAATTGTCAAAAAATGTGAAATCATCAACACTATGGAGTCATTATTCAATGCTAAAAAGTACTATTAGCATTAAAAATAACATTGACATTGGTAAATATCCAAAAGTTCATACATTTTTAAAACGGAAGAATGAAGGATATATTCCACAAAAATCTCGAATATTGGAGAAAGAACAAATTTTCAAGTTCATAAATAAGGCTGCTGACGAAGTTTTTTTATTAACCAAAGTGATATTAATATTTGGGATTGCTGGTGCTCTAAGAAGAAGCGAAATTTATAAGCTAAAAATGTGCGATATTCAAGATTTAGGAAGTGTTCTTGTTGTATCCGTCCCTGATACAAAAACCAAAACAACAAGAAAGTTTACCATTACCGAGCATTTAGAATTATACAGAAAATATGCCGCCCTTCGTCCCCAAAATTATCAAGAAAACAAATTCTTCATCAAGTATCAAGGAGGAAAATGTACTCGCCAAGTCGTCGGGATAAACAAATTTGGAAAATTGCCTAGTGAAATAGCAAAATTTTTAAAACTACCACATCCAGAAAAATATACAGGCCATTGTTTCAGACGATCATCTGCTTCCTTGCTAGTTGAAACCGGTGCAGATTTACTAATGTTAAAACAACACGGCGGTTGGAAATCTTCAACGGTAGCTGAGGGTTACGTAGAAAATTCCCTTAACAAGAAAAATGATATTTCAAATAGACTTTTGTCAGTTCAAAATCCAAATATGACCTCGATCACAAGCAGCAATATTATTAACAAATCATCATCAAAGGAGGCTACAGAAGTTAAATTTAATAATCTAACAAATTGCAACATTACTATTAATAATTACAATAATTATAAAGAAGAAAATTAAATAATTTAACTATAATTTCTATTAAAAAGTTACAATTATTATAAAGTAGAAAATTAAATAATTTAACTATAAGTTCTATTAAAAAGTTACAATTATTATAAAACAGAAAATTAAATAAATAGTTCATTAGTTTAATTTGTATTATATAAAGGAGAAAATTAAATAGTTTAATTTTATTTCGTACTTGTATTATTTACGGTTGTAGAAAAAGTATAGTGTGCAATACGTGCGTGAAGACTTTTATACCCTTGTGTGATATTGTGACCCTCGCCTTCGGCTCGGGCCACAAACATCACGCTCGTGTATAAAAGTTAACTTCACGCACTTGTTACACAATATACTATTAATACACAAGTTTCAAAATTACCTTCAAAACATAATAAAATATTTAAATCTTCTTCAGCGTTTCTTTCCACTATTCTAACTTTTCGCTTAAGTGTTTTTATTTCATTCAATTGTTTAGCGTTGTTTAATATTGTCCTACAAGTCGGTGTTGGTCTATCTGGAAACCGTCTATGATATTTGTTTCGAGCTATCGATGCATTTTTACCATGTAAATAAAATAATTCTATCATGTCGAGTTTCTCTTCTTCCGAATAACCCATCGTCCAATGTATTAGATATTAAAAATGCTCGTAAATAATTACTTCTGACCGGTAAACGTCAAAAATGCGTCGTTCATTGCAATTGTCTTGACCATGGCTCACTCTGTTTTAGCACAAATTACCTTACCATTTCTTTAATGTTTAAACGCTTATATATCCAAAACTAACGGACAGAATATATTAAAAGTATATATATTTGAAATTAGAAAAAAAGATCTTCAAGAATATGATTTAATATACAGGATGTTTCATTTAAAAAAACTGACAACCTGTCAAAATTTGACATTTCCAATAATATTTTCGAACGTATGATATAATATTCTAAATCTCCATAAAAAAACCCAACAACTTTTATATTTACGATATTTCCGTATCTATTCAAATAAACTCACTAGGTGGGTGGAAAAATATACGGGAAAACCCTGTACAAACAAAAAAAATAAAATGACCGCCACTCCGCCATTTTTAACATATTTTTAAAATGCTTGCTATAAGACCACACCGATAGTATCATGAATGTTCGCCGAAAATTTGATCCGAATTGGTCAAGCCATCGCGGTGTAATCGATGTACAAATATAAAAAAATACATAGGGTCAAAAATATATAAAAAATATATAAAATCCAAGATGGCGGAACATAATAATAAAATATATAAAAATTAAAAAGATCTTTATTATTATTTCTATTAATAAAGTTTACCTACGCTTATCGACAACCCCAAAATTCATTCAACCTGGACGGAATTATCCATTTTATTATTCAATACCAGCCATGTCAAACTCAAAGTCACTGGTGGGCCAAAAGCATGAAGACCATCGACTAGGTGGGTCGCAAAACTTTATCTTAAAGAAGACAAACTACTGAAAATCTTGAGAAAAAGTACTATTATAGGACAAGTCTATTTATTAAATTTCCAATAAAAAGGACATTACAAAAAACTACAAACATTAAATTCTCTTGCCAGATATTTGACATCTTTTGTCTTTAATTAAGTTGTCTATTTGTGGCGCGAATTGATCGGCGGAAATAACTTTTAAAATTGCGTCCAAGTCTGCGTCCGTCAATCGCGATCTTGCGGGAGATTTGTTTCCTTTCATCAAAGAAAATAATTGTTCATACTTATAGGTACTTCCAAACATTGACAGGATTTTACAGGCAAATTTTTATAAAATTTGATACCAACACTATCAAATTTTTGTTTTAAATGGTTCTGAAACTGAATCTCAATTACTTCCATTTGCAAGTGAGGGGGAACTTTATCAATATCGATAGTGAAAAGACCAGTAAATAGAGAAAAATTGTTTTCTTGGGACTTAAAATCCTGAAAACGCTTCTCAAATTCTGCCAGAAGGCTTCTCATTTACTCTGAATATATTTTGTATGATATTGGGACACTTGTGCTTTCCTGATATGCCTAACAAGTCAGAAAATGTGACAGATTATCCTCTGCTAACTGTTTTTTCCACAACATCATCGTACACTTGAGAGCTTTCACATGATCATGCATATCTGTAATAACTTGACGTGGTCCTTGCAATTTCGTATTTAAGTCCGACAAGTGTTTTGTGATATCTACCGTAAATGGAAGATCTTGTAAAAAAGGTAAATCGCATAATAAGCTGACATCTTCTCCTTTTGTTTCCATGAAAACGCGTATTTCTTCTTTGAGTTTCCAAAACCGGTCGAGTACCATAGAACACGAAAGCCATAATATGGTAAACCAGTGTACTCACTTTCTAAATCACGTAAAAATACAGAAAATTGTTGCTGATAAAGGCCTCGTGACCTTATAAAGCTTATAATTTTTCTCACTGACTTTAAAACACTTTCCAACTTGATCACTTTTGAGCATAAAACTTCTTGGTGGATTATACAGTGAATATGATGAAAATCTGATTTGTCACTGCCCCTTTCTCTGAACTTTGTCTGTAATATTTTAACGAAGCAATTTTTTACTCCAGTCGTTGAAGGAGCTCCGTCTGTTGCAACAGAACACAGTTTTGACAAATCTAAATTGTACTTTTGCAGAAGTCCATAAACAGCATTGAAAATATCCTTCCGAGTTGTTGTATCATGCAATGGTACTAATTCCAGTAATTCTTCATACACATTGATATCTGTATCAACCGCACGAAGAAAAATAGCGAGTTGCGCCACACCACACACATCCGTACTTTCGTCACAGGTAATAGATAATGCAATGAAAGAGTCTGTTTTTATCTGATCACTTATATTGGCAGCCAACTCAGTAACTCTTTCAGCGACAGTATTTCGGGACAAGGATTTATTTTGAAATACCTTCACGCTCCCAGGACTGACAATTTCTGCGGCCTTTATAAGGCACTCTTTTATAAATTCACCTTCAACAAATGGTTTTGAGTGTTTCGCGATCAATTCCGACAGTACGTAGCTCGTTTGAAGGACAGGACAGATTCATTTTCTTGCTTTGGACGTGTAAACATAAGCTGCTGATCTTTCAACCGTGATTTTAACTTATTTAACTTTTCGTTTCTGACCATGCCTGTATACTTGTCAAACATAGTTTTATGAATATCATAGTGACGTTTTATATTATATAATTTTGGGACAACTAATGTACTATTACAAATCAAACAAATAATTTTTTCTTTCACTTTACAGCAAAAAAACTCTAATTCCCACTTTTCTTGAAAGATACGACGCTCATCTACAAGTTTCCTCTTACTTCCACTTGGTTTTGAAAGAGACATGTTAAAAACTGTATCCGAAATAAATTATAATAAGTACTGTTAAGGGTTGTAACAATAAGTGCGCAACTCAACTCGAAACTCTATCGCAACTGACTCATAACTGACTAAACACTGAACGACTGAACTCAATCGAACACGGCTTATATATGGATTTTTCGAGTTCCTTCCAGAATGTTCAGATAGCGTCGTCTGTGTTTTTTAGAATTTCATGAAACAAGCAAGATAACGTTTGGATTTAGGTTTTAGGTTGAGTATGTGTAGTTCGTCCTCCTAAATATAGATGGCACTATGTATAATTGTACATTTTATTATACCAATCGTTGTTGCAGCGGCGCGCGCTTTCAAAAACGGTTTCAACAACTTGTTCGCGGGCCGCATTATCTGGCTGTTTTCAAAATTGATTTGGGCCGCAGAAAAATGCTCACTAGGCCGCATATTTGACATAGCTGCTCTGTACGTTTCTGAAACAGACTACTAATTTATTTATATCTATTTGTTTATATATTAATGATAATATATATTCATTTAATTAATACGTAAAATCGTCCTGAACCTCGCACGTTAAAATGATCCTCAATATTTAAAAATAGGTTTTGCTATTTGAAAATTCTCTTCTAATTGTTTCAAATCACGATATCCTTTTATCACCATCCCTAGGAACAACGACAAATTTTTTTCTGGCAAGTTTGCCGATGTATTTTTGCAGTGTCGTGCCTAAAGGGCCTGCAGCGCACACTGCGCGGGGGCGGGGGCCCGGCTACTAGGGGACTCCCAATTTAAACAGGGTATTCAAATAAAAAATATTTTTCCAGAGTTAAAAAAAATAACGGATTTTACAATTTTTTGCAACCATCGGATACATTATAAATGAGTGAATAATAAGACAACGTAATATATAAACGCTATGAACCATTTGGAAGTCACAGTACTTAACACGTTGAGCCCCGGCGTAACATTCAAAAAAATGTTTTTTTGGGACCGGTTTTTTTTCTGCTTTAGAACTGTATATTTGGTCTATACACGTGTAGGCAATGTTTAATATAGGCTGAAAAAGGTATTTTTAAAGTTTTTTTTCATTATTTTTTTTGAGGCATCGCGTTGATGCCACGCCGTCCTAAGGCTAAAATGTTCCCATTTAGTCCGCGTGTACCCAATGCAATGCCTCATTCAAAAAGCTTGCAACTACGCCGACGCCATCTGATTTCGATTGTTATTCGTTCAGTAAACATCGATACCGCAGTGTCATTTTGTTATTGGTTAGTTTGCACGCCGCGCTGTCGGAAATTGATCGTTATTAGTTCAATAAACATTGATACTGTTGTGTAATTTTGTTGTTTGTGAGTTCGCTATATAGATATTTGATTTTTATAGTGAATTTTCGTATTCATATGATGGGTTCTTATGAACAAAATCAAAAAAAGCTCCAAGCTCTATGGAATGAGGTTTTGTCTGATGAAGATTCGGATCAAGCGCTCGAACCTTTTGATGACTGTGGCTCTTCAGACGATTATATACCCAGCGATGTATCGGAACAAACATCAGATGACTCGAGTGATTCAAGCGAAGAACCAATTCCTAAAAAACGAGTTAAAACAATTTATGGTACACCAAATAGACCTATCAAGAAAGCACATCTAATAGACCTACCTGCAACGTTGCCAAGTATTCAAAAAGATAAGGTAAGGCAAAAAATTAGTATTCATGTCCATAATACAAGCATGTAATTTTTTATAGAATGATATAAATCCAATTAGTACGAGTATAGCAGATGGTGCTGGACCAAGTGGATTGCAAAAGGTAAGCATGGTAAAACCGATGTATTTTATTTTTGTGTAACTGATTGAATATTTAATTTCAGGATGATTTAGTTAGCAATACAATTGAAGCAGTCATCTCCGAATTTGCCACGCAAGACTCTGAGATGGAAGAACTAGCCGATGATTCAGATTTAGTATGGCAAGATGTGGATGGTTCTAACTTGCAGAAATTTGTGTTCAACTTTGAGGGAACTGGCATTAAAGCGGAGTGTTATGATCTTTATGACAAAGAGCCATATGATTTCTTCAAATTATTTTTGACAGACGAAATTATAGCTTACATAGTGGAGCAAACAAACTTGTATGCCACTCAAAAACTGGCAAAGGCAGGTAATCAAAAGAAATCAAAATCAAAAAGTTGGATTCCTACTTCGGCTAAGGAACTGGAAAAGTTTTTTGGTGTTATAATTTGGATGGGTTTGCTGACAGCACCTCAGTTGCGTGATTATTGGAGTGACAATTTCTTATTTTCAACGAACATAAAAAAAGTTATGCCGAGAAATCGCTTTGAACAATTGCTTTCCATGTTGCACTTCAATGATAATAATAGTGTCAACAATCAAGATCCCAATTTTGACAGGCTAAATAAAATAACACCGCTCTTAGAAAAACTCATTGAAAGATTTCAGTCATGTTTGATTCCATAAAACAATGTGTGTATTGACGAATCCATGGTGCCATTTCGTGGCAGACTAAAATTTAAGCAATACATAAAAAATAAAAGAAATAAATTTGGTATTAAGTTGTACAAGCTTTGTGTTCAAAATGGATATACATATAACTTCAAAGTTTACTGCGGTAACGACACCGAAGGAGGTGGAACAGCGTCGTTCAATGTAGTAATGTTGTTATTAAATGGCTTGTTAGATAAAGGCCGCACATTGTATACCGATAACTATTATACCAGCGTTACATTGGCTCACGAACTGCTAAAACGTAAAACTTACCTTGTTGGAACAGTTAGATCTAATAGAAAAATGAATTGTTCAGAAGTCGTCAAAAAAAAATTAAAAAAACATGAAGTATTCGCAAAAGAAAGTAACACTGGTATCGTTATGTTGAAATGGTTTGATAAAAGGGATGTGCTAATGCTCAGCACTAAATATACGTCTGAAATAAAAAATATTCCCAAAAGAGGCCAAACCATCCCAAAACCCCTTGTAATAATCGATTATAATGAATCAAAAGCATTTATAGACCTATCGGACCAAATGAAGGCATACCACCACTGTTTGAGAAGAGGTACTAAATGGTACAGGAAGCTGGCGATGGAAATGATGTTTGGATCTGCATTGGTCAACGCGTTTGTTCTTTATAAAGAAATTACCCACCAAAAAATTTCAATTACTGAATTCAAAAACAAATAGCCATGAAATTATTACATCTAAATAGCCCTGGGAATACAGACACAGAAAATATAATAGGCAATAATAACCATCGTTTGATAGAAGGCAAAAAGAACAGGTGTGTTGTTTGCTACGCAAAAATCAAGCAAGAATTGGGTAGGGTAGAAGCACAAAATAAAACGCCACGATCAAAATACCTATGTTCCATTTGTAAAACCAGTGTCTGTATTTCTTGCTTTTTTGAAGTGCATTTGGCTACCAAAAATGTTTAAAATATATTTATCTTTATTAGTTTTTATTTGTACTGTAATTTTAATCGTTTATAAAAAAAAACTACTAAGACATTATTTTGTGTTTTACTATGCAAAAAAATTTATAGGTTCTAAAATTTTCCCAACCCGCTAACATATATGTACCCTTTGGACCGCATATTTTCAACTCCCATTACATTTACACGGCAGCGTGCAATCACCTTGATGCCTCGGCGTCCGAAATCAAATCTTACTATGTGGCATCATTGTGGTATCTCGCGGTCCTAAGGGTTCAATAAAGTGAGGCATCAGTGAAATGCCACCCGGGGCTGAACGTGTTAATGCGTATTTAGATGAAATAGTCCAGTAAGATAAAAGATTTACTGCGTTTAAAGCCGTTTATTCAACATTTCCAATTCTAAATCCTCAGATATTGGTTAAATTAAATGACTCAGAAATTTCGGAAAAAGCTCAGTTATAAGTGGAGAAATATTAAAATGATTTAACTTCTCAACTGGCGACTGAGCTAATTCCGATAAAATTATTATTGTATAACAATATTAAAAACCTTAATACAACTAGTAATAATTCGTAAACTATATTTTAGCAAAAAATTAATTATTGTTAAGTAGTGTACCAGATCTGTGTTCTGCATTCCAATTATTTCTTGTCCTTCCTGTCGATCGGAAAGACCATTTTCAAAGTTAAAATTAATTAAAAATGTTCTAGGTCGACCATGACTCAGAGACGTCTTAGTTCTCTAGCTCTTATCTGAACAGAGCACGAAAAGATTAGAGAAGTAAATATTAACGAACTAGTTGATAAGAATTTATTTAGTCGATATAAAACAAAAAAGTCTAGTCTACCGCCAAAGAAAACGATTCTTGTATTCTTTGCTTTTTATTATTTTTAGTTTTGCTTGAACAAGGGTATAGTTATTGTTTTTCATTTTTAGTTAATTTTTGTTTTGTGTTTATTAGTTTACCTATACCTATTAATCTCAAAATGTATATAGTTCGTTCCTTTTTTTTATTTTTTATTTCTTTTTTTTTAGAGTTATTTTTTATTTTATGTTGTAGTTTTTGTTAATAAATGTATGACTTTTTTGTTTACTTATTTTTTTGGCGAAATTATGCAGGGAGCCCCACGAAAAGTCTTCCGTCTCCCTAAAAATTTGGCACGCCACTGAATTTTTGCAATATTCTACAAAACAACTTAATTCTCCCGTCTACCTCATTTTCGGTGGTTTTATAGATAGACGTAAAATAATTAAGATAAACCTGGATAACTTCAAATTGAGGTTCAGGAAAATTGTATCCAATTTCTCGGTTACCAAACCATATGGACCTCGGACATCACAAGCACTATCTTGTCCAGGGGCGTGCGGTGAAATTTTAAGAAAGGGAAGCAATTTTTAGAAACTTACCTATTTGTAATATAATTCGATTCTTCGATCACTTTTTGCAAATTCGTCAATGACGTCATCATAAAAACGTCGATGCTCCGACATATTTTGGAGAAGTTTATTTTCAATGGACAACAGCGATGTATGCGAAAGTCTCTCCTGCCCCGTTGAATTTCACACGAAATTTTTTATACGTTTAAGTGTTGAAAAATTGCGTTCTACTGATAAATTTGTAGCAGGTATTGCCAATACTAATTCACACAATTTCGACCCATCTTCCAGCTCCTTGTCTTTTAAAAATTGCATTAGTTCCTTACGTTATTTTTTGCGCTAATGTTGTCAGTTTCGTAAATCAATTTTAGTTCAGATCGCAGTAACACTCGGTTGAAGAACTGGCCATAATGAAGAAGAAGAGATTTAAACGCATCTTCTGGAAAAGTTTTTCCTTAAATGCTTCAAAATTGCAGAGCTCGAGGAATTTAAAATCATTTAAACCGTTAAATCTATAGTTTATTTGTTGCTGAATTTGATCGATTATTTCATAAAAGAGGCCTCTGTATGATATTTGAACATCTCCCACCTTGTCTGTTCGAAGACGCTTGGCTTGTGGCTCTACATTTAACGTCATCGTTTTCTTCCAAAATAGGTAAGTCATCTCTTTTTTGGCTTAACATGGACTTAAAAACATCCACTTTTTTTTAGTCAAAAAGCAATATCATTTGTTTTAGTTTGTAATATATTAAAAACATTGTCCGAGAGTGGAAATATTTCTGAAAATATGTTCAACAAATAATTAAAATTAAAATCTCGTTCCAAACAGTCCAAAAACCCTCTCGAACTATTTATTGCTTCTGAGTCCCACGTTTTATTATTTTTTATTATATTCTCAAATAGTTCAATCACTGATTCACGATTTTCAGATACTGTTAACACAAGTCTTTCATTATAGTTCCACCTAGTTGGAGCTACTTTGGGCAATCGTTTGTGGACAATGGAGTCGAAAGCTTGTGTACGTTTTGTTGACTTGGATAAAAAACAGCCATGTCACTTAAAGTAACGAAAAATACTTTACACTCTTTAATGTGATTGATGCACTGGGATAAAGCTAAATTTAATTTATGAGCAAAACAATGGACAGACACAGCACTTGGGAAAGTTTCTCGAACTTTAACTTGCAGACCCCCTAATTGTCATGCCATCACTGCAGCTCCGTCATAGCTTTGAGCAACTAATTTTTTCTCCCCATTAATTCCTTTAGTAACGTTATAAACTACGGTATATAATGCATCTGCTGTACGATTTTCGGACACATTCTTAAAACCTAAAAATCGCTCTTGAATACTTCCGTCTATTTTAACATAGCGTATTACTGTAGATAATTGGCTAAAATTAGTGATATCAGTTGTTTCGTCCAGAACAAGCGCCTCGCCAATCTCCTGCTTAGTTCTTTTTAGAATAATGGTTGCAACAGCGGAAATTAAATCATTCTGGATTCGATTTGACGTTCCGCGAAAAACGCTAGACTGCTCCAAATGATTTTTTAAGCAATCATCATATTTAGACATATATCTTAAAAACTTCTTCTATTTGAAGAAACTCTTGTTTCGTCATGACCTCTAAATCTCAATTCGTGCTGTCCGGGAAAACAAACAACATCGATAAGTCTTCTTAATATTTGCCTATTTTTATCGACTAGTTCATTGTGTTGGCGGTGACTAATTTCCAACTGTTTATTAAGGGCGTGTTCAGTTCTGGTTTTGCCTAAGACTTTTTCTTTTATGACGGCCTGCAAATGCGCTTTGGACATAATGTGTCTTTTTACAGCTTTATGAAAATTGTTTAAATCGGAAAAACCAGTTTTATTCCAGAGACCTTTTTCATTTTCAAAAAGTAAACATGGCCAACAAAATAATTTACTTATATTTTCACACCCTGTTGGCCATTTAAATTGTGCGTACTGTTTTTCCGGATAAAAATGTCTAATACAGTTTTACATTTTTGTGGTCAAATTTTTCATAGGCGATTTTGCCCTTCCTTTGGAAATTATTTGTAGCTTATTAGCGAAGTTTAATGTTGAAACTCCCCTTATTATTAAGACACACACCACACATTCACACACACTTCCTTACTAAATTCTCGAACATTTTCAACGTTATTACCGGCAGCCGATGTTGACGGTATTTGCATATCCACGTCCGTATTATTGTCTTCCATATCGCACCATGCACGACGCGATATACGTATTACACAACACACGGATAGCCGTTCAAACAAAGAACCTACTCCAACGATAGCTTCCGCCATCATTTAAAGCACGCGACTAAAATGCAAGAATTGCAAACAGCCGGTGGAAAGTTCAATAACCTCTGGCTCGATTCACAGGAAATCAAGCATACAGGATTTCGCTGCAGAGAAGCTAGCGGCCCGCATAGGTTCTATTCGATATTCTGTTGTGACTGGGTGGGAGTCAAGGCCGCGTTTATTATGGACTTGATAATTAAGATAAGGTTTTATCATTTTTAATATAAACTAAGTTAATGGTTTCCTATTTCAAAAATTACATTTTAGAAGATGTTTTGTAATTTTTTTTGGGGAAGCACTGCTTCCCTTGCTTCCATGGACTGCATGCCGATGATCTTATCAGATTCTGTGGCACGAAAATATTAGTAAAATATTAAAAAATTGTTATATGTAAAAAAATTAACTTCACATTTGTGTGATTCTATATGGCATCTATTTTCGTTTTAAAAAATAAAAAAATTGTTAATAACTGGATTGATGAGTACCCATTTTTGTACCTCTAAGTTTCACGGGGGCGGGGGGAGGGGCTATCTAACATACGAGCGAATCTAGCGTAGGAGATTTGCGAGCACCCATCGGTTTACACAACAGTAACAACACTTAATATTTTTACAAAATATTTCGTGTTTATCTAATCTAGGTCTTTTGTTTCAGATAAATGGCAATCAATTTATATAAAACGTCTAGCAATTTTATGGAGGTTATACTCTGCCAGTAGTTATGTGACTCTGATACGGTGTGCCGTTAAGACAAAGTTTCGTTGTATAAACAGTTGTTAGAGTTGATGTTACCAAGATGAAGTGTGTTAATATTTTTGGTTTATTAGTTATTGGAATTTCTATTTCTTCGTGTTTGGCAGGTAAAATAAAAGTTTTTGATTAGTTTACTTTAAGTATTCAGATCTGTTGATAAATATTTTATTTTGAGCTCTATTAAGTCTCTGTTTAAGATTCATGTAAAGCTGTTTTACTGTTTTAACTTCATACATTATTATTTGGGTCAAATTTAAGATTGGAAGTTTACGAACGTTGTTATTTTCTTGAGGAAAGAAAAGGAATCGAATTTTTTGTACTGATTTAATAATTTCTTATAATTGTATTGTTTTGAGATTTATTCTATTATGTGTCATGTTATTAAAACGTATATACAACGTTATATAAGTTTTAGAGTGTATAAGATAGCTCATATATTATGAAGTACCGTAACAATTACCACTTGTAACAGTAAAGTACCATCTAGGTGAAGGTATGTCTCAAATACAAACAAAATCAGACGGTCTCCTTGAAAAGTAATATTTTCTTTCATCGCATTGACACAAATAGGAGTAAAATTAAGGATTGCTTTTGGAGATATCTATTGAAAAAATTAATAAGATATGAAATACTGTCAAAATGTTTATATTTTACTATAATAATTTATGATACATACAAAAGAGAATGTTAAAATATAATAGTAAAAGGGTAATACTTTTACAATGTTTCAACAAAGTTATTGTAAGTTTGTTAAAAATGACTTAAATGTCATAGTATAGCCCGTCTAGAAAGTATCCAGAAAAAAGGAAGCACAATTATAATTTTTCGGTTTTTATTTTTATTATTTGAATTATAAAATTACAACAAATAATTCAATTCATTTACTTATACAACCTCCATTTAACTCTAAATACTTGTAGCATTATATTTTTCATGAGCTAAATTGTTTCATTTGGTGAACAGTTTAATTCACGCCGATATATATTAGAAGTAATTTGAGTTGTCTATAAGTGGGATTTATAACGTAATATTTAATTTTAGGGTGGAAATGTCGTTTTTTTTATAATTTGTACATAAATAAAAACAAGTAATTTACTTCATATTTATTTTTACGTTTCCATCCAGATAAAATCACAATATTTGCCAATCATTTCAATATTCAAAGCAGGTAAAGGAATTTTATATTTAATATGAACATATCCTTTTGGTACTCTCAAGTCATGGATTCACTTTCTGCTTTCGGTTTTTAGTTGCAGTGTTGCCGAATCGAGTTAATGATTTTTCTTAAGTTTCATGGTGAATTTGAATTTGCCGCTTCCTTTCACGAGTCACTTTACTGACTATTTCCGTGCTCGACCTTCTTGGTTGGCCAACGGTCTTCATCCCTTGGTATCGTCATTCCGGTTGGTAGTCGAGGTATTTACAACACCCCCATGTGTTGATCCGAAGAAAAATCGGGAATCATTCCGAATATACCCAGTAGTGGTGATTTGAATTTTTGTTTCTTCGCATGGATTAACTATCTGCTTTATCTGAGAGCCAAAGTAAAGTTTGTGTTTTGGAGAAAACCTGGATTTTTATCCAACAATCTCTGCCCATGCCGGAATCAAACGTTTTGGAGTTTTTTTTGTATAGTAACTTTGGGATTTAGTTAAGAATCCACACGGGAGTCGACTCCTAAGTTTTGGCATACCGTACCGTACCATGAGTTATGAATTATGGTCTTAAAAGAAACGTAATCTGTTGTCCCGCCTAGACTTCTTTATTTGATCCAGTTCTGTTCGAATGCTGTTAGTTCCAGACACTGTAACTGTTCCTGTGATTTTGAAGTGATCCTCTTTTGATGTTTTGATGCAGCCCTCGAAGTCCTGACATCCCTGGAAGGATTTATAAAGGCCAGATAATATTTTTTTTATTAATTATCCATTTTTATTCATTTTTTTTACTACGAGTATTATTTAATATTATACATTTTTACATTTGATTTACAGTTTAAACGATTTATGCTATGGGGCTTATTTAATTTTCTTTATGAAAATATTGGCATATTAAATTCTTCTTTTTTTTTACCTATTTTGAATTATCTTTTTTAAATTGTATGTCCAATTGTTTATGTCCAATTATCATCAAAATAATCTAACAAACTATAATAGGCTTTTTCCCTAAGTCGTGCTGAAACTAACTTTTTAAACACTTTTAATGTGGGTGACAATTTTATACTATTTGGCAGGTGGTTGAAAATTTTTATGCTTTCATAAATTAGTGAATTCTTAGTAAGAGCGCTTCGGGGAATTGGTACTTGTACATTATTAACCAGTCTAGTATTGTAATTACTAGATCCAGATAAACTAATAATATGATGGTATTTTTTAAATATAACACATACTGTTTCCAATATAAAAATACAGGGAAGAGACAAAATTTTCAATTTTACAAAGGTCTGCATGATTCTCTTATATTTACCTGGCAAATATACCTTATTGCTCTTTTTTGCAGGACAAAAGTAGAATTAAAAAGGTACCGGCTACAAAAGCCCCAAAAAGCAATACCATAACGCAGATGACTCTCTACAAGGGAGAAATAAACAGATCTAGCAACAGACAGTCCCAGTTCATTCGAGACAACCCTTACAGCATAACACCCACTTGCAATTTGTTTGTTGAGTGCCACAATATGGTTTTGAAACTTTAGCCTGTCATCGATCATAATGCCTAGGAATTTATTTACTCGTCTATTTTCTAATTTATAACCATCCAAATTTAAACCAGAAAAGGCAAACTTAAAGCTAAGTACGCTTGTTTTCTTAACATTAAAACACAGTAAGTTGGAGTCGCACCATTGTTTTACCTTCACCAGGTCTTCAGAAACAATATTCATAAGTTCATCCTGCTGTGGGTGTGCCCATAAAATAGTTGTATCATCTGCGAATACAGTAAAAGAACCCCGTATGTCAAGAGAGGCAAGATCATTGATATAGAGCAGAAAAAGTATTGGGCCAAGCACCGATCCCTGTGGAACTCCATGATTCACATTGCACGTCTCAGACATAACACCCAATGACTTTACAATCTGTCTTCTCCCAGTCGAAAAGGACTCGAACCATTTAAGTGTATTGCCTCTAAAGCCATAGTTGGAGAGTTTATCCAGCAGTATTCTGTGATTTACACAATCAAATGCCTTGGAAAAGTCACAGAACACCGCTGCAGCCACGTCTCCCATATTTAAGCTTGTATATAACTTTTCAAGAAAAGCAAATATTGCGTCATTAACGCCCTTCGATTCCTGAAACCCAAACTGATTCCTGCTCAAAACATTATGCCGCTTCAAAAAAGAATTCATTCTCCTCTTAACCAACGATTCAACGACCTTAGATAAACAGGGCAAGAGAGAAATGGGCCGGAAATTTGTTGGATCGTCCAGCTCGCCCCCTTTGAATAATGGATTAACTACAGCCAACTTCAAACATGATGGAAATTTGCCACAATCAAATGACATATTTATAGACTGAACCAACCCACTGAGAGCTTCATCGGAGAGATTCTCGAGAATCCTGAGGGATATTTCATCAATGCCACAGGACTTCTTATTCTTTATTGATTTAAAAATAATTTTTATCTCATCAATATCAGTGTGAGCCAAGTAGAAAGAGTCACGAATAGACACATTCTGAATGTAAAAAAGTGGATTGATTTGGGGTCTTAAGTTCTTTGTAATTTTTTCAGCTATTGTACAATAAAACTCATTAAGTAAATTCACATCAATAGGAATCCGATTTACATCCGCTGTTCTACCAGTCAAGTCATTAATAATACTCCAGTTTTCTTTAGTTTTGTTACTTGCCCTCTCTATTCTATTTCTATAATACATTTGCTTCGCAGTACTAATTACCTTTCTGTAGATCTTTCTGTAGTTTAAAAAATAATTGTGAAAATAAAGATTTGTGGTATATTTTCTGAAGGTATGTAATGCCCTCAAATTTATTGATGAAGTTCTTATTCCAGAAGTTACCCAAGGTTTTCCTGATTTCTTTTTTAATTTGCAAATTGGGAAACTTTTATTAAAAATTTCTAAAACAAGCTCGTTAAAGTAATGCAATGGATCACAAGACTCACCTATCCGATGCCAGTTAACACCCATACTGTACGTTCGAAAATTATTAAAGTTAGTGGAACTATATATTCTACCATACCTGAATTTTTTCCCTTTTTCTTTAAATAAACCAACTCTTAGTAAGACAGACTCATGGTCGGACAATCCCGAAGGAATAACGGATAACTCCCATTTAATTTCAGAAATAAAGTTCAAACAGAAATAATCTATTAAACTACAAGAGTGGGACGAAATTCTTGTTGGCTGCTGTACTACCATTGAAAAGTTAAATGATAAAAATAAGTTTTTTTAAATTTTGAGTTTCATTTGAATCCGCCATGTAATTGATGTTAAAATCTCCACAAAGAACAAAGTCTTTATTTCGTGGCGCTGCTCGTTCCACTTCAATCTTCATTAGTCCCCATATGTTTTCAATAAGACTAAGATCTGGCGCAGCTGCTGTCCATGGAATTTTTGCCAAGTGGTGTTCTTGCATCCAAGCTTGAGTATAGACAGAAGTATGGCATCTTGCATTATCCTGCTGAAAACCAAGAAGAAAACCATTTAGAATGTCACAGTACTTTGCACTATTAACGGTGCCATCTGCCATCTGTCATTTTTTCCTAAAAATTTGGGAGCTGTTGGTGACGAGCAGGGTGAAAGATTTCACCAAGATATCAGAACAATGGAAATTCGGTACCAAGGACGATGGGATCCAGCTATGATGGGTGACTACTGTTGGTTTTTTAAGAGAGACGATAGGACACCTCATAAATGGAAAAAATAAAGTTTAATTAGTGTTTTAAGTTAATATTTTTCTCGTTTGCTTTTCTCTTAGATGTATGGTATGTTTAATAGGCAAAAAACTGTAAACATAGTCAATAAACAGGGTTAAGAATTTTCTGAAATCATTTTTTCTATAGATATTAAGTATCGTAACATTCGATATGGTTCTACAACTCTAACAAGAAAACCCTACGTGCTACAACTTTCTATTTGTCATTTTCGTACTTGGATAGGTCCGTTCTATTAGATTATGGTATTCTGATTTGTGTTACAACAAAAAAATTTTTTTTGTTGGCCAGTGTTATTAACAACATCAATAGTAAACGTGCAGTTTGTAAATTAATTGCAGAGGCTAGCTTTTTTTCCAAGGAACTCGGGGATTTGCAGATTGGGTTTGGATTTTTCAGTTCTTTTTCACCAGTACTTATTGTTGTAACCGTCGCCGAGGGGATAACTTTTCGGTTAGAAGAGGTCGATTTGGTAGACTGCGCTGGTGCAAATTGGTGACTAGTGGAAGGAATGGCATTGAAGTTTAATCCTTTATTGGATAGATTCTTTTGAAGACTTATTGAGCTTTCTAAATAACCTTCTGCTACGGTTGAAGATTTCCAACTTCCGAGGCGTTTAATATTTGCTATTCCTTCTCAGAAATCTGCTAGCATTATGGCGGCTGAACGTCGGAAACTGTGGCCTATATATAGTTCAGGATTTTGGAGCTTTAGATAACTTGCATTTTTTTTCCAAAGGTGTTTATACCGATGCTTTGTTCTGTGCAAGCTCCTTTCTTGTAGTTTACAAAAAAACGCCCATGTGTTCTTTCTGGCTTTCTTAAAATCGCATATTTTCTGACCAATTTTAAATATTCTCCGGTTTCAGCTTCATCACATAGTACAGGGTGCCCGGATTTGGTTGCAAAAGCAGGGTATCTCACTTATTTTTAAAGATAGAACCCTACGGTTTTCACGAACCTGAGCTAATTTTTTGTGAAACTCATGAAGCCGTAAACAAAATTTTCATAGCCTTCTTCGTTTATGAGATACAGGGCGAAATAGAAAATTTTGCATTTTGGGACCCCCTCGTATCTCGGTTATCCTTTAACTTAACGCAAAGGGAAAAATTGCTGCTTATGCAGTTTTTTACACTGAATCCAGTGGCGTAGTCATATTTTTCATTTGAATTGTTATTTTTTAGATATGACCCAAAGTTGTGTTTTTTTAAATGGGACACCCAGTATATTTGTCCAGAAATTGATTTGTCCTTTTAAAAGCTTCTCAAAAATATATAATAGTATGGGTCTATTTTAATAAACAACAACAAAAATCCTAATTTTTATAATTATCATCCCAAATTTTGCAGTAGGCCATGCAAAACGATGCCGTTTTCTTTTGTTTTCTTGGAAGCAAATGACATTTCCCAATTTTGTACACGTATATAAAATATAGCGCTAGTTTTTTGTATTTATTTATTAAGTAAAAATATATTTGTATTATTATGGAAGAAAACCAAACTTTCGAACATTATGAAAAGTACGATATGTTAGCTTGTTTTATATTAAGTAATGAAAATGTTGAAGCGGCTTCTGAGATGTATTTTAACAGGTAAATAGTTAATTTTTAGGTATGTTAAACCGTTAAATCTATAGTTTATTTGTTGCTGAATTTGATCGATTATTTCACAAAAGAGGCGTCTGTATGATGTTTGAACATCTTCCACCTTGTCTGTTCGAAGACGCTCGGCTTAACGTAGTTTATTACTATAGATAATTGGCTAAAATTAGTGATATCAGTTGTTTCGTCCAGAACAATAGCAATGAACCGCGCCTCACCAATCTCCTGCTTAATTCTTTTCAAAATAATGGTTGCAACAGCGGAAATTAAATCATTCTGGATTCGATCTAAGGTTCCGCGAAAAACGCTAGACTGCTCTAAATGATTTTTTAAGCAATCATCATATTTAGCCATTAAACTAAGTAAATCTTGAAAATTTCCTCTATTTGATGAAACCCTTGTTTCGTCATGACCTGTAAATCCCAATTCGTGCTGTCCGAGAAAACAAACAACATCGATAAGTCTTCTTAATATTTGCCTATTTTTATCGACTAATTCATTGTGTTGGCGGTGACTGATTTCCAACTGTTTATTAAGGGCGTGTTCAATTCTGGTTTTGCCGCAAACTTTTTCTTTTATGACGGCCTGCAAATGCGCTTTGGACATAATGTGTCTTTTTACAGCTTTATGGAAATCGTTTAAACCGGAAAAACCAGTTTTATTCCAGAGACCTTTTTCATTTTCAAAAAGTAAACATGGCCAACAAAATAATTTACTTATATTTTCACACCCTGTTAGCCATTTAAATTGTTCGTATTGTTTTTCCGGATAAAAATGTCTAATACAGTTTTTCATTTTTGTAGTTAAATTTTTCATAGGCGGTTTTGCCCTTCCTTTGGAAATTATTTGAAGCTTATCAGCGAAGTTTAATGTTGAAAATCCTTTATTATTAAGACACACACCACACATTCACACTAAATTCTCCAACATTTTCAACATTATTACCGACAGCCGAAGTTGACGGTATTTGCATATCCACGTCCGTATTATTGTCTTCCATATCGTACCATGCACGACGCGACGTACGTATCACACAACACACGGATAGCCGTTCAAACAAAGAACCTACTCCAACGATAGCTTTTGCCCCCACTTAAAGCATGCGACTGAAATGCAAAAATTGCAAACAGCCTGTGGAAAGTTCAAAAACCTCTGACTCGATTGACAGGAAATCAAGTATACAGGACTTGGCTCCAGAGAAGCTAGCGGCCCGCATAGGTTCTATTCGATTCTATTGCTCGGTCGGAGTCAAGGCCGCATTTATTATGGGCTTGATAATTAAGATAATATTTTAGCATTTTAAATATAAACTAAATTAATAGTTTCCTATTTCAAAAATTACATTTTCCCACTATGATAATCTGTCGTTTCTGTTGAATTATATTTCCGAATGTCGCCACCATAGCACCATAATTGAAAACATCCGATGTCTGCGGTCCAATCACGGCATGGGTACGCTCTTCCGAAACAGAAGAAGGGTATTGCTAGATTTACAAATACAAACAGAGCACACTAGCAAGCGTGGGGTTAGATGAAATATAAACATAATTGTCCAGAAAAAATAAATAATTTTGTTCTGAAGATTTTAACACGTGACACTATCGGTATTTTTACACAAGTTTTACTCTTAAAATCTGAACAACTAGTAGTTTAGTAATGCACAGCGAATATTATTAGCATTGCTTTGTGGATAAAATATGTATAGTTTTGGTTTAAAAATGCTACACAAGTGAAGGCATCTATTTTGAATACCCCTGTATGTAACAATAATGCACAATTTTTTCTGAATACATTATTGAGAATTAATGAATAGCGATTTTTTACCTTCAAGCCTTTTCACATAAAATGTTAGGTCGATTTGCCTTGCTAGAACTTCATATAATAACGTGTCCAAAGTATTCCAGAATAATCTTATCGACTGACATCATATTTCTTTTTGAAAACGTGCTATAATCTTATTATTTCTCCAGCCTATGATATTTTGAGCATTCTTATGTAATATCACAATTCAAAACAATCCTAAATTGTAACGAATTATCAAATCCTCCTATTCCGAGTTTACACCTCACTTTTAACTGAAGTCACACTAAAGCTGCTTATCTTTCAGACAGTAACGCATTTTGATGGGATTATCCTCGATTATCTCAAGTAACATTGGCAAATGCCGCCAGACTGGAATGCGACATTGTTAATATTCATATCAAATGACTGTAATAATAAAAGAGAGATACATATAACATGGAATGTAGTTATAAATGTATAGATTTTGAGGAAACTGGAGTTTCTGGGAGTCATACTGCCCCTTGCGAATTTAGCGCTATCCTATTCGTCATCTATATAGTAGAATTTGTATTGAAACAGCCGTTCTGTACAGGATGCTCCATAAAGAATGGAATATAATTTAGCAACATATTCCTTGCACAAAAATATTGGTATAGACCCCAACTTGCCTAATGCGAAAAATGATGATAAACGAAGATACAGGGTATCAAATTAAAATTTTTATTTTGGATTTAAGTCAATAAAATATATTTCTAAATGATTTTGTAATTTAAATACAAATCGGTAAATTCCTTTACTCAGAACTTCCCTCGTTATGAATTATTACTTTTATTAGGAAGAGTGAAGTGTGATCCAAGTTAGTTCAGTACAGGGTGTCCGGATTTGGTTGCAAAAGAAGGGTATCTCGCTTATTTTTAAAGATAGAACCTTGCGGTTTTCACGAACCTGAGCTAATTTTTTGTGAAACTCATGAAGCCGTAAACAAAATTTTCATAGCCTTCTTCGTTTATGAGATACAGGGCGAAATAGAAAATTTTGCATTTTGGGACCCCCCCCGTATCTCGGTTATCCTTTAACTTAACGCAAAGGGAAAAATTGCTGCTTATGCAGTTTTTTACGCTGGATCCAGTGGCGCAGTCATATTTTTCATTTGAGTTGTAATTTTTTAGATATGACTCAAAGTTGTGTTTTTTTAAACGGGACACCCTGTATATTTGTCCAGAAATTGATTTTACCAGTGGCATCCGTACGGAATCCGACCTGCATATTTTCCCAGACATTGATGGTACTGATTTTTTTTAAATAAAAATTATTTTTGAAATTCCCATTCATTTTTGAGCAAGTTTGATCTCTTGGTAATTTTGATTTGAACGCACGGTTTTCGTTATAAAAAATAAAAACCGTTTCTCTGCAGAGTTTTAACAATATCGCTAATATGACAACACCAATCGCCATGGCATGCAAGGAAAATTTTTTTTTGGCTGAAATTCAAGAAATCAAATTTGCTTATGAATAACTAATACCCAAAGAATTCAAAATTATTATTTGAGCTTATAATTTTTTAACACGAAACTATAAAATACTATTAGTTCATCAATAAAGAAAGATTACTAATAATAGTTATTATTGTAGTAGGCTTTGGCTGTCAGAATTAATACTTCTCTTGTAACTTAATTTGACAGTTCAGCTTTCAGATTCAGTCGGGTTTAATTAATTTTGTGTTCTAAATATCTGATATATCTGAGAAAAGAAATGATTGAGTTTACCAATGAAGAGTTGGCAGACATGCATTACATGTATGGTTTGGCTGATGGCAGTTCACCTGAAGCTAGGCGATTATATCAAGAGCGTTTTCCTGGTAGAGTCATACCAGATAGGCGAATATTTGCAAATGTGCATAGAAGGTTGACTGAAACAGGTACATTCAAGCCAAATAATCAATTAAAAGGGGCCCATCGGACTGTAAGAACTCCAGAAATTGAAGAGGCAGTATTAAATTCCATAGATGAAAATCCTGAACTGAGTACTAGGAAAATTGGAATTAACCTAAATATTTCGCACATCCTAGATTTTTTTTATACCCATATTACATTCAACGAGTGCAAGTGTTACTTCCCCGAGATCTAGCTTTCCGAGTTAATTTTTGTAAATGGTTTTTGGAAAAAATTGCGCGTAATCCCTTATTTGATCGCGAAATAATGTTCACAGATGAAGCGAACTTCACCAGGAACGCTGTCAGAAACTTCCACAATAATTCCACAACATTGTAGAACATCATCATCAAGAGGAATTCTCTGTAAATGTTTGGGCTGGCATTATCGAAAATCACCTAATTGGACCTTTTTTCCTCCCAGAAAGACTAAATGGCCATAATTATCGCCGGTTTCTTGAGAACGATTTGCCGATATTGTTAGAAGATATATTAGAAACAGAATGTGGTTCATGCACGATGGCGCGCCCGCTCACTTTAGTATTGAAGCCAGAGAATATTTGAACCGCACATTTAACAACAGATGGGTAGGTCGTGGCGGACCCCAACCAGACCTAAATAGTTTGGATTTTTTTCTATGGGGACATCTTAAATCTTTAGTTTACCGCACCCAAGTAAACACTGTAGAGGAGCTGAAGGATCGTATAAGAGATTCTTGCGATATTATCAGAAACACCGAGGGTATCCTTCAAAGAGTTCGCGACAACATGAGGGAAAGGGTTGAAGCGTGTATTCTCCAAGGTGGTGGGCATTTTCAACAACTTATATAATTTTTTTCTTCTATTTTGTTTCACAAAGTGTGCTGTCAATTTGTTAAAACTTAATTATTTTTGTTGAAATTATTAATTATGTACCTAGTTGTATTAGTATAGTTTTGTAAATAACTTGTTATTGTTGAAGAATGTCATATTATTTTAATAAAATTTATAAGAAGTATTTATGAAGGAACAGACTTCTGAAAAACATTGACATGGTGGTCCTAGATTGGTGGCTGAAGACTACATACTATTATCTACAAATATCTCTCACTAAGATAAAGCGATTTCTGATTTTAATAAGAATGGACATAATAATTACTTTCACGCCACTGATTTTTCTAAAATAAAGCATTTTTATTGATTCATTTGTTTGTTTTTGAAAACTTGTAGTATTTATTTTCGACAAGATTTCATTTCTCGAGTTTAATACAATAATATTCCTCTGCATGCATGGTGATATCGGTCTTATGACCAGGATTGTTTGGATCATGCAGAGAAACGGTTTTTATTTTTTGAAATGAAAACCGTGCGTCCAACACAAAATTACCAAGGGATCAAAGTTGCTCAAAAATGAATGGGAATTTCAAAAATAATTAATTTATTAAAAAAAAATCAGTGGCGTACTATCAGTGTCTGGGAAAATGGGCAGGTCGGTTTCCGTACGAACGCCACTGGTGGATAATAAAAAAATGTTCTACATCAAAAAATTTCACTAGATGCATAGCACCTCTATACCAAATTTCATTACAATATCTAGAGTGGTATTCGAGATATTATCGAAAAATTATGAAATTATTGAAAGTTTAACACCCTGTATCTCAAAATTTACACCGTTTAAGACATATGTTTATATGAAGTTTTCTTCTTAAAATGAACCCAAAAATCACCTCCTTAAATATTGAAACTCAATTAAGAAACACCCTGTATGTATATATAAGTACTATCTAAAATTTGAATTATTTTGGATTTTTTTTCATTTGACTAAATTAATTTAAACTTATTAAAGAGTGTCATTACTTGTTTCTCTTAAAACCTCATATCTGTATTCAATGCTTAAATATTTAAAGTTCGATCCCTTACTACATCACCCTATCCAGGTAGTTTTATTGTAGATATTCAGTCCATTTACCATACTATTTTCCTGGCTTATAAATTTAATGGGATTTGTTGTCTCTCGTATGAAGATTTTTATGGAACCTGCTAATTCCAGACGGAATTACTAATTTTCGTTTATATAACTTTGGTTAGACAATTGTGATTAATAATAAGTTTTTATCAATATTTGAGCAGACAGACCACGTTTCAAAATATAATAAAATATTTATAATTTGTGTTCTGATTTTCACGTATAGGAAATTTATTAGATCTGGTATTGTTTTATACCAGATATAAAGGGTTTATCGTACAAAAATATCATTTACTTTAGAAATATAAACAAACAAATTTTTATGACTAAGACCCACGTTTCTCCAAAACGCTATCATTGTTGTAGAATGCTAGCAAAAGGATTTACTAAATAATAGATTCCTTGCCTATTAAAATTTTTAAAATGAGTATTTCTTTTTTAAGATTGAATTATATTTGCTTTAAAAATAACACCTCATATGAAGTTCCGTGAAGACTTAACGAATAAATATAACAGCATATGCATCACTATTAATAGGCTTATGACAGTTTTCGTGCTTACTTATTATTACTATTAATTAAATGAAGTTTGTTTTAAAAAAAAACTGAACCAAGTTTATAAAGTCCAAGTAACGCCTAATTACTAACTACTAATACCTAAACTTGTTGATTTGATAAAAATCCTATATAGAGAAACAAAATGGCGGCCTAATGAAATGTTAAAAAAAATATTAAGTCCTAACACAGGAGCCTGTGGTGGAAGATAAATCAAAATACAAGAGTTCTAACCACACTACACCACAACTTGTTACGTTCTGGACGCGCGTTTCGCTAACCAAGTTAGCATCATCAGCACATGATATAAACTAAAGTAGCTTAACCTAACCGAGACTATTTATAGGTAAATGTGGTCACACTTGGTTGTACCCGGCTACACCGTTGTCAAGTAAACAATAGAAGGGACTATAGTCTTATATAGTCTTTATTTAGTGCTTTCTATATTTAACTATACTTTCAAATGCATCCAATAATCTATTAATAGATACATTTTTAATTAACTTAATAGCATTTTTTATTATTATTTAAAAAAACGCATCGGACAAGTGGTCCTTCTGAAACGTACACTGCAGAATGCTAAACATTCTAAATGGTACGGATTCGTAAACAAGGTGAAAATAAAAAAGTCAAAATCGAGAGAACCAATAAAAACAGTAACTACATCAAACATTCAAAATAGAGAAAAAAAATTGATACACAAATACACATTTACAGAGAAAAAAAATTACAAAGGAATACATAAATCCATATGAATATGAAGTGTAAAAAACCTCACAAAAGCAATCCATTTAGCTGCCTTTTTAGCTGCAAAGTGCTAAGTCTAAAGATGTCATATTCTGCGAAATGACGATTGTAATTACACACTAGTCGGTCAATAAATGCGCCAGACCCATAATTTGTACGGTGGTATCTTTCAAAGAATAGCTGAGGTTGTCTTGTTCTCCTAATAGGTACCAAAAATGAGACCGACCCCAACAATATTTCACAATCAATGTCTCCATTTATTAGCTTGTGTAGAAAAACAAGAAGTGCCTTACGTCTCCGAAACTCAAGGGTTTGAAGGCCGCATAGAAGAGCTCTAGTGTTATACGATAGATCCTGATATGGAAAATTAAATTTATATAAGAGGTATTTCGCAAATCTATTTTGTACTTTTTCAACTCTATCGTTATGGCACTGGTATGATGGACTCCATATTGTTGAATAATACTCCAAAACACTCCGTACCAGTGAGTAATACAGACAGACAATTGCTTTGGTGTCCGTCACATGCCTTGTATTCCTTTTTATAAAGCCCAACAATCTAAAACCCTTGAGTACAATGCTGTCAATATGCAGATTAAATGTTAGTTTGTCATCAAAAATAACACCTAGGTCAGTGTAAGAACTAACAACCTCTAGTGTTACATCATTTATGAAGTAGGAGGAGAGAACAGGATTAATGCGTTTATGAAAACGGAGCACTTTACACTTGGATATGTTAAGATGGAGATAATTAGTGCTGCACCAGTTGACGAGCCTTCCAATGTCAGATTGCAGTGCATTTGAGTCAGTGTAAACGGGAGCAAAAAATTTTAAATCGTCTGCATACAAAAGACACTTGGACGCTTTAAAGCAAGATACTATGTCATTTATAAAAAGTAGAAAGAGCACTGGACCAATCTGTGAACCCTGTGGGACACCCGATGTCACAATAACCTCCCTAGAAACTGAACCACAAATGTTGACCTGTTGTCGACGATTAAACAAATAAGATCTGATCCACTCCAAATAACTTCCAGAAAGACCAATTTGCTGCAATTTTAATAATAAAAGCTGATGACAAACACTATCAAAAGCCTTGGATATGTCCGTGTAAACAGCATCAATCTGTTGGCCAGCTTCGACAGATGTAATTAAGTAATTTTGGAACATCGCAAGATTTGTAGTAGTTGAGCGACCGCGATAAAAACCATGTTGCATACTCGTAATGTAGTGTTTCAAAGACTCAAATAAATGATCAGTGATAATTGCCTCAAACAGCTTTGGGATATGTGAAAGCAAAGAGATACCTCTGTAGTTCTTTATATCGCTTTTATCACCGGATTTAAAAATCGGCATCAGTGTAGAAAATTTCCAAATATCAGGAAATGAACCTAGATTAAAAGATCTTTGAAAAATTACACATAGCGGTTGAGACAACGACTGACAGCACCTTTTCAAAAAGATAGTGGGAATTCCGTCAGGACCAGCCCTCTTAGAAACATCAAGGCCATCTATTTTAGTGCAGATTTCTGCCTCTGTAAAATAATATGTTGCTAGTAGTTTCCCTGAAGAACTTACGGGACTAATCTGACTAAAATCTAAAATTTCATGGTGTGAATAGCAGGACTGAAAATGGGCTGCAAAGATATTTATTCCTATATGGTGATTGTTTTCCAAAGCATGTTGGGCAACGCTTGACTTTTCTGTTCTCCCGTATCTTTAATGTGCCATGTGTTCTTTAAAACGAATGTTTATAGAGGGTTTAGTTTGCCCAACATATTTTTCAGATTGCAGTCATTACAGCTAATTTTATAGTTGCCACTCCTCTCCTTCAGATCGGCTTTGTTTTTAGGGTTTCCAAGGAGATTTGTTCTCCGTTTTGTAGGTTACTCTAAAACCTACGTTTTTAAATACTTTTTCTAGACCTCTCGTATATCTGGGATCATATGTGATTTCTATGAACTTATTGGGAGCCTCAGGTGCTTGAGGAGTAGTGATATCTTTTAACATTTTCTTATGCTTATGTCTATTTACTAGTTTATGTACAAAATTATCATTATATCAATTACTTTTAGCTATGTTTTTAATCCGATTCATTTCATTGTTAAAACGTTCTTTACTTAATAGAAAATTGACTAACCTGTGAGTTAATAAGTGAAATGCTGCCATTTTGTGTTGACGGCAATGAAATGAGTCGGATGTTATATACCTATCAGTATTAGTAAGTTTCCTATAAATATCAATTTCTAATTTATCGTTATTTCTAATAACTAACGTGTCGAGAAAAGGTAATTGCCCATTCTTCTCCTTTTCGAACGTAAAATTAATGGAAGGATATTTATTGTTCAATGTTTCTAAGAAAGTGTCCAAATTTTCAGTTTTAGTATGGAAAATAGCAAAAATATCGCCTACGTATACCACACCCTTTGGAAATACTTGAGTTCTTTTTTGAATTGGGTTTCTAATCTACCCATAAACAAATTTGCAAAGAACGGAGATAAGCAATTGCCCATCGCCGTTCCCTCAAGTGGTTTATAATATTTATTGTTGAACTGAAAAAAGTTTTGATTCATACATGATTTTGTGAGAAGCAAATATTCATCAATAATTTCTTTCTTCAAATTATTGAATTAGTTTTTGAATTGAAAGTTGTTCTTTTAGGTACTCTAAAGCTAGTGGTATGGGTACACTAGGAAACAATGAGCTTACATCAAAAGATATTAAAATTTCACCTTCTTTTAAGTAAACATTCTTAATTTTATCTAAGAATTCTAACGAGTTAGTAACCTCAAATTTATCGTACGAGATGTTTAATTTGCTGAATTCTTTTACTATCCATTTCGGAATATTGTACGTTGGTGATCTAACAGCTGAAACAATAGGTCTCATGGACTTTCCAGGTTTATGGATTTTGGGAAGGCAATACAGTTTAGATAACTAAAATTGTGCTTGAAAAAACTATTTAATGGATTGATTTCAAAAAATATCATCTTATATTATAGCCTGTATATAAAAATAAGTTGACAAGAACAGAAATGCAGAATTATTGTCTATGAAATTTCCTTTCGGCTAGTGCCAAGCGCAATAAAATGCGATTTTCAAAAGAAATAGCCTTTACCTAAATATTTAGCTCATCACTCTTTTGCATGTCAGTGTATTTATTGAACTCCAAATAACCCTAATAGGTATAGTCGCTTCTTCTTTTCCTGAAAAATTACACGCACTAATATACCTGTTCAAAATGCTCTATAAAAGGCCTATAATCATTTAGAAAAATGTTAGGTTTAGGTTTTTATTAATATAAAACATGTTATTTACTTTAAATATCACAAAACTAATTTTAGGAATTTCAAAAATGCCTCAGTTTCTCCAAAATATATTGCTTTAGAACCGGGATTAAAATGAATTAATGTAACTATAAATAGCCGAATTAACACCTAAAATGTGTAAATTTTTTAAGAATACGCTAATATTTATTCTAGTAATTCTTTTATAAATATTCAGTACATATGTATGTCTGAATAATGCAGACTAAATGGATTAAATACGACAATAAATTTGCAGGTTTATGACACTTTTTACGCTTTGCAGAGTTTGTTATTCAGAAATTAAAAATGTATAACACAGGGTAACAAAATGAAAACAAAAATTTGATTTTAGATGTTTTTAATGTGCTGATTCCAAAAATGTTACCAGATTTTTTCTATCAGCTCTAGTTTTTGAGATACAGGTTACAGGTTAATTGATATTTTTTTCTGATAAAGGACAACAAATAAAGATATAAATATGTACTTAATCGTCAAAATAGAAATTTCCCAGAATCTAATTAACCAAATGGATACCTGGAATTGTCCCTGACCCAATGTTCCTATACTAGGAACTACTCAATACACTGCTCTTAATTACTTTTATACCTGTAATTGCCTATGACCCGATCCTTCTATACCTGCTTGGCTGTACTCGATTTAGTATATTACTGAGTTTTCCCAAGTAAAGTTGTGCTATTATTTAGTGTGAATTTTGGTCGTTTTGTAGTATCAAGACACTAAACTGAAACAATGGCATCCACAAGTAGACGTACCTGTGTAAATCATCCCGATGTTTTTTGTTATGTGTGTGGTGAATATACTTTGAAAGAGAGCAGAAAAACGATTTCTGACTTTGTGAAAAGAGCTTATCTTGCCTATTTTGGCGTTCATTTAGGAGATCAAGATACATCTTGGGCCCCACTTTTCATATGTAAAGCATGTGTTGAACATTTGCGACAGTGGACAACTGGAAACAGGAAGTGCCTAAAGTTTGGTGTACCAATGGTTTGGAGAGAACCGCGAAACCATCATGACGACTGCTATGTTTGTCTCGTTAGTATTAAAGACATAAATAGAAACAATAGACACAAATGGACATATCCTGATCTAGATTCTGTAAGAAGGCTTGTAGCGCATTTGGAAGAAATACCCGTTCCATCATTCAGCAGTCTACCCGAACTGACAGAAGATGATACAGAAACATCAACGTCTGACGAAGTTCAAAGAATTCAATCAGAAAACGACAGCGAATTTGAAGCAGATTTAGCAAATCCGCAGTGTTTCAATCAAGAAGAACTAAACGATCTTATAAGAGACCTGAATCTCTCAAAGAAATCCGCTGAATTACTTGCATCCAGATTAAAAGAAAAAAATCTACTTTGTCCAGGTGCCAATATTACATTTTATCGTAAAAGAGATAAGGATCTGCTGCCTTTTTTCGCTCAGGACAATGACTTGGTATACTGTAGTAATATAAAAGGGCTCTTAGAAAAAATGGGTGTGCTTGAACACACTCCAGATGATTGGCGCCTTTTTATTGACAGTTCAAAACGTAGTTTAAAATGTGTTCTTTTGTATAACGATAACAAATATGGCTCAATTCCTATTGGTCATTCTACTACCATGAAAGAAGAAGATGAAACAATTGCATTAGTTTTGAGAAAAATTAAATACGACGAACATCAGTGGGCAATTGATTTAAAAATGGTTAACTTCCTCCTTGAACAGCGGAGTGGTTATATAAAATATCCTTGTGTTTTTTTGTGTCTTTGGGACACAAAAACAAAACGTGATCAACGAACCTTTGGTTTCAAGAGAAAAAAATCTTACTTCCGCCCTTGCATATCAAGCTAGGCCTAATGAAGCAATTTGTGAAGGCTTTAAAGCACGGAAAAACTAAAAGCTGGTATATTTGATGGTCCTCAAATAAGGCAACTTGTTAAAGATCCACAATTCACCACATAAATGAACGAGACTGAATGTAACGCTTGGTGTTCAATTGTTGAAGTAGTACAAAATTTTGTTGGCAATCATAAAGCAGAGAATTACGTAGAATTAGTGGAAACTATGTTTTCAAATTTTAATATTCTCGGCTGTAACATGAGTATAAAAGTTCACTATCTCCACAGCCGCCTAGATCGTTTTCCAGAAAACTTAGGTGATTGTAATGAAGAACAGGGGAAAAGATTCAATCAGGATATTAAAACTATGGAAGATCGTTATCAAGGACAATGGGATAGCCCACATGATGGCGAACTCCATTCTAGAAAGCCGTACAAAAGAAAATTTGTATGTGATTCGTGACTAATGTAATTATGTAAATTAAGTTTTTGCGATAAGTACTTAAATCCATGTGTCTTTGTTTTTTTAACTGGCAATAGTAATATTATATATTATAACAGTTATAACGTAAAATATATACACAATTTTTTTTTAACTAGATCTGATAGACAAAATCTGAGAACTTTTTTACATTCTGCATCCAAAGATTACCCAGGAACAGTTAAAAAATCGCAGGCACCAAAATGTGTGTTGGCCTGTATAATAGATTGACGTGTAAAATATAGTTTGCGATAAGTACTTAAATCCATGTGTGTTTGTTTTTTTAACTGGCAATAGTAATATTATATATTATAACAGTTATAACGTAAAATATATACACAATTTTTTTTTAACTAGATCTGATAGACAAAATCTGAGAACTTTTTTACATTTTGCATCCAAAAATTACCCAGGAACAGTTAAAAAATCGCAGGCACCAAAATGTGTGTTGGCCTGTATAATAGATTGACGTGTAAAATATAGTTTGCAATGGAAAAAAAAGTAAGGGCGTGTTGAGAAAAAAGTTTACGATTTTATAATGAATGCCTCAGTCAATTTTATTGTCATTTCTTACTTCTATTCCACTGTACTATTGAGAATAAGTCGGTTCTTTTATGAGTATATGATTTTTTAAAAGTCGATAATCCTTTTATGCAACAACAATGTTATGTGTTTGATTACATCATAATTTATTAACTAATCAGCATTACTTAATTCTTAAGTAAACTGAAGCTTGTGTGGATTACTAGTTCTAATTAAAAAAAGAATTAAAATAGTTTCGTTAATTACTTCTTAACAGCTGATAAGAAAAGCTCAGAAGAAAAAAATCTATCAAGATGTCTGATTTAAAAAAGCGAAAGGTGCGCTATTCATTAAATCTCAATAATGTATTCAGAAAACATTATGCATTAATGTTATACAATTGTGCAGGAATTCGTGTAGCGTTTTTTAACCAGAATTGTACATATTTTATCGACAAAGCAATGCTAAAAAGGCTAATATTCGCTGTGCATTACTAAACTACAAAATTATTTATTTTTTCGGAACAATTATGTTTTTATTTTGTCTAACCCCTAAAATCCAGGCCCTGATTGGGCCACAGACATCGGATGTTTTCAATTGTGGCGCTATGGTGGCGACATTCGGAAATATAATTCAACAGAAAGTACAGATTATCGCACTGGCAACATACATAAAAAGTTGTTTGGTTTATAGACTGTAGGTTTATAAAAAAAAACTTTATTGGGGAGTAGGGTTGAGATTTTGTTTAAGATCTTCTACCGCGGGGAATCTGCAGTTTTGTTCTGTTGAAGGCAAATAGGACTAAGCTATAC
The DNA here is from genome assembly GCA_030620095.1 of Kuschelorhynchus macadamiae. NCBI lineage: Eukaryota > Metazoa > Arthropoda > Insecta > Coleoptera > Curculionidae > Kuschelorhynchus > Kuschelorhynchus macadamiae. The sequence goes on along the minus strand of JAUTXW010000521.1, from coordinate 953,851 downwards.
CCTACAGCACATATTTATTGGTCCAATATTGGCTAGTTCATATGGGACCAAAAAAGTTTTCGTCAGATTATTTAAATATTATCCCATTATTGTAAGCCAATATTGGCATCCTGTTTAGAACCAATGTTGTTCCACAATATACCTCCAATATATCTAATTTATCTGGGTCCAATAATAAGAACTGATCCTGGACCAATACTGACTCCCAACCTGTTTTTTTTTATTGCCAATATATATAGGCCTTTTATTGTAATAAAGTTCGATTTTTAAATTGTTATAATGTGATTAGTATGTCTGTTTTTTAACAATAAAAAAAAATGAGAGGATGTCAAAAAAATTTTAAACATGGTTTTAGGTTTCTATATATATAGTGTAATTTAAAACCATATTTGAAAACTTTGTTTAAAATTTATTGTAAAAATCGTTTTGAGGCCACGAGACACACTTATACATTATATTAATTTAACAATCGAGCTCTATTACAATAAAGAGCCTAGCACTAGGTCACTTGAAAAATTCTACTAGAGAGTTTTAAGTAAAATATATTATTTAATTTTTCGGTTTTATAATCTATAACAAAAATCAACAAAACATGAATATGAGATTCTATCAGTTACTAGACTCTTGAACTGCCAGAGATCGTTTTCTACTAATTCTTCATCCTCCAGCTAAGTGCCTAATGGTGTAATTTGCTCATTGCGTGAATTTTGCGCCCTCTATCACGGTCCTTTGTACAGGGTGTTCCAGCGAGGACTGAACAGGGACCTATTTTCGACCTTCCTTGTATTTTGGAAAAATTCAAAATAGCCAATCGATGTATTTTTTCTTGTAGAATCCAAAAATATCATCGAAAAAATATTTGAACCAGAAACAAAAGAGTTACGCTATGCATCAGGTGTTTTTTAAATGGAATGGATCGTTTTTTATACGATTTTTGGAAAGAGTGATTTTTTTTATGTCCGTTCTGATTAAAAGATTTGATTTTGCGATAGCTGTTTATATTACATTTTAATGTTTTACAAACTAAAATTTTAGCTTCACCTGTTTAAAATATACGATAGGTTGGTATAGGTGATCAAGGTAAAATGACGTTTGAATGCTTTGTCAATAAAAATTGACATTATTTTAATTATTGTCGAAGTCTTCACCTAAAAAATATATATTTGACTCTGATCGAAATGAAATACTCTTTGGACGAGAGACTACAGATTGTTATGCTATTTTACAAGTGCCAAGAAAATGCAAGAGAAGCAAGAAGAAGAATTATTGCAAATTTTCATAGAAATATATCCATCAATACAATTCTAAGGATAAAAAACCTATTTGAGGAAAATAAAACTTTACATGATAGAAAAAGAAATATACAAAGAAGAAGAAATCGAGACCAGGCCATTATAAATTATTTTCAAGTTAATCCAACCAAATCTATTTCGGATGCAGTTCGGGAAGTTCAGTACGGTGGCGGTGTAAGGCGCAGAAGAGTTACCCGAGGGACTGTTCACAGGACTCTGAGAATTTATAAATTTAGGCCTTTTCGTATCCTTCCACTTCAGCACCTAACACCGGCACAAATAGAACTTCGCTTCCAATTTGTTTCTCAAATGGTAATTCGGCAAGAAAACGAAGACCCTGATTTATTCAAAAATATTGTGTGGACCGACGAAGCTACTTTCACAACATCGGGAGTATTCAACAGACATAATAGTCACCACTGGGCTGTTGAAAATCCAAAAAAGTTCCAGACTATTAAATTTCAAGGGAGGAATTCTATTCATGTTTGGTGTGGGATAAAAAACAATAAAATTTTGGGACCAATATTTTTTAACGGGACTTTAAATGGGCACAGATATTATGAGTTTTTAGAAAACGAAATTGAAAATTTTTTGGAAGACTTACCATTGGCAGAATATCAGAATTTAATTTGGCAACATGATGGGGCACCTCCTCATGCCGTGCATGATGTGGTTCAATTTTTAAATTGGCGCCATAACGAATGGATAGGGCGAAATGGAACATATGCTTGGCCGCCCAATAGCCCCGACCTCTCAGTTTTGGATACATTTCTTTGGGGCCATTTGAAGCAGTATACAGACAACGAAACGAAAATATTCAAGAGATCATGGGAAAAATTGTCGATGAAATAAACCGCCTTAACCAGGAAAATCATATTGTAACAGCAAGTTTAGAAAGGCTACAAAGGGGTTATCGATGTTGTTTCGAGAAAAACGGCGATCACATTGAAAACTTATGTTATTAGTAGTTTTATTTTATTATTTAATAATTATTTTTTATTGAATTTCTTTTTCTATCATGTAAAGTTTTATTTTCCTCAAATAGGTTTTTTATCCTTAGAATTGTATTGATGGATATATTTCTATGAAAATTTGCAATAAATCTTCTTCTTGCTTCTCTTGCATTTTCTTGGCACTTGTAAAATAGCATAACAATCTGTAGTCTCTCGTCCAAAGAGTATTTCATTTCGATCTGAGTCAAATATATATTTTTTGGGTGAAGACTTGGACAATAATTAAAATAATGTCAATTTTTATTGACAAAGCATTCAAACGTCATTTTACCTTGATCACCTATACCAACCTATCGTATATTTTAAACAGGTGAAGCTAAAAGTTTAGTTTGTAAAACATTAAAATGTAATTTAAACAGCTATCGCAAAATCAAATCTTTTAATCAGAACGGACATAAAAAAAATCACTCTTTCCAAAAATCGTATAAAAAACGATACATTCCATTTAAAAAACACCTGATGCATAGCGTAACTCTTTTGTTTCTGGTTCAAATATTTTTTCGATGACATTTTTGGATTCTACAAGAAAAAATACATCGATTGGCTATTTTGAATTTTCCCAAAATACAAGGAAGGTCGAAAATAGGTCCCTGTTCAGTCCTCGCTGGAACACCCTGTACCTGCTAAAAGAACGAAATTGTCTTCTTTATATCTTTGACATAACATCTTTGCATCGTCTTCGCACTGCCCCTTAAATAAATAAAAACAAATAAATCTAACGACAAAACACTCGGCTGAGTTGTCTTAAAGTATTAAAAAATTGAAGATCGTTTTAAAACGAATAACTTTTATATAAAATTTCTTTCCATATAATTTATGTCGGAGATAATAAGGTATACCTAGGCCCCTCGTAGATAGATCACCCTGTAGGATTTGCACTCAAAGGAGATGGCAGGTTTCAAATTTCGTTCGGCCCTCTGTCAAATTTTTTGATATATTGTACTACACTTTCGAAATCCAAATAGTTATCACCCATAAATGTTTTATCTATGAACATTAAAATAAATTTCAAATTGGCATTTGAATGTCCAAAAGCCTATAAAACGACATATGACTCGATTGTTTAAATACATTTTTACTTTCGCCCCATCCCTTTTTTACCCTTGTGTTATTCTCCACCAAAATAACAAACAGTTTGTATAATTCAAAACTGCATACCCAAAAACCCGTTAAAAGACAATGTTAATTAACGAAATAATTTATTTTACGAAAGGTTGTTAATTTTTACCAGTTAACCCCCCATTAGAGTTATGAAGCAATTATAAAAAAAAACTTCTATTGACATGAATTAAAACCTAGATATCAATTTTCAGAAATGTTGACAAAGGGTCAAATTACATTTAAAACCTGCCATATGCTTTATGTTGGAATAAAGTTTAAACCTGAATTTTATATTGGGCCAAAAAGAATATAATATTGGGTATAATAAATATCAAAATCAATTCTATAGCAGAAATAAATCCAGTACCTAATGTAAGTTTAATACAGTGAAAAAAGCCCCGTTTTTATGCAAATTGTTTATAACTGAAGGAATCACAACTGATTTAAAGCTTAAAGGCTTAAGTCATAAATGAATACGATCTCCACATTTCTTTACTGGCAATATTCAGCTCGGCGTGAATATTTTGAAAACAATCTAGTATGTACCTTGTTCTACAGCTACAAATGCAAAATATAGACATACATAAAACTTACCAAAATGCAATAAATATTAGCACTTTATCTCACAACAATTTTCTTCGAAAAACGTTTTATGGCGTCTTTGCCGTCTTCCGTGAATACATACACTGACCGGCCATTTGCATTTTGTATTGAGCAGAGTTGCCAATAAAAGTCGCGAAGGACACGAAATTTGGGAAATAAATACTACTTTTTAATCCCAAGATTCGGCGCATTTATAAATATTTGTTTTTACTTTCCTTGTAAGGGAAAGTATTGTAATCTTAAAAAGATATCCTCCGAGTTTTTTTATACATCTTTACGTTTCAGGGTTCTTAGATGCCGCGTATAGGTGAAAAACTACTAGCCAATCAACAGGGTAACATTTCGGTAAAATCCAATATGGCGGAACAAAATGGCGACCATTCAAAATGTTTAAAAAATTCTTAACAAAACCTAGATCCATACAATCCATACAAAATTTTGCAGAAAAATTAGCTGTGAGATGGGAATGAACTGGTAGAATATTAGTACACCCATCTTTCTATTCTTGATAACAAGGTTGCAGGTTTGTGTGTTTGAGCCTTATCCTGTATAAAAGTTGCGCAATTAAAAAGTTATTCAAATCGTTTTGTGACCACACACAGAAACTAAAACTTATCTCATATTTACCGAGAAAACTCTCCAATTTAGCAACACTGTTGGGATGTCAGAAGCACAAGGTCATGCGATGCCCCGCATGCATTCGAACAAGACCGAAACGGACCGATCCGCCTGATCGCCCATCATTGGTGATATAGAGGCCGAATATTCTGGAAAAATATGTTATGTCCATATTGGCATTATATATCGAATATATTTTTTTACAATATAACACCTGCATAGGCTAAACAACTTTTGTATTTGCCTCACTGATAAAATATTGGCCCTATAGGGGTCCAAAAGTGGCATTATATATCGAAACATATATTTTTTGCCAATATAACACCAACGTAGGCTAAAAAACTTACAGTACAGGTACACAGGTATGTACTTATACCTATTGACATAATATATAAACACAACTATTTCTGAGAAAGAATAATAATTCTGAACTTAAAGACAATTAACTAAATAAACGTGTTGTTACTAATTTATATGGTATAGACTAGTTGCATGCCCATAAAAATATTTCATAAAATCTTATACAAAAATAAAGAAGATATAGCAGTTTAAGATACTTAACTCTTTCTAAAACATAATGAGTTCCCGAGTAACACACTAAAATGTGAAAGAACTTGAATTTGTAATAAATATGTCTCAAACTCTAACTAGTTTTATTTTCACTAAACACAAATTATGTTTGGCTCTTTTCTAATTTAGAATATGGCAATTGCAGTAACCCGTTATGTTTTAAAATAAAAAAAATTAACTAATCATACAAAATATTGTGTTTTGGATAAGTACTATGTTCACTCGTTAAAAAACCATATACTTTTATCCCGATTTTTTTTGTTTAAGTTACATAACATCGAGATTTCAAAAGGGATTTACCAAGAAGTTTATCAACATCCAGTTGAAGTTGCTACGATGAATAAAACCATTTTTTTAGTAAAAATTATTTTTTATTTGACGTACTTAATTTTTGATTAAAGATTCTGTAATTAATTGTAGTTTGGCTTCCTTGTTTCACATATTTTCATAGTTATCCAAAAACGTTTAGAAAACCTACACATTTTATGCATAAAAAATGTACAATGGTAAACCTATATGTTTCATGTGCAATGAAGCAATCAAAGAAAGTCACTAGGGTGATAATTGACTGAAAGCCATTTCCCGTAAATATTGTGCGGGGTCCTTTGGCACCTGAAAAAATCATTGGAATACATACATTATTATTATTAAAATTAATATTTAGTAGATAATTATATTTCTTAGATATTTATGGCGTTTCCAGGGACATGCGGTGAAATTTTAAGAAGGGAAGGAATTTTTAGAAACTCACCTATTTGTAATGTAATTCGATTCTTCGATCATCTTTTGCAAATTCGTCAATGACGTCATCATAAAACCGTCGATGCTCCGACATATTTTGGAGAAGTTTATTTTCAAGTTTTTCCTGCCCCGTTGAATTTTTCACGAAATTTTTTATGATGAACCTGTGGAAGGTATTGTCAATACTAATTCACACAATTTCGACACTTCGGTGTAGGCATCTTCCAACTCCTTGTCCTTTGAAAATTGCATTAGTTCCTTAGCGTTATTTTTGCCCTAATGTCATCAGTTTCCTAAATCACTTTTAGTTCAGATCGCAGTAACACTCGGTCAAAAAACTGGCCATAATGAAGAAGAAGAGATTTAAACGCATCTTCTGGAAATGTTTTCCTTTAAATGCGTCAAAATTGCAGAGCTCGAGGAATTTAAAATCATTTAAACCGTTAAATCTATAGTTTATTTGTTGCTGAATTTGAACGATTAATTAATTCATAAAAAAGGCGTCTGTATGATGTTTGAACATCTCATGGGTTTAAAATCATCCACTGTTTTAAGCAAAAATCGATATCATTGTTTTAGTTTGTAATATATTAAAAACATTGTCCGAGAATGGAAATATTTCTGAAAATATGTTCAACAAATAATTAAAATTAAAATCTCGTTTCAAACAGTCCAAAACCTCCTCGAACTATTTATTGCTTCTGAGTCCCACGTTTCATTATTTTCAATTATATTCTCAAATAGTTCAATCAGTGATTCACGATTTTCAGATACTGTTAACACAAGTCTTCCATTATAGTTCCACCTAGTAGGAGCTACTTTGGGCAATCGTTTGTGGACAATGGAGTCCAACGCTTGTGTCCGTTTCGTTGACTTGGAAAAAAAAGGAGCCATGCCACTTAAAGTAACAAAAAATACTTTACACTCTTTAATGTGATTGATGGACTAGGATAAAACTAAATTTAATTTATGAGCAAAACAATGGACAAACACAGCACTTGGGAAAGTTTCTCGAACTTTAGCTTGCAGACCCCTTAATTGTCCTGCCATGACTGCAGCTCCATCATAGCTTTGAGCAACTAATTTTTTCTCCCCATTAATTTCTTTGGTAACCTTATAAACTACGGTATATAATGCATCTGCTGTACGATATTCTTAGAACCTAAAAATCGCTCTTGACTACTTCCGTCGGTTTTAACCTAGCGTATTACTATAGATAATTGGCTAAAATTAGTGGTATCAGTTGTTTCGTCCAGAACAGAAGCAATAAACCGCGCCTCGCCAATCTTCTGCTTAATTCTTTTTAGAATAATGGTTGCAACAGCGGAAATTGAATCATTCTGGATTCGATTCGACGTTCCGCGAAAAACGCTAGACTGCTCTAAATGATTTTTTAAGCAATCATCATATTTAGCTATTAAACTAAGTAAATCTTGGAAATTTCCTCTATTTGAAGAAACCCTTGTTTCGTGATGACCTCTAAATTCCAATTCATGCTGTCCGACCTTTTTCATTTTCAAAAAGTAAACATGGCCAACAAAATAATTTACTTATATTTTCACACCGTGTTAGCCATTTAAATTGTTCGTATTGTTTTTCCGGATAAAAATGTCTAATACAGATTCTCATTTTTGTGCTTAAATTTTTCATAGGCGGTTTTGCCCTTCCTTTGGAAATTATTTGAAGCTTATCAGCGAAGTTTAATGTTGAGAATCCCTTTATTATTAAGAAATACACCACACATTCACACACACTCTTCATACTAAATTCTCCAACATTTTCAACGTTATTACCGACAGCCGAAGTTAACGGTATTTGCATATCCACGTACGTATTATTGTCTTCCATATCGCACCATGCACGAGGCGACGTACGTATCACATAACACACGGATAGCCTTTCAAACAAAGAACCTACTCCAACGATAGTTACCGCCCTCACTTAAAGCACGCGATTGAAATGCAAAAATTGCAAACAGGCGGTGAAAAGTTCAATAACCTCTGGCTCGATTCACAGGAAATCAAGCATACAGGACTTGGCTGCAGAAAAGCTAGCTGCCTGTATAGGTTCTATTCGATATTCTATTGTGGCTGGGTCGGAGTCAAGGCCGCATTTATTATAGGCTTGCTAATTAAGATAACATTTTAGCATTTTTAATATAAACTAAATGAATAGTTTCCTATTTCAAAAATTAATTTTTTTGGGGAAGCACTGCTTCCTTTGCTTCCATGGACTGCACGCTCCTGGCGCGTTTCTTACGGTTTGTGAGTAAAAACTAATTTGATTGAACAGTGAATAGGTTCTCGCCTTATATTATATTGACCCTCACTAAAAAAAAGAGTTATGAATAAAGGTAAATTTGAAACTCTTAAATAATGTGTTAACTAAAATAATTAGATTCAGGAAAAATGTATTTGAAACTTTCAAATTTTGACTGGTGGTCCTCTAATGAAACATAAATTAATTATCTTTGATCAAGTGAATACATTTAGTAAGGTATATGGTTTTTTTCAAGGTTCTTCATGACTTATCTAACATTATGGTTGAGTAAATAAAAAACTGGAAAATTTGTTAATTACCCAAACAAACCCTAAATAGTAGACATTGGTCATATATTATGGGAATTTTACAATTACAAGAACTAATAACAAAGATGGACTAATAAATCTAATCGGTAATAGGTACAAGTATACATAAAATTGGTCTAGACATAATACAGAACTTATGATAAAAATATGAAAGTGAATGTAAAAATAATACATTATGACTAAAATCTAAATAAAATTAATGACGTAAATTTAAAAGGGGAGAATTGTTAAACTGGTTGTTTAAAATAAGATCGGAATGTTTGAATTTATTAATTTCTGAAGCTTCTAAGAATTTTAATTTTTGGCTTTTTTGTTCTATGTGTAAAATTTTTAAACTGTCATCATAATTGTGGTTCTCTGCTTTTAAATGTTCTGCGTAAGTAGAGTATTTGTTTTCTTTTAAATAAGAGTCGGTGTGATGTTTAATTTTAGTTTTAAACCAAAAAAATGATTATTTGGAAAAAACTTTAACCTATGTTAATTCGGATAATAATTTTAAAGTCATCGCTAAGGATCCTACTTCTAAATACAAAACAGAAATTAACAAAACAATAGAAAATACTAACGGAGTCAGAGAAATTTTCTTCATCAAGTCATGAACCCACAACCTCCTAAATTATATTCGCTTATAAAACTTCATAAACCAGATAACCCCATTAGACCAGTTGTATCCTTTGCTTCTGCACCGTCAACGAAAATATCAAATAAACTCATAGATATACTTCACAGATATTGTCACTTTACACCCCAATGTGATATAAAAAATTCATATACATTAATCAACAACATTAAAGACCTAAATATACCTAAAAATTCAAAATTAATCTCGTTTGACGTTAAAAATTTATTTCCTAGCATCCCACCCTTGGAAACAATAGCTTTAGTAAAGGATATACTCTATAAAAATAAGGTTAACATAGTTATTATCAACGAAATTATAGATTTATTGCAAATTTGTCTAAAACAAAACTATTTTCAATTCAATAACACAATTTATACCTCAAAGGAAGGCTTAATTATGGGTAACCCATTAAGTCCCTTATTAGCAGAGTTTTTTATGGATAATTTGGAAAAGAATTTTATTCATACTCACCCGTTAGCAAAGCTTTGTCAATTTTGGTACAGGTATGTAGACGATATACTTGTCTTATTTACAGGTACTGACAGAAACTTAACACTTTTTTCATTTATATTAATTCCATTCACCCTAAGATAAAATTCACTATCGAAACAGAAATCAACAATTCTATTAACTTTCTTGACCTAACTATTAGACGAGTCAATAATAAACTCGACTTTTAAATTTATCGTAAACCTTTATATACAGATAGTACGATACACAATTGCTCACACCACCCAATACAACACAAATTAGCAGCATATAACAGTATGATATATCGTTTACTTAACGTACCTATGTCAAAAGAAAATTTCGACTTAGAACTTAAAACCATTAAACAAATTGCAGTTAAAAATGGATACCCACCCACTTTAATCAATAACATTTATTCTAAAATGTCGTATAAAAAAGCTATAAAAGAAGTATATCTTACCAATAAACCAAAAAATAAATTCTCTATCCTTACTACTGTTTGCCAACTAATTAAAGAAGCTTATAAAACTAATAATAATTTAGGTTCAATAATTAAGAACAACAAAGATAAATCTGAAAAAGGTGAAAAAAGTAGTGTTTATAAATTAAATTGGGGCTCATGCAATAAATTTTATATTTACTCTTATTTAAAAGAAAACAAATACTCTACTTACGCAGAACATTTAAAAACAGAGAACCACAATTTTGATGACAGTTTTAAAATTTTACACATAGAACAAAAAAGCCAAAAATTAAAAGAAGCTTTAGAAATTGATAAATTCAAACATTCCGATCTTATTTTAAACGACCAGTTAAAAATTAATAATACTCCCCTTTCAAATTTACATCAATAATTTTATTTAGCTTTTAGTCATAATGTATTATTTTTACTTTCACTTTCATATTTTTATCATAAATTCTGTATTTTGTCTAGACCAATTTTATGTATACTTGTACCTATTACCGATTAGATTTATTAGGCCATCTTTATTATTAGTTCTTGTAATTGTAAAATTCCTACATTATATGACCAATGTCTACTATTTAGGGTTCGTTTGGGTAAATAACAAATCTTCCAGTTTTTATTTACTCAATCATAATGTTAGATAAGTTTTATGAGGTACCTTTTTTGATTATATTGTTCGGCACAGACAATAGACCATTATAAATACAATGTTAGTTTAAAAATCTTTACATTTGAAAAAGTTGCTGTGCCAACGAAACATATGTCATGTTTGACAAAATACAAGTGAAAATCGAAAACGTTTGTTTTGTTTAATAATTATTATTATGGATTCTCATCAAATAAAAGCCGAAACAATCAAGATATATATTTGAAGCCAGAAAATTAGACTCTTCTCAAATATAAATCAATATAGACATGGGCGCCGGCAGAGGAGGGCAAGAGGGGGCAGTTGCCCCCCCCTGGAAAATCATACAGTTAAAAGACAATGAGCAAAATTGCATAATACCGTTTTGTGTTCGACACAACACGCGGTATAGGAACTCCCTAATTAAGCGCGACATCACTAGTTACCATCTAAACTTGAAACGCCGCGCCGGCGCCGGGGCCGGGGAATCCCACGACACGCCGGAGATTACCATGACTTGTAGATGTGATTTTTAACAGCCTAATAGTCTAATAGAAATTGCATCGTTCAATTCGGCATTGTTTTAGTTCTTCTGGAAGTAAGATTTTATTTAGATATACCTACAGGGGCGCTGCTAGAACTTGGTGCGCCCGCGTGCAACCAAATTTTGGCGCCCTAAAATTTCTATTATTTTTGAAAGAAGCTACGGAGCATTTTTAAATAACATATAGTTTTATTAAGTACACAATGTACAACACAGATAGTAAAAAAAATGTATCAAAAACTAAAGGGTATAATAAATGACAAAAAATAATAATGTATCCTTATTGTATACAAAAAAAAACAATAACGATGTGTATTAAAATTATACAAACTGAACTTTTCTTACTTTAAGTGCTGCAAATTCTGATATGGTATCGTGCATTTTTAAACTATCCAGTATTTCTTGCTCAATTGAAATAAAAGCTAAATTTGAAAGTCTTTGTTGGACCATTGTTGATCTTAAATAATTTTTTATAATTTTTAACTTGCTAAAAGACCTCTCACCAGAGGCAACTGAAACTGGTAAGGTAAGTAGGATTCTTAAAGCTATAGAAATATTGGGAAATGTTGATATGAGATCGTTTTCAAAAATATATTGCAAAATAGTTTGCGGTTCACTTAATGAGTTTGTTATTGTAGAATGTAAACGCAAAGCTAATATTTCATTAAATAAATCTATTCCGTCAATGTCTGACTCTTCACGTGACTGATCTTGCAATTTTAGGTGTAGATCTTTGCAAAATTTGATTAAGTCTTCCTCCGAGTACTCTCCTATGTTGGTCAGAAAACCAAAAACGTTGTTAAATGTTTGAAGCTCCTCAAACCTGCCGCGAAGAGATGATAATGTTTGATCTAAAATACGATAAAAGAATTCGATTTTAAAATTTTCTTTGGGATCCAAAACAACATCATCTCTTTTCTCGTAATCAAACATTTTTGGCTTTCTTCGCGGACGTAATGTTTGAGGAAGAGGGAAAGATGGTTCAGTATCCAATTCTAAGGCAATCTCATTAGCCTCGACAAGAATTTTATTAAAACCTTCATCTGAACGAATTTCCATAAAATAATTTATTAATTTGTTGAGATAATCTAAACATACTTTTACATTTATTGTTGAACTTTGCATTATTTTGCTTACTGTATTTATTTTAAATAAAATATTATGCCAAATAATTATTGAAACTAAAAATTTATAATTTTGAATTTTGAGGGCTAATGAGTTTGCCATATTGGAAATGTTTAAATCCAAAGACGAATCGGTGGCTATTTCTAGAAGGGCATCAAATATTTTACACAAATTGTAACGTAATGGTTTAATCGCATCTGTTCTGCTCGACCATCTGGTATCACTTAAAGGTTTTAATTTTAAATCTGGTACTTGCTTCTCAAAAATGGCCCACCTTTTTGTTGAAGCGGAAAAAAATACATAGAACTCTTGAATAATGTCAAAAAAATTAATAGTTTCATGTGAAATTTTTGCTGCATCATTAACGACCAGGTTTAAACTGTGGGCTGCACATGATATAAAAAAAGCACGACTATTTATTTCCAAAATTCTTTTTTGCATTCCGCTATGCTTACCACGCATATTGGCGCCATTGTCATACCCTTGGCCGCGCAAATTATAAATATTTAAATTTAATTTTAAAAGCAAATCCACCAAAAATTGGCATAAACCTTCCCCTGTTGAGTCTGTGATTGGGCAGAACCCAATAAAGTGTTCACGCACTTCAACCTTTTTAGAGTCATTGTTCATCAATACAAATCTAATAATAATGGTTATTTGTTCTTTATGACTTACATCGGGGGTACAGTCAAGGATAATGGAAAAATATTTTGATTTTCTAATCATATTAAGAATATTTGTTTTTATTGCTGAACCCAATAAATCAATAATTTCATTTTGGATTTGATCTTCCAAATAATGAGCAATTGACTTATGTTTTATTTGAACCTGTTGGATTCGACGCACATGTTCACGCATTACAGGATCAAATTTTGAAATCATTTCTACAGCTTTTAAAAAGTTTCCGTTATTATACTCAAATAATTTATTAGAACGGCCCCTTAATGCCAGACATTGACGAGATAGATATTGTATAATTGCAATTATTCTTTCAATAACCTCATACCAATGTTTTTTTTCTACATCTAAGAGTCGAAGCTGGCTCTGATTAATAGCAGTATTTGTCTTTAATGTAGTATTCAAATTTATCCATAATTTGATATTTTCACTGTGGCTTACACTTGTTTCATGCCTTTTAAGTGTTAAAGACAAATGCCGCCAATCAGAAAGGCCATTTAAGTCAGATAAGCTAGTATGAGATTTTCCAAAAATTTTACAACAAAAACAGAAAACAGAGTCTTTAGAAACAGAATATAGCAACCAATCTCTTTTAATTTCTTCTCCATTGGCAAGTTGACGGTTATAATATTTTTCGGAGAATTTACGTCCATCAGCATTACTTGGATAATCAAAATAAATAGGATTTACCTTTATAGGGCCTCGTTCTACCAGTATTTTTGCAACATAACTTGTAATAGCTTCTGGCCACATACCTGGGTCATTTGGTATTAGGGTACTTGTATCGGTACTTGTACTACTTGGACCTGGAATATTTTCCAAATTTTCGTCTAAATCGGAATTTGAACTATCGGAAGACTCCTTCGTTATGCTTTTTTTTTCACTCCCTTCATCTCCTTCCATAGATACAACAGCTGTTATAGGCTGAGATATATTAGTATCTAAAACTTCATTTCCTGTTAATGTTATTTCTGCATTTTCCTTTCTAAAAAATTTCTGGAGAGAGCCAGCTAATTTTCTTCTTTCTTCTAATTTTTGTTCTCTTTTGTAACGAAATTGTGCCCCAGACAATTTTTTCCTTTTCGGATCCTACAAAGTTAAGAAACACTTTTAATAAAGATTAATTGTCGACCAAGGCAACTACGCAACGGAGCGTCCTTTAAAAATTACCACTTTGGGTTTTTTATTATGGTAAATAATAAATAATACTTACCATTGCAAGCAAAAGCAAAACGAATTACAATCAAATTACAAAAGTAAAACAATTGTATATTGTATCTAGGTTAACAAACAAAATAATAAAAAACGCTATTTCGATGAAACAAAATCATAAATAATAGACACTTAAAGCACAGTTTACTAGTAAGCGAAGGGCACAGAAAAACGCGCTACATCGGGGAAGTCCCCTATAACCCATAACCTATTATTTCTTCAGCTTCTTCTTCTTCTTTTTTAGTTACAATGGCCTCTTGCTTTTACAGCCTACAGAAAATTTCCCCAACCTATTATTTCTGCATGTTCGCATGTCGCTTTGGTTTAAGGATGTGATATAAAATCGTCGCGTCGCGTCGTCGATATCGAATAAAAAATATCGAGAAAAATTATAACTTCAAAAACAATAACAATGAAACAATGATTTTCTTAAACATCATTCAAGAAAATAATAATTACATAATATAATTATTTACTTGTTTGTTTATTGTGATTAGATATGTAATGTAAAATTAATTGGTTATTTTGAAATTATTTTTTTCTGGACGGAAAAACTTGTAAAACCTTTATAGGATAATATAATAATGATTCTTCTTATTAAATAATAATTACAGTATTTATATTAATTATATTATAATAATTATATAGACAAAACTACAACACCTCTATAAACTTTAAAAAAGGAGTTTTGGTTTTATAATTATAACAAGAAACGCGTAAAGGTGGTATCAAAGGTCAATGGAAATTTAGTAAAACCTCGGAGAAGTGCGCCCGCGTGCCTTGCACGCCTTGCACGCCCGCTTGCAGCGCCCCTGTATACCTAGCTTGACTTTCAGTATATTTCCAATACAATTTAGTTTGAGAATACGATTGCGAGGTGTAAATTTTTTGTTGGTAAGTTTATTTTAATTATTAGTATTTGTTTTTTTGATTGGAATTTTATCGTTAGGTGGTGGTCACTATATATACATAAATATTTTGACAATAGGATATTCGACCTCGAAGACCTCGTATTCGATCTTATTTATTGATTTGATTTAAAGAGGTGAGGTGTACCTACATTTTTTTGGTAAGCCTATTTTGATTATTATTAGTATTGTTTTTCATTTGTATGTATTTTGTCTTTAGGTGGAAGGTGGTGGTTATTATTACCAATAGAATCAATAGAATATAATTTTAAAATGGATATTAGAAAGTTTTTAACTAAAACAAAAATACCTGTTTCTGGTTCTGAAAGCTCTAGTGATAATTGTGTGCAACAAACAGAAAAAAAAATAAAATTAACAAACAAAATAAGTTTCGATAATGACACGCCATTGCCAGTACCAGAATCAGATCAACACCCAAATTCGATAGCCAGCTCCAGCACTAGGTCTTCGTGTAGTACACAAATCAACAAATCACCAGAATCAGGTATTGGTGAACCTGAAAAATATGATTTAGGACTTTTTATTTCGGCTGTCAACATAAGCGATATGACTAAATACAATCTTTTAGTGAATCCTTTTACACCGTTTTCTAATTATAACTTCAAGGATGATGTTGGTTTTGGCGAAAGAAAAAGAGCATTTAGGATAGAATGGATGCAAAAATATACCTGGATGGTTTATTCAAAAGCCTTAAAAGGTGCTCTCTGTAAATATTGCGTAGTTTTTAAACCAGCCATCCATAGAGGTTTTCAGGGGGCTTTTATAAAAAAAGAGTTTAATAAATACAAAGATTTACATGAATGTGCAAAATTACACGAAAAAAGCGAGTGGCATAAGAAATCTGTAGTTCAAGCAACAAATTTCATTAAAATTGTAACTGGAAAAGCCAGTGCCGTAGTAGAACAAATAAATACGCAGGAACAATTATTAGTTGAAAATAATAGAAAAAAACTGGTGTCTATTATTTCATCCATATTATTTTGTGGAATGCACGGTATAGCTCTTAGAGGAAAAGAATCACATGATGGAAATTTCGAAGATCTTAAGTTTAGAGTGGAAAGCGGAGACGAAGTATTAGAACAACATCTGAACACCTGCAAAAAAAATGCCAAATATACTTCTCATATGTGTCAAAACGAAATAATAGGAATATGTGGTGAAGTTTTAAGAAACATGATGGTTAGTGAAGTAAATGACTGCAATGCGTTTTCCTTATTGGCGGATGAAACAGCAGATATTGCCGGGATTGAACAATTATCTATTGGAGTCAGATATATAGGTAAAAATAACATTGTAAAAGAAGAATTTCTTGGATTTGCCGAGTTAAAATCACAGTCTGCACAATCAATAGCGGATACTCTACTAAATTATGCTAGGGAATGTGGTCTGAATTTAGACAAACTAGTAGGATTAGGTTTTGATGGTTGTTCTACTATGGCGGGGAAGGAAAATGGTGTTCAAAACCTAATAAGAAATATATATCCTAAAGCAACATTTTTTCATTGCGCAACTCATCGGCTAAATCTTGTTGTAAATGACCTTAATGCAGTACCACAAATTCAAAACCGTATAGCTGTAATTAAAGAAGTAATTAAATTTTTTAGAGAAAGTCCAAAGCGAAGGTCACTTGTTACCAATATTCCTCTTCTATCAGAGACTAGGTGGTCAGCCAAATATAAATCAATAAGAATATTTTCTGAAAATTTTATTACTATAAAGGAAACTTTAGAAAATATTTCTTTGGATCTAAATTTCAATACCCAAACTAGACAAAAAGCCCACCAGTTATTTATTTCTACATCAGAACCAGTTTTTTTGATATGCCTGACGATAATTTCAAAATATTCTTCACAATTGGAACTAATACAGACGCTAGCTATCGTTCTGTATTTTTTTTACGTCCACGAGATATCTCACTTTCTAGGTCAATTATAAGGTTTAAGATACGAGAAATTTTTGGTTACCAGCCTAAAAAATAGCCCGTTTTTTTTTTCCCCTTTTACATGGTAAACATAGGTCAAATTCGATAATTTTTGGCATTAAGTACATGTAAACTAAGTTATAGCTCACAAACCTTAAAACAAATGAAAATGTAAATGTTTCTCAATTTTACATATATGATATTAAACGTGGCAACACTGTTTTATCAGCCGGCCGATTACAGACGATCACGTTGCGCACACGAACGTATTTTTAACGGTTTCGAGGTAATTTTCTTGGTTTTGTCTAGTGGTGCGGTACTAGTAATTAGCGCTTTGCAAATATGGAGAAAATTGGATTTTCTTTACGGCACACTGTGGCAAAATTTAATATACAGTTGTGCATTATTTGTCAGCAACGTAATAAAACTGAAGTATTGAACAGTGAAAGTAATGGATGTGCGCGGATTCGGTGGGCATCTAGTGAACGAAAAGACATTGTTTTTGAAAGATTAAAAAGTGTTTCCCCGGATGATCTATTTTATTATCACATGACCAACGCTTGTTACCGGAGTTATACGATGAAGTCAAAAGTAGAACGGGCGGCAAGAAAATTAATCGACGACGAAAAAAATGAAAATAAGGACTTAGATGAAAGAAATTCTTCAGTAAGGTACGATAAGGTTACAAGATCAAAAATTATATGTAGACCTTCGACATCTATTGTTAAGTCAGATGATACAATTAATTGTATAATTTGTGGTAAAATTTGGATAGGTAAAGCTTGCAAAAAATTTCGAATTTGTGAGAAAAATAGAGCAGAGTCATTGCTAGAAATTGCTTTAAATTTTCAGGATCACGTTTTTACTAAAATAGCTGATTTAAAAACAATTGAATCTATATTTGCAGCAGATATTTATTACCACTCAAATTGCTTACGCTCCTATGAACAAAAATATCAAAGATATAAATCAAATCTAATTCCTGGAAACTTAGAGCTTAAAGACCTAGAGAAGGAAAAACATTTACAAAGAAAATGGTTATGTCAAACGTTATAGACAATTTAATGCCACGTCTTAAGTTATGAGATTCGTTTACTTTGACTGAAATATGTAATGATGTAAATTCTCAATTGCCTTTGGAAATGGCGGTTAAAAACGTCGACATTAAAAACTATTTAGTGGACACTTTTGATAATGAAATACAATTTTCTGTTCCACTGGAAGTCAACAAACCCACATTAGTTTTTCACTCAAGCGTGACTCTTAACGAAGTTATAGAACTAATAAGATCGAAGGATGTTATTAAAGCATCCGCAAGAATTCTTAGAAAATCGCTTAACAATGTTAATTTTAATCTTAGTGATAAATTCTGTGATGAAACTAATTTAAGGCATTCATGGGACGATATGCGGATTCCTCCAGCTCTTTTAACATTTTTTTCAGAACTTTTTAATTTGAACGAAAATCAGTTTTATGGTGACGATGACATTGACTCTGAGAGTGATGAAGATGTAGACTTTTGTAAGACCTCCAAAAAAGGAGTATCTAAAGGCAAATATCTTAAAATAAATGCCTTGTTTCAAACAGTGTATTTTATTTTACATGGAGGGAAAAAACGGACTCCTTTGCACACGATGACAGGGTTGTCAGTTCACAATACCTGTAAAAGTAGTGCATTAATTAAGAGCTTAAATCGCACGGGTATGAGTATCTCATATGATGAAGTTCAAAGATGTAGAACAAACCTAGCGTCTTTTACTGTAGAATCTGGTAAAAACAATGTAGCAATTCCATCACATTTTGACCATTTTAAATTTACCACTTCAGCATTTGACAATTTTGACCATGACGAAGCCACTGAATCAGGGCTAAATGGAACACATGATACTGTTGCAGTTATATTTCAAGATAAATCTGACATTCTGCATAGCAAACCAAATATTTCAGAAACCGATGTATGTCGTTTTACTCGATCTTTTCGCGAAGAACTAAAATGTCAAGTATTGAAAGAGTTCTACAAAACACCTGGACCTATTTCACTTTCCAATAACTATTTATCAGGACATATTACAACAATTAGATCAAATTAATTTTCCAGTATTTTGCGATGAAGGCGTTTACAGAATTGCCAGGCATATAATCCTGTTACGAGAAAATGAATTTAAAAATATAACATTAATGCTTGGAAGTTTTCATATGATTAAAGTATTGTTAGCGTGCATTGGAAAATACTTACGTGGTAGTGGTGCTGAAAGCATACTAATAGAAGTTGGGGCCTTTGGTGTTGGTACAACTGAACAAGTTTTTAATGGCACAAACTATGCTCGATCTGTTAGAGGTTTTTTCCTGCTGGGTGAAGTTTTGCAAAGATTACAATTGCAATCTTTTTTTAAAGGGCAGGATTTGACAAAATATGAACAGGAGTTAGTCTCACTTCAAATTTTACAAGATTTGTTTATTGAGGGAAATGCAGTTGAAGCACAGACAATATTTAAGGATTTTAAAAATAATTCAGAAAATATTCTTTTACAATTTAAACAATTTGTTGCCAAAAGATGCAAAGAGTCCAATCTGTTTCAATATTGGAATAACGTCTTAGCACTTATTAACCTATTAAGAAATTTAATCCGAGCCGATCGCACAGGCGATTGGAGCCTCCATGTACAAACTGTGAAACAACAGCAACCTATTTTTCACGTTATGGATCGTACCAATTACGCACGTTGGTCTTCACTTTACCTACATGACATGCTAATGCTAGAGAAGACGGCCCCCGAAGTATATAACGAATTTAAAAAAGGAAAATTTGCCGTGAAGCAAAGTAAATCATCTTTCACGTCAGTTGGAACCGATCAAGCTTTGGAGCAAACCATTAATAGGTCAAAAAAAAGTACTGCTGGCATCATTGGATCGACTCGTAAAAAGGATCTTGTTGCCGCCTGGGAACTTGTGTATCATGAAATTTTGGCAATTTCTAACTTGTACAGGGAAAAGACATTTTTAAAAAATGATAATTATGAACTGAGAAACCATCATGAATATTATCCAGGGAAAACAGATCGAGTAGAATCGGTTATTGAAAAAATGATTGAATATATTTCTCAGCGGGTAAATCCATTTATGGAAGGAAATCAAGCCCTGCGTAACATAGTCACGCAGGAGCAGACCCCACCCGATGTCACCAAAGCTCTTTTAAACTTGTTTGAAACTGGTTGTGAAGCTTACGAAGAATTTCGCAAGGAAAGATTTGAAAATTTAAGCAAACCCCTTTCTGACACTATTAGTAGAATTAAGCTTCCATCGTTTAAATCAACAGCGGGAACTGTGCAACAGAAGCAGTATAAAACTGTGCAAAAACAAAATAGAGAGACTCAGCGTATAATCGAGTTGGCTAAAGAAAGGGGATATAGTATGAAATTACTGTTAAGGTATGAATTGACCCAAGAAAACTTCCTTTTTGAAGATGAAGGAGTTTTGAAAAAAGAAACGCAAAAGTCCAGTCTTTTTGTTGAGCTAAGCAAAGTTTTAGATACTCAGGACTACACTCTAGTACCTACCTCAGACAAGTTTTGTCTCTTGGTTGATGTTATGATGGGTATTCGCAAAGTGCAGTGGAAAAATTTGAAAAATTTCCAGGATCTTGCTATTGCATTCTGCAACATGATAAGTGGTACACTGAAGGGGCATATTAATAGAATTGATTTTGTATTTGATAGCTATTTAGAAATGTCACCCAAGTCTGGAGAGAGAATAAGAAGATATGGTAAAGAATATATGACAATACATTCAATTACAGATGATATACCATTACCCGTACAGGCTCAGAAATTTTGGAGTTGTGTAGAAAATAAAATTAAGCTTCAAACGTTTATTCGAAAATATCTGCTACAACATGCTCATCGTTTTTGGCAAGGGGTGGAAATAATATGCAGCGCAACAAATATCGAACCTTGTCAATCAAGTAGTTCATTACGTAATTCTACTACGCCGAAGATGTTACAAAGAAATGACATAGAAGAAGCAGATATGCGAATTATGGTACATATAGCTCATGCAGTACGAGAGGGTCATAAAGACATATACATACTATCTTCCGACACTGACATACTAGTTATGGCTCTTCATCATTTCAGGACTTATAAAGCCGAAGAGATACAGGTAACTGTTTTAAGATATAATTGAAAACATTTTGATAAGTGTTTTATTATTTTAGGAACTTTGGTTTAGGGCAGGCGTTGGAGCAACTAGAAAGGATGTTCCATTGTACTTGATGGCTGAACTTCACGGTTCAGAATTATGTACAGTTCTTCCAGCCCTTTTCCATTTAACTGGTGCAGATTATACAAGCAAAGTTGGAACAAAACGCAGTGCTCTTGGCGCTACTCCAGTCCAATTTCTCAGTAGTTTTGCTAAAGGTAAATATATCGTTTTGTTTTAATGACATTTTACTTATTAGCATAACTTTTGTAGGCTCATCTGACAGAGTTGTTGAAGATTCAGTGCAAAGTGCAGAAAAGTACCTTATTCAGGTGCTTCGCCCAGGCAACCCTTCAGATTCATTTGATGAATTGAGGTATTGGATGTACCACCACGGAAAAACTTTTTCTGTAGCGCAGTTACCTCCTACCAGCTCATCAATAAAACTCCATATATTGCGGGCCTTTTTTATTGTTTATACCCAAAATCATTGTTTGGAAGAAGAAACTATATCTTTAGATCCTCTTTTGTTTGGATACAAACTGGAAAATGATAGTCTTTTACCAAAATCCGTGGACAATATTTTTCCTCCAGCCGAAGAATTAGTTCCGAGTTGCAACTGTGGTAAATGTTCACGTACAAAAAATTGTTGTTGCCGGGCAGCTGGATTAACTTGTTGTTCTTTTTGTCGCTGTCGCCTTACTTCTCAGTGTACCAATCCTTATGATACATAATTTCCTATTATTTTTTTTAATTCTAACTATTGAATTTTTTGTTATATTATATACTTATTTTTTGGACCACCTTGTATAATACCAATACCATAAATATTTTACAGATATATTTTTAAGTTCATTTAACAATAAAAACACATTTAAACTCACCTATTGAGTAAATAAAGAAATTTTCTATATTTATGTAGTTTTAATATATGACCACCCTGTATAAAAACCTTACTGGCCATTTTTGGGCGTGGTAACCAAATGATACTGAATATATTCATCTTAGACAAGATAATGCAACAAAAAAATCTCGTGGACCTCTCAAAAACACGGGATGATACCTAGCGTATGGACTAAACCAATTACAAATAGTTTGCAAGGAGTGTCTATAAATCTTCTTTCTGTAAAAAAACATATCGACGTTTTATTAGGCATTTTTCAAAGAGACCGGGAAAATTCAAATGTAGTTTTTTCAGAAATATTTAAAAAATGTCATGATTTCAAAAATATATTTGGCATAGAATTTAAAATGCTCAGAATAACACAGCGTCAAACGATGAGAACAAATGTCTTAGCGGATTCACCTGAGGCATATTTTAGAATATCTATTTTTAGTCCGTATTTAGATTCCCTGATCAGCTCATTAACAAGAAGATTTTCCGAAGATACAACAACTGCTTTTTCGTTGGTAAATTTGCATCCATCAAATATTTTAAATTTAAATGATGAAATCATAAAAAATATAATAGAGCAGTACAATATTGAAAATTTTGAGGCAGAATGTCTTACATGGAAGGATATGTGGAAAAATAAAAACATTCCCGATGACATAGACTTTTTTACATTACTCACGGAGGAATGCCAATTCTTCCCCGCAATTGCTAATGCAAAACAAATATTTCTTTCTTTGCCACCTACGACTTGTTCAATTGAACGATCGTTCAGTACTCTAAGAAGAGTCAAAACTTGGCTACGGTCAACAATGGGAGAGAATCGTTTAGCCGGTTTATGTCTACTTAGTGTACATAAAAAAAAATTGAAAGCGATAAAACCAAAATTATCGAGACAGTACTTGATAAATTTGCTCAAGACCGAAGAATGTTAAAATTAGTTTTTTCTTAGATATTTTTAGCGTTGGTTTGTATTTTTATGTTAATATAATATTCATATAAATAAAAAAAGATGTATCACTGGCTCCTTCATCTAAAATATTTTTGCCCCCCCCTGAAATATTTTCTGCCGGCGCCCCTGAATATAGAGAGTGTTCTGTATGATAAAAATGACCACCTGTCAAACTTAGATATTTACAACATAATTACAAAGTTAAAATTGGATATAATTATTACTCAAGTCTTTTATTTCGTCATTTTGAAGTTATTATTATTATTATTTCGGCGTTACCGTATAACATAAACCAGTGACCGGCGCGATCTCCGAATTTGGGTATATGGAAAATACTAATACTTTCCCATCTGATGTTGGTAATCTATGATTTTATTAAATTGTACAATAAGTGGGATGACTTGTACAATAGTGCGTCTATAAATAATTTATTTTTATATTGTCACATTGACTGGAGTATTTTATTTTTATACGATATTGAAGACACATTTATCAGCTCTTTATAAGTCAGTGATAAGTGTACAGGAAACTACGTTCTTTTGTTTGCAAATATAATTCAAGTACCTTTTATATAATTATTTAATTAAATCCAATCATTTGTCCTTCGAAGATAACATTTTGCCAAGCAATTTACGTGTGTTTATAAGAAATAAGTAGGTACTTGATAATTTTTTTTATCTGGTGAAACACCATTCGATAAAAGTAAGTGGTTTTTGTCTGAAATGAATATGTCTCCTAATTATGTATTAGCAGTGGCGGCTCTTCCATAGGGTCATTTGGTCAACGTCCCCCAAAAATATTTCAGAAAATAAATTATTCGTTTGACCGTCCCTCCTAATAGTAGTAATAAAACTCGAATCTTGGGAAAAGTTAAATACGCTACACTATTAACCGCGCGCAGCGGTTCGAATGGGCTGGTTGCGTTCTTTAGGCGTAATAAAATACGCTATACTAAGCTAGGCTGGGCAGTCTGAATTGCCCTGATTACCTTAAAGCTACCGAGCGGCAGACGAACGTGATAGCAAATTGAATATGAAATCGCGATTTGGGTCATCAGTCGGATTGATGGAAATTGATTTATATACTGTTTTTTGTAATATATATTTTTTTATTTTCATGATCCATGTGTGAGTAGGAAATACAGGAAATAAAATGTTGGTAGTGACTAGTGCAAAAAAATAAACAACTAAAAAGTGCTTATGAACTTAATTTTGCAAAAATAACCAATTTCATCGAAACTTTCGCAAAACTATGTACGATTTAGCTAACTGGATGTGTGGTTGTGAAGCCTCTAATTCATTTTATTGTTATGTTTGTTTGTTGTCTTCTAAGGACTCGTCGGACTCATTATGGTGCAAAACCAGTATTAAAGACTTAAAACATTTAAAAGAAAAATAAATAAACATGGGTTTTCTGCAGATCACATGAAATGTTCGGTGAACTATGCTGTGGTCGTAAGTTTTGATATTCACACTCAGCTAGATACAGCTTATAGAAAATCGCTTTTTTATCCCATTTTATTTTAATGAAAATGTATCCAAAATCGTTATATTTTAAATAAAATTATAGATTGTGTAAAATTTTGTGGGGCACTCGATCTGGCACTACGTGGCCATGATGAAACGGCTTTGTCTAAAAATCCAGGGGTTTCTCGAGGGCTAATAAATTTTGTTAAGGAGTTGGGTCAAGATAGACTATCTGCTTTAGCAATGTTAAGTATCGAGAAATGGTTTATAAAGGAATGTGCGTGCAATTTTAACAAACGTGTCATTCAGCATTTTTCCAATTCTAAAGAACGGAGAGTAGACCTGAACTTCAAGAGAATTTTTAAGTATGCCTATTTTTAAATTTGTTATTGACCTCCCAATATAATTCACCACGAGCCGCCACTGTGTATTAGCACCCAGTGTAACATCTAATATTATTTATTGATATTCAAGAAGAGCTTAGGAATTTCGTTGTTATATAATATGCATTCTTTTATAGATATGATATCTAATTGGCTTTCTAAAAGCTTTTATTTAACTGTATGTATAGTACGTTTATGGTCAAATCTTGTAACTTTTGAAGCAGTTTTCGTTATCGCAATTAAATGAGATTTTGGTATACATACATAAACCCGATGACAAGACAATATTATCTTGTTCAATCGTGAAAGTAATGCTAAATATTACAAAGCATATCCTCCGCATAAAATCCGGAAGATGAATTAGACAGATTTGCAAACATCTTTGAGCGATGTCACTTCAAAGTCAGATTGACGAGTCAGCGACAAAATGAGTAATAGAAAACAATTTTCGGTTTTTTTGCATCCACAAGCGAAAAAAAATGGTATTAAATCTAATAAAATATCACGAAAATGAAAATTCACCGGCCAATATCCAAGAAACAGTAGCAAAAGCTCTGTGAATCGGTATAAGGATTGTGCCCAAAATTGTGCATGAAAAAAAGCACAATTTACTAACGAAGAAGATTAAGACATGTACACGAAAAAAGCCAAAGACAGAAGACTTAAGTGACAATGTAAAAACTGATGTTCGTAATGCAATTTACGATTTATACACGTCAAAAACCAATATAACCCTTCAAGTTTTAAAAGAAACTTTAAAAAATCGAGGCATGGAAATTGGATTAAAATCGTTGTCAAAATTAATAAAAATGTTGGGTTTTCGATATAAAAAGGACTGTAATTGAAGATTTTTATGCGAGTTGCCACATATAGCATGTCAGCGTATCCAGTTTTTAAAGAAATACACGGAAAATGTTAATTCAAAATTTAAAAAACTGGTATTTTTAGACGAGACTTGGATATTTTCTAATGGAAGTGGTTCGAAATCTCGGCAGGGCGAGTCTGTAAAAAGTGTTAAGAGAAAAAAGGGACGTGGGACGGGAAAACGGTTCATCATTTTGCATGCAGGTTCTTCAACAGGATTTCTCCCAGGTGCAAGTTTAGTGTTTTCTTCAACATCCAAAAGTATGGACTACCATGATAATATGAACCGTGAACTGTTTGCAAAGTGGTTAAAAGAACAACTGATTCCAAATTTAGATGCTCCATCTTTAATCATTCTGGACAATGCTTCTTATTATTCAAGAATCTTAAATAAACGACCTACTTCATCCTGGAAGAAAAGTGATATTTATGACTGGCTAATAAAAAAAAAACAAAATCCTTTACCCAATATGCTGAAACTAGAACTTCTTTTAATGGCAAAATCTGTTAAAAAAAAAACAACAGTATATGCCGTAGATGAAATATTACGGGAAAATGGACATGAGGTTTTACGACTGCCGCCATACCATTGCCAGTTTAACGCAATAGAATTAATATGGGATGGGGCAAAATCATATTACGAAAAACACGTGAACGATGATCTTACATCAGATGAAGTGCAAATTGTTTGGCAAGCTTCATTAGATTATATTACGTCGGAGTACTGGAAGAAATCTCGAAAAATACGGAGAAATTAATATGGGATTGGTGGAATCGAGAACGAGTTCCAGATGTCGAAATAGCACCAATGATCATACTCAGAAGATGAGGACTTTTCAAGTGATGATGATATTTTTTAGTCTATAATATTAAAAAGTTTCTGAAGGATTATATTAGTTTTTGACGTGTATAAATCATAATTTATACACGTCAAAAACTTTATTATGAATATCCATTTTTGCATTGTAACTTAAGTCTTTTGCCTTTGGATTTTTTCGTGTACATTTCTTAATCTTCTTCGGAAGTAAATTATGTTTTTTTTTAGTTTTATGTAGTTTCTGTACATTCCTTATACCGATTCTCAGAGCTTTTGCTACTGGCCCCTGGATATTAGCCAATGAATTTTAATTTAAAATTTTTTTATTAGATTTGGCACCATTTTTTTTGCTTACTTTTTTAGTACATTTCTAATTTTGTAGGCAATAAATAAATAATTATAGAATAATTTTAAAGCGCGTTTAAAGTAAATAAATTTTTTTATTAATTATAAGACAAAATTTGTAATATAAAAATCGGTAAAATCGCTTTACCAGAAACTCGGGGCTGACGAAAAATACATATATATATATATATATATATATATATATATATATATATATATATATATATATATATATATATATATATATATACGGATGTCAACGATATCGTTTTACACGATGCCATTCATTTGCTTTTTAGGTTAGGATATTTATATTTGGGTTAACGAAATATGGTATTAAGACACATATTTTTCATGAAAAAACAATTGAATATTACTGCCAGTTTTTCCGATATCAGAACCAAGTTAAGAATTTCAAATGGAACCCTGTATATTATTTTACATAGTTTGATAGAGCTTAAAATTACCTTTTCAATGACATACTACAAGTTATATTTTTTTTTCAAAATGGCGGACCAGGAAGAGCTTTTTCAAAATTCAATAAGGCGGTCGTTTCCCGATACCGATGAAATTTTGTTTAACAAATTATTAAAATATTAAACAAAATGGGGTTTTAATGGATTTTAATCAAATTTAAAATCAAATTTTTGATTTATCACAAAATGGGATAAGTTTAATTTTTTCTTTAAAATGTGAACTTTTTCTTAAATTTTCTCAAAGATTTTAAATAGAAAGTTGTATTTATTAAATATTAGTATTAAAGTATATCTTATTAGCTACACGAAACCGCATAACAAGCTGTATTTTTGCTTTTTGTTTCAGAAAAAATTGACAAAACCTTGCCGATACACATTTTTCCTAATACATAACATGAAACAAACACACACATATTATTAATCAGAAAATCCTGGAATATTTTTTATTGTTTATTGATAAGTAATTTTGTATTATTTTGACATTTTGTGACTGTTGTCTTATTTTAGGAAAGCGAGAAAAAATCACAAGTAGTATTAATTTTATTTTACCAGTAGATACGGTGCAGTAACATGAAAGATGACTTAACTAAGATAAGTAGGTCTTGGAAACAATTGCATAGGGATACCATTATAATTTTCATTAGATTTAACCAGAAACGTCAAAAGTACTGTTTTGTATCGGCATTTCTGATAACTTTCGTTACATTTTTACACTGAGAAAAACAAAAAACAAAAACAAAACCGCATAACAAACCGTATTTTTGCTTTTTGTTTGAGAAAAAATTGACGAAACTCTGCCGATATACATTTTTCGTAATACATAACATGAAACACACACACCCACACACACATATTATTAATCAGTAAATTTCGGAATATTTTTTATTGATAAGCAATTTTGTATTATTTTGACATTTTATGATTTTTGCTGTCTTATTTTAGGAAATCGAGAAAAATTCACAAGTAGTATTAACTTTATTTTACCGGTAGGCTTTCGGTTTTTCCGGAAATACGTAGACCTAAGTCAAGAAGTTTAAAAAGAACCCTGTATATTTTTTCACACAGTTTGATAGAACTTAGAATTCCCTTTACATTGACATATCACAAGTTGATTTTTTTTCGAAATGGAGGACCAGGAAGCTTTTGTTCAAAATTCAATATGGCGGCCATTTTCTAACACCGATGATATTTTTGAATTATAGGTAGAAATAATAAACAAATACGGGGGTTTTTATTGGGTTTAATGCTAAATTAAAATCCAACTTTCACAATTAATACAAAAGTCACTCAATTAAATGTTCTATGCGCTGTCCGCCTTGTTCTTGGCATAGTGTGACTCTCTCAACATTTTCCGCGAGCAGGTTTCGTAAATGCTGTTCTGAGATACTCTCAACGGCTCGTCTTATTTTATTTTCTAACATTTCCAACGATATTACAGGAGTTGCATACACTTTTTCTTTCAGATGACCCCATATAGAAAAATCAAGCGGGGTTAGGTCAGGCGACCTCGCTGGCCATCGAATTGGTCCATTAGTTCCCAACCAGTTCTCACCAAATCGTTCATTCAAGTAATTTGCAACAATTCTTGAATTATGAGCAGGGGCGCCATCTTGTTGGTAAACTAAATCATCATTTTGCTGCAAATTATTTATAAAATATTCAATTTCATTTTCAAGAAAGTCCAAATACATCTCGCCAGTTAAAGGCTGATGGAATAATATTGGACCAATAACGCTTAGTCCTACAACGCCTAACCAAACATTAACTCCAAAACGTTCCTGGAAGGCACCTTCTCTTACTAATCTTTGATTTTCCTTTGCCCAATAACGAAAATTATTTCTAGTAAACATCCCTAGATTAGTAAACCTTGATTCGTCCGAAAAAATAATCTTATGATAAAACACAGGACTTATTCTATAATTATCTAAAAACCAATTGCAATAAATAAGTCGTCTTTGGAAGTCATTTTCAAATAGGTGGTGGTGAATTTGATACTTAAACGATTTAAACCCGTGTTTCTTTAAAATTTTTCTGGCGCTTTCATGGGACGTATTGCACTGTTTGCCTAATTCACGAAGGGAAGCTGTACGGTCATACTCGATGTACGCTAAAACGTTTGTTTCCACTTCTTCGCTTACTACGAAACCATCATTGCCATTAGCATGGACACCACCATTATTTCCTTTTTTAAATGTTGTACTAGCCAAGGATAATATGCATGTGAAGGAGCGTCACGATTCGGAAAGCGTTCCTGGTATAATCTCTCTGTGTCCCTTGAATTTTTGCGACATTCCCCATAAATAAGGAGCATGTCAATTTGATGTTCTCTTGAATAAACCATAATATTTATTTTTAAAACTAACTAGAACCACTTCTCAGTGTAAAAATGTAACGAAAGTTATCAGAAATGTCGATACAAAACAGTACTTTTGACGTTTCTGGTTAAATCTAATGAAAATTATAATGGCATCCCTATGCAATTGTTTCCAAGGCCTACTTATCTTAGTTAAGTCATCTTTCATGTTACTGCACCGTATCTACCGGTAAAATAAAATTAATACTACTTGTGATATTTTCTCGCTTTCCTAAAATAAGACAACAGTCATAAAATGTCAAAATAATACAAAATTACTTATCAATAAACAATAAAAAATATTCCAGGATTTTCTGATTAATAATATGTGTGTGTTTGTTTCATGTTATGTATTAGGAAAAATGTATATCGGCAAGGTTTTGTCAATTTTTTCTGAAACAAAAAGCAAAAATACGGCTTGTTATGCGGTTTCGTGTAGCTAATAAGATATACTTTAATACTAATATTTAATAAATACAACTTTCTATTTAAAATCTTTGAGAAAATTTAAGAAAAAGTTCACATTTTAGAGAAAAAATTAAACTTATCCCATTTTGTGATAAATTAAAAATTTGATTTTAAATTTGATTAAAATCCATTGAAAACCCGATTTTGTTTAATATTTTAATAATTTGTTAAACAAAAATTTCATCGGTATCGGGAAACGACCGCCATATTGAATTTTGAAAAAGCGCTTCCTGGTCCGCCATTTTGAAAAAAAATATAACGTGTGATATGTCATTGAAAAGGTAATTCTAAGCTCTATCAAACTATGTAAAATAATATACAGGGTTCCATTTGAAATTCTTAACTTAGTTCTGATATCGGAAAAACTGGCAGTAATATTCAATTGTTTTTTCATGAAAAATATGTGTCTTAATACCATATTTCGTTAACCGAAATAAAAAAATCCTAACCTAAAAAGCAATTGAATGGCATCGTGTAAAATGATATCGTTGACACCCGGTATATATATATATATATATATATATATATATATATATATATAGGCTGTGTTTTTCGCATGCATGGCCCTTAATTTTAGACTGAAATTTGAAGAAACCGGATAAGTAGTTTTTTAGCTGTGCCGCGAACAGACAGACTGACGGACAGACATACCTACGGACAGATGGAATTGAGAAAACATGTTTTCCGGCATCTAGGGACCCTTAAACATAAAGATCTGAAAAAATCTCACGAGGGAAGTAATAACTAATTATCTTGCGTTTTTAACAAAAATGTATAACATTTTTGCAAAATAAAAAAGCGGTTAGATTTTTAGGTCAAGCGGGGCTCACAGTTTTTGGTGATTGATAAAAAAATTTCACTTTCATTAAGTGGCTGTATAAACAGAACATATATCTTAATAATATTGCGTAATATAATAAAAAAAACTATTTTCTTTCTCCCTGTATATTGGTAAATAGCCCAGCGAGATTTAATAGCTCGATAAAAGGATCACACAACATTTTCTGTGTTTTCTGATTTGATTCATAACGTTGGTGACCTTTGGACCCGCACGATAAGACCGCAATCGATTATACCTGAGATATTTCGTGGTTTTCCTTTTGTTACAGGCTGTATATATTATGGAGTCAAAGGATTTGTTTGTATCCCGTCAGTATTTTTAGCTACGTTTGCCTAAAAATACGAAACCGAAAAAAAAATTAATGTATTTACAATCGTTAGGCATATTGGAAGCAGGGGCACATATTTTAGACTTCTGAAAAAAAAATCTACAAAATATCTAAAAGATTCTTAATATAATATACTTATTAAGTTGTCGCCATCACTATGTTATTTAATTCTAATTTATTTAATCTTATGTACCACACCAAAATCGGAGCTATTTTTTACTAGTATTAAATGCTTAGTGCTGAATACTTACATTAAACGACTAGTAAATTCAAAGTCGCTAATCCATGATAATCTATTGATAAACATTGATATAATTGATGCTAAATCGTAAAAATATATAGCATGTTTATTTTGTCCGTGGTTCATTAGAACTGATTTATTATTGTATTTTCTTTCTATTTACAGGAATTTCAGAAACAACACAACAGACTGAATTGAGTTCAACGCATATTTCTAGCGACGATGGTCCGTCGGCAGTGTATATCATCAACAAAACTCACAAACATAGAAGGTAAATAAAATAGAATATATGGCATTAAGTAAAAAAGAAAAACAACAATTTTTACTTAGCGCCATATTTTAGTTATGAATTTCCACCAAGTATCGGACGAATCAATCCAGTAAATAAAATAAAATAAACGATGAAATGGGAGATTTTTATATAATTTTATTTATTCAAGTTCTCTTGAGTTATTAAAATTCGGAATACAAAGGATTGAATAATATAAAGGTACGAGGCAAACTCAAATGAAAACTTAAAAACGTTGTTAAACATAATTCATTGTCTATCATTTGGAAGTGGTCCAGTATCCGAAAAAAAAATCTTTTGGGCGTATTTGGAATTTTTTTCCCAATTAATGCCTCTTTAAGTTGACCAAAGACATGACAATCGCTTGGGGCGAGGTCAGGGGAATAAGGAGGATGTGGTAGACACTCAAACTTTAAATTTTGGATAGTCGCTGCAGTGGAGTTGCTATTTTAAAACTGTTAGTTTGACAATACTTTCAATTTTTCATATGATATGTCATTAACAGAGCCTTCTGGACCTCAAACGTAACATATCTGCCAACTTTTAAGACAAGATCTTTATTTCTTCTAGAGACTGTTGTAAAAATCAGATCGCTCAGGGTTAATAATTTAATAAAACATAAGAATATTGTCGTTAAAATTTTTTTATAAGAATATTTTTTTTCAAATATACAGAGTAGGCCTAGGGAGCTACCTGAAAATAAAAAAAACTGTGAAAGATTTCAAATTTCTTTTATCTCTTTCTACATTAAATATTTTTATGCTATACAAGGTTGCCCTTAAATACAAGAATCCCAAACTTATTTTCTCTCCTTGGATACAAAAGCATTTTTTTGCATACAGGGTCGCTCTAAGCAGGTAAAAGAGTCCCCTAAAAGCAAAATTAAAATTTTAGATATTTCTTTAAGCTTCGTGTTTTGTCAAAGCGGTTTAATCTCTTGTCGTACTTGTGGCCGTTTATTCTGTTTTCGAGATGTCGACTTAATTGACCAATATAATATACAGCATTGCAATTTCAGGGATTTCATAGATTGTGTGTGATTTTTTGTTTTTCAGGGGTTTTGCTATAAGTTTACTATGGTTTGTTGGCTTTATGACTGATTAAAGTGTTCTGCTTTTTAAAAAAGGATTGCACAAACCCGTAATATAGGGAAGAGTCAAATAATGTTTTTTTGTTTTTGCTTTGGTTATTATTTAGTCCCGCCATGCTATGTGTTTTCTTATTATAATTTTGAATCCTAGAATCAAAAATTGAGTTAATTAATTTTTCTGGGTAGCTGTTTTGCGTTAGAATATTTTTTGCTTTGTTATGGCATTTTTTCAGTAGTTTTGATAGGAGAATTGAACAGCTCTGTCAGATAAACAGATTACTACTGATTTGTTTGGGAAAAAACATGCGGTGAGAGATAATTTAAATATCTACCTGACCAAGTTGGTTTTGTATACCACTCCATTTGAATTATCTTATCTTTATGGTGGAGGGTTATATCAAGAAAGCTTATTTGATTATTCTGTTCAACTTCAAAAGTGAACCTTAATTTCTTATGGTAGATGGGACAATACGATAAAATATAATTTTCTTGTCCTCTTGGGACGTCTGTCAAGCGAACATGTATATATATATATATATATATATATATATATATATATATATATATATATATATATATATATAAATATCTTATTAAAACAAGAAGTTATAAGAAGCGGTTTTCAGTTGTCTTAAAAATTTTGTCAGTTTAATCCTAGACGACATTTTAAAGAACTATTTGAAACGTTTTTTAAATTTTTGAGTTTTTTTTTGAAATACCATTTTATTTCCGTAGAAATTAGATTTTTCTTACATATTAAGCTGTACATTTTTATAAGCCGTTTGATGGAAAGTTTTCTCGATAGAGAGGCGTAAAGTCTATTTTTTTTTTAAATCTATAGGGTCTGCAATACCCAGGGTGTGCAAAAAATATTTTAAGGTTAGTTAAAAACTTAGCGGTCTTGAGGATCATGTGCATATATTTCAACACCCTCTACCACAAAAAAGAATTTAAATTTAGAAGTTTTTTTATTTAAGTTCTACGAAGTACTGAACATTTTTTCCAAACAGGTTTTTTTATTTTCTCTCTAACTTTATTATTTTCAAAAATATATGTGTTAATTTTGAAAACAAATTTAACAATTTGACTCAGGGGACATGTAACAGGCTGACATTCTTCCATTTTTTTTTAATCTTGTGTACAAAGATTAGTCAATGGTTTTCCACTCGATTTACATTGACAGCTTATGAAATATTCTGATACTAAATTGTTAAGAACATTGTTTTTGTTGGATACATTTTACAGATCAATTGTTAATCAGTGGCGGCTCGTGGTGAATTTTATTGGGAGGTCAATAACAAATTTAAAAATAGGCATACTTAAAATCAAAATCTCTTTTCTTTAAATTGACCTTTAAATTCTCTTGAAGTTCAGGTCTACTCTTCGTTCTTTAGAATTGGAAAAATGCCCAATGACACGTTCGTTAAAATTGCACGCACATTCCTTTTATAAACGATTTTGCGATACTTAACATTGCTAAAGCGGATAGTCTATCTTAGCCCAACTCTTTAACAAAATGTATAAGCCCTCGAAAAACCCCTGGATTTTCAGACAAAGCCGTTTCATCATGACCACGTAGTGCCAGCTCGAATGCCCCACAACATTTTACACAATCTATAATTTTGTTTAAAATATAACGATTTGTGTATACATTTTCATTAAAATCTCTAACGGATTTTCTATAACCTGTGTCTAGCTGAATGCGAATGCCAACACTTCCGACCAACATTTTATTTCCTGTATATTTCCAACTCACATATGGATCATAAAAAGAAAAAAATATATATTACAAAAAACAGTACAGTATATAAATCAATTTTCATCGATTAAAAACGTCCGAAACAATATCGAGTTAGAATATCGACCGCGCGACCTCTGAACAATTGAACTTCCGCATGCCGACGTGATACCGCGACCGATCGATCGAATTATGAGAAGAGACCGGCTGATGACCCAAATTGCGACTTCATATTTCATTTACTATCACGTTCGGCTGCCGCTTGGTAGCTGTGAAATATTGGGGTAATTTCGTCAGGCTTTAAGATAATCAGGGCAGGGGCGTGCGGTGAAATTTTAAGAACAGCAATTTTTAGAAACTTACCTATTTGTAATGTAGGGGAGACTGTTGTATACTGGGACAGGTTCCATACTGGGACAATTTAAATTTCCCGCAAACTAAACGAAGTAAAATTCCGAATTAAATACAGGAATATATTCATGCACTGCCCTCTATTGGTAGCTATAAATATTTATCAGCAAATTGTTCAGTATGTCTGAAACCGGCGAACACGTGAATTTGCAGTCATAAAGTTTTTAGTTTCCTGTTGAAATCGGGTAGAATTACCCTTGTTATTAAAATTAGTTTGTGAATATTCGTATACATAGTGCCCAAAGTGTTTTAAAGGTAAGTTTGGACATATATTGCTTGTAATTACATTTTTGTTAAAAAAATTGAGGCATAACCTAAAATAAGTCTAGTGTTGTATAGTGGGACAAAAGCATATGGTGCATACTGGGTCTGTTCCACTATACACCCGACGGTTTATAAGTGTGTATTAATGGATATTTTTATGGTTTGCCAGAGTAAAAATGCTGAATTTGCTTTTTATTATCTCACGTTACGTGTTCGAAAGCATGGAAGAAGATAATAAAATATATATTTTTAGTTCGAATTACCACAACATTTAAAACTTAAATTGGCATAAAGTTGATACATAATACGTGGGTAACTGTTTTTGTTTTGATTACAGAAAATGAGCGATAAAAAAAGACCCTGAAAAAACAACAAATCTTACAAAGAGAGTAAACAAGCTCATGCGGAAAATGCAGACAAAATGAAGAGAGCTGTTTTAGCTGTTATTAACCAAAATATTAAAATCAGGGAGGCCGCCGGTCAATTTGAAGTATCCAAATCTGCCTTACAGAGATATATTGCAAAATATCGAAATACCAATGAGGAGCAGAAAGTAAGTTTTAGCTTTGAGAGGCATCATGGATTTTCCCAAATATTTTCGGATGACGAAGAACAGTTGCTTAGTGAATACTTGATTACTGCCGCAAATATGTGTTACGGATTATCAGCTAAAGAAACCCGTTTGTTTGCCTATAGATTTGCTATCTCGAATGAAAAATTAATTCCTGAATCTTGGAACAAAAATAAGTGTGCCGGAGAAGAATGGATGAAGCTTTTTCGAGCTAGACACAACATAAGTTTACGAACCCCTGAAGCCACAAGCTTAAGCCGTGCAACAAGTTTCAACAAACATAATGTTGGTTTATTTTTTACTAACCTTAATGTATTTGAAAAATATGGTTTTAATTCTAACCATATATTTAACTGCGATGAAACCGCTGTAACAACTGTACACAGACCCCCAAAAATAATAGCTCCGTGTGGTCAAAAGCAAGTAGATAAGGTAACGAGCGCCGAGAGAGGAGTTTTATTAACAATGTGTGCCACTATCTCTGCTAATGGTACATATGTACCGCCGTTTTTCGTTTTTCCGAGAAAAAACTTTAAACCGCACATGCTTAATGGTGCACCACCTGGCTCAAAAGGAGCAGCACATCCAAGTGGTTGGATGACTGGAACCAACTTTTTGGAATATTTGAAACACGTAACTGATGCAGTACATTGTAATACAAACAACAAGATATTATTAATATTAGATAATCATGAAAGTCATACAGATGTTAGGGTGCTACAATATTGTAAAATAAATGGCATCGTATTGGTTACATTACCGCCACATTGTAGTCACAAACTTCAGCCTCTTGACGTGTCTTGTTTCGGCCCATTTAAAGGATACTATAATAAAGCTATGGACGAATGGCTGATAAATCATCCTGGTGTTCCAGTAACTTTGTACAATATAGCAGAAATAGTTGGAAAATCTTTTGGGTTAGCTTTTACACCAAGCAACATAATTAAAGGATTTCAACACACAGGGATTTACCCTTTAAATTCATAGATATTTCAGGAATCAGACTATTTGTGTTCGTCGGTCACGAACCGTACACAATCTCTTGCTGAAAGTTCTAGGGATGATCCTGATGCAGGTGATTTGACTTCAAATGTTTTAGACACCACTCAGCCAGGCTGTTCCAGAACCAACCCGGAAAAGGAAATAATGCCTAAAAAGAATATCGTTACTCCGGAATCTATAAGACCACATTTAAAAGCAGCAGCTAGAAAGTTAAATCAGAAAAGAAAAAAAATCACATCAATGATTCTAACTGACACGCCAGTAATTGAAGAAAAAAAGCGAAAAGAAGAAGAAAAAATAGCGAAAGATACACAAAGAATACAAAAGAGTGCAAAGGTAAAGGCTGTTACAAAGAATTTATTTATAGACTCTAGTGACAGTGACGTATCCATAAAAGAAGCAGATTTGGAAGTAAAGCCTACTGATTTTGTACTTGTAAAATATCCTTTGAAAAAGAGAATAAAATATTACGTTGGTCAAGTAGAAAAAATTGAAGCAAACGAATATCTTGTCAATTTCCTAAAAAAGACTGCCAATTATAAATTTTTCTTCCCAGAAAAAAGAGACGACGATTTAATTTTAAAGGATGATATTGTTATTAAACTTCCTGTTCCTTTTATATCAGGGGGGACCGAACGAGCAGCCAAGATATGGTGTTTTGATTATGACTTTTCTTCTTTTAACATAGAATAATTTTCTTGTTCATTTAAATTTGTTTTTCAATTAGTTTTGTTTGTTTTACATATATTATATTAGTTACCAACAAACTTAAAAAGTAATGCTTTCATATTTTTGATGAGTTATAAATAAAATATGTCTTTGTATCTTGTTACTGAGTTATACGTATTTTATTTCAATTAAACATTATTATTATCAGGTTGTCCCAGTATGTACACATTCAGGTCCCACTATAAAACAAGGGGTTGTATAGTGGGACTCGGGCGTGTAGTGGGACAATGCCTTTTTTGGTTCAGCATTTTACTGTATTCATAATAAAATTTATTTTTGGAAGTACTATTGTGTTTCAAATGTAATTAACACAAAAAATCCCAAAATACTACTAAAATATAATTTTTATGTTCATTTAAAAAATATTGTCCCAGTATACAACAGTCTCCCCTAATTCAATTCTTCGATCATTTTTTGCAAATTCGTCAATGACGTCATCATAAAAACGTCGATGCTCCGACATATTTTGGAGAAGTTTATTTTCAATGGACAACAGCGATGTATGCGAAAGTCTCTCCTGCCCCGTTGAATTTCTCACGAAATTTTTTATACGTTTAAGTGTTGAAAAATTGCGTTCTACTGATGAACTTGTGGCAGGTATTGTCAATACTAATTCACACAATTTCGACCCTTCGGTGTAGGCATTTTCCAGCTTTTAAAAATTGCATTAGTTCCTTAGCGTTATTTTTTGCTCTAATGTCATATGTTTCGTAAATCACTTTTAGTTCAGATCGCAGTAACACTCGGTCGAGGAACTGGCCGTAATGAAGAAGAAGAGATTTAAACGCGTCTTCTGAAAAAGTTTTTCCTTTAAATGCATCAAAATTGTAGAGCTCGAGGAATTTAAAATCATTTAAACCGTTAAATCTATAGTTTATTTGTTGCTGAATTTGATCGATTTATTTCATAAAAGTGGCGTCCGTATAATGTTTGAAAATCTCCCACCTTGTCTGTTCGAAGACGCTTGGCTTGTGGCTTCTACACTTAACGTCATCATTTTCTCCCAAAATAGGTCAAAGTAATTTTTTTTTGGCTTAACATGGACTTAAAATCATCCACTTTTTTTAGGCAAAAAGCAATATCATTTGTTTTAGTTTGTAATATATTAAAAACGTTGTTCGAAAATGGAAATATTTCTGAAAATATGTTCAACAAATAATTAAAATTAAAATCTCGTTTCAAACAGTCCAAAAACCCCCTCGAACTATTTATTGCTTCTATGGAAGACTTGTGTTAACAGTATCTGAAAATCGTGAATCACTGATTCAACTATTTGAGAATATAATAGAAAATAATGAAACGTGGGACTCTTATAGTTCCACCTAGTAGGAGGTACTTTAACTACTAAAAAAGCAGCCATGCCACTTAAAGTAACGAAAAATGCTTTGCACTCTTTAATGTGATTGATGGACTGGGATAAAACTAAATTTAATTTATGAGCAAAACAATGGACAAACACAGCCCTAGCGAAAGTTTCTCGAACTTTAGCTTGCAGACCCCCTAATTGTCCTGCCATCACTGCAGCTCTATCATAGCTTTGATCAACTAATGTTTTCTCTCCATTAATTTCTTTAGTATCGTTATAAACTACGGTATATAATGCATCTGCTGTACGATTTTCAAACACATTCTTAAAACCTAAAAATCGCTCTTGAATACTTCCGTCTGTTTTAACGTAGCGTATTACTATAGATAATTGGCTAAAATTAGTGATATCAGTT
The DNA here is from genome assembly GCA_030620095.1 of Kuschelorhynchus macadamiae. NCBI lineage: Eukaryota > Metazoa > Arthropoda > Insecta > Coleoptera > Curculionidae > Kuschelorhynchus > Kuschelorhynchus macadamiae. The sequence goes on along the minus strand of JAUTXW010000521.1, from coordinate 914,294 downwards.
GTTTCGTCCAGAACAATAGCAATGAACCGCACCTCGCCAATATCCTGCTCAATTCTTTTTAGAATAATGGTTGCAATAGCGGAAATTAAATCATTCTGGATTCGATTCGACGCTCCGCGAGAAACGCTAGACTGCTCTAAATGATTTTTTAAGCAATCATCATATTTAGCCATTAAACTAAGTAAATCTTGAAAATTTCCTCTATTTGAAGAAACCCTTGTTTCGTCATGACCTCTAAATCCCAATTCGTGCTGCCCGAGAAAACAGACAACATCGATACGTCTTCTTAACATTTGCCTATTTTTATCGACTAGTTCATTGTGTTGGCGGTGACTAATTTCCAACTGTTTATTAAGGGCGTGTTCAATTCTGGTTTTGCCGAAGACTTTTTCTTTTATGATGACCTGCAAATGCGCTTTGGACATAATGTGTCTTTTTACAGCTTTGTTTAAATTGGAAAAACCAGTTTTATTCCAGAGATCTTTTTCATTTTCAAAAAGTAAACATGGTCAACAAAATAATTTACTTATATTTTCACACCCTGTTAGCCATTTAAATTGTTCGTATTGTTTTTCCGAATAAAAATGTCTAATACAGTTTTTCATTGTTGTGGTCAAATTTTTCATAGGTCGTTTTGCCCTTCCTTTGGAAATTATTTGAAGGTTATCAGCGAAGTTTAATGTTGAAAATTCCTTTATTAAGACACACACCACACATTCATACACACTCTTCTTACTAAATTCTTCAACATTTTCAACGTTATTACCGACAGCCGAAGTTGACGGTATTTGCATATCCACGTCCGTATTATTATCTTCCATATCGCACCATGCACGACGCGGCGTCCGTATCACACAACACACGGATAATCGTTCAAACAAGGAACCTACTCCAACGATAGCTTCCGCCCCCACTTAAAGCACGCGACTGAAATGCAAAAATTGCAAACAGCCGGTGGAAAGTTCAATAACCTCTGGCTCGATTCACAGGAAATCAAGCATACAGGACTTGGCTGCAGAGAAGCTTGCGGCCCGCATAGGTTCTATTCCATTTTCTATTGTCGCGTCAAGGCTGCATTTATTATGGGCTTGATAATTAAGATAATATTTTAACATTTTTATTATAAACTAAATTAATGGTTTCCTATTTCAAAAATTACATTTTAGAAGATGTTTTGTAATTTTTTTTTCGGGAAGCACCGCCTTGTCTTGCTTCCATGGACTGCACGCCCCTGAATCAGGGCAATTCGGACTGCCCAGCCTAGCTTAGTATTGCGTATTTCATTATTCCTAAGGAACGCAACGAGATCATTCCATAGTGTAGCGTATTTAACTTTTCGCAAGGTTCGCGTTTTATTACAACTATTAGGAGGGAAGGTCAAACGAATAATTTATTTTCTGAAACATTTTTGGGAAGTCATTGACCAAATGATTCTATGGAAGACCCGCCACTGTTCTTATTTCTGTTTCTACTACTTCCTCAGCTTCTATATTTAAAGTCTTAGTATAAGACTGGATATTTCAGAAGAGATATTACAAGATACTCGAAAATTTAAAAAACTTGCTCTTATTGATATGACGAAATAATGTTTAATTTTATATTTTATTTTAGCTTCATTCCGTTTGCGATACCATACCAACCAATGAGCGGTTCATCCTCGAATCAGACACAAGTTGGAGACGAAGGAGGAGATGACGAAGATGAGTTCCCGCCATTTCTGACTCTGGAACAGCAACGCAATGGCGGTTTCGTGTTGTGTATCCTGATTGCTATCTACTGCTTCACTCTCCTTGCTATCGTTTGCGACAAGTACTTTATACCTTCTATTGAAAGATTGTGCGAAGTGCTGAATATTTCTGCTGTGAGTATCAAAAACATATTTCTGTTTAATATATTTTTATTCAATGACGTTAAAGAGAAATAGACCCCGCATTTCATTCATAAAAATGAAAAAAATAGAATCAAACATCAATTTGTTGTTGTGTATGAGTGGAAAAAAGACGGACTGATCGCATAAAGAATAGTTTGCGGTGAAAATTGCAACGCTGTCAGATATCTTCGCGAGGCTTACCAGTGGCGTAGCTATTTTTGAGATAATGTATTATTTGCTATGTTTTTTTGAGCCCAAATATTAGTATGGTGGATACGACTGTTTTTTTGTTCTAAGGTGCTAACTAGCATTTGTATTTGTTTGTTAATTACATATATTATATTATATCGGAATAAACTGGTTGTTTTTTTATAACTTTTAATATTTAATTTGCTATAAATATATAAATTGAACGTAAAACGTAAACAAAATATATTAATTTTATTCAAAAAGAATAGGTAATTTTGGTTTCATTTGACATTTGAGAGTGATTCACGAGCCATAATGGCCGAATTGCAACCAGGGCTACTCACGGCTATCTAGATCCAATAAAGTAAGTTAAGCACCTTATAATGTGATACTTTGAAGGTGAATAGCTCAAATACTACTATTCTGAATATAGACATATTATATATTTTTGAAAAGAGGACAATGAGGCGCATCAAAAAATTTAAAAATATACAGGGTGTTCCATTTAAAATAACAAAGTTCATGGTGATTTCTATATTTTCCCATAGTTATTTGTTTTTAATTTTAGCGCTGTGTAAATCTTCAGATGAAATCCTACAACTTTTGTATTAACCACTTTTTCGTATCTTTAGAAATAAAAGATTTAAAGGGGAGGCAAATTATAAGGAAAAACCCTGTACATAAATTATGCAGAGGTATTTCCATATTGTAAATCGTCTTTCAATAAAACAAAAATGGGGTATTAAAGAAAGGCTATTAACTCAATATCATAATGCTCTCAAGATTATAAGTCAAAACGGAACGATAAATATGTAATCCTATGATTATAGTGATAACATGAACGATGATGACAGTTTATAAAAAACACAATTGTAATTGTTGTTGTTTATATACGAGAACCACTTACGCGAAGTTATTGAGGTGTATGTTAAACACTAATTAAAGGTTTATTTTACTAGTAGCTATGTATGAGTTAAATGTATATCCTTAATAAATGTAGTTCTGTTTTTGGTGTTGCATATATATATATATATATATATATATATATATATATATATATATATATATATATATATATATATATACAAGGTGTTTTTTAATTGAGCGTCAATATTTAAGGAGATGATTTTTGGGTTCATTTCAAGAAGAAAACTTCATATAAACATATGTCTTAAACGGTGTAAATTTTGAGATACAGGGTGTTAAACTTTCAATAATTTCATAATTTTTCGATAATATCTCGAATACCACTCTAGATATTGTAATGAAATTTGGTATAGAGGTACTATGCATCTAGTGGCATTTTTTGATATAGAATTTTTTTTTATTTCCACCAGTGGCGTCCGCACGGAATCCGACCTGCATATTTTCCCAGACATTGATGGTACGCCACTGATTTTTTTTTAAATAAAAATTATTTTTGAAATTCCCGTTCATTTTTGAGCAAGTTTGATCCCTTGGTAATTTTGTGTTGGACGCACGGTTTTCGTTTTAAAAAATAAAAACCTTTTCTCTGCATGGTCCAAACAATCCTAGTCATAAGACGGATATCACCATACATGCAGAGGAATATTATTGTATTAAACTCAAAACTCAACAAATCAAATCTTGTCGAAAATAAATACTAAAAGTTTTCAAAAACAAACAAATGAATCAATAAAAATGCTTTATTTTAGAAAAATCAGTGGCGGGAAAGTAATTACTATGTCCATTCTTATTAAAATCAGAAATTGCTTTATCTTAGTGAGAGATATTTGTAGATAATAGTATGTAGTCTTCAGCCACCAATCTAGGACCACCATGTCAATGTTTTTCAGAAGTCTGTTCCTTCATAGATACTTTTTATAATTTTTTTATGAACTAGGTACATAATTAATAATTTCAACAAAAATAATTAGGTTTTAACAAATTGACAGCACACTTTGTGAAACAAAATAGAAGAAAAAAATTAGATAAGTTGTTGAAAATGCCCACCACCTTGGAGAATACACGCTTCAGCCTTTTTCCTCATGTTGTCGGGAACTCTTTGAAGGATACTCTCGGTGTTTCTTCAGCTCCTCTACAGTGTTTACTGGGGTGCGGTAAACTAAAGATTTAAGATGTCCCCATAGAAAAAAATCCAAACTATTTAGGTCTGGGGACCTAGGGGGCCATAGTTGGGGTCCGCCACGACCTACACATCTGTTGTTAAATGTGCGCTTCAAATATTCTCTGGCTTCAATACTAAAGTGAGCAGGCGCGCCATCGTGTATGAACCACATTCTGTTTCTAATCAGAATTGGTATATCTACTAATAATATCGGCAAATCGTTCTCAAGAAACCGGCGATAATTATGGCCATTTAGTCTTTCTGGGAAGAAAAAAGGTCCAATTAGGTGATTTTCGATAATGCCAGCCCAAACATTTACAGAGAATTGCTCTTGATGATGATGTTCTACAATAGCATGGGGGTTCTCATAGGACCAGATATGATTATTGTGGAAGTTTCTGATAGCGTTCCTGGAGAAGTTCGCTTCATCTGTGAATATTATTTCGCGATCAAATAAGGGATTACGCGCAATTTTTTCCAAAAACCATTCATAAAAAATAACTCGGAAAGGAAGATCTCGGGGAAGTAAGGCTTGCACTCGTTGAATGTGTGTAAAAAAATCATGTACAATTCTCCAAACTAGGATGTGCGAAATATTTAGGTTAATTCCAATTTTCCTAGTACTCAGTTCAGGATTTTCATCTATGGAATTTAATACTGCCTCTTCTATTTCTGGAGTTCTTACAGTCCGATGGGCCCCTTTTAATTGATTCTTCTATGCATATTTGCAAATATTCGCCTATCTGGTATGACTCTTCCAGGAAAGCGTTCTTGATATAATCGCCTATTCCGGTGAACTGCCACCAGCCAAACCATACATGTAATGCATGTCTGCTAACTCTTCATTGGTAAACTCAACCATTTCTTTTCTCAGATATATCAGATATTTAGAACACAAAATTAATTAAACCCGACTGAATCTGAAAGCTGAACTGTCAAATTAAGTTACAAGAGAAGTATTAATTCTGACAGCCAAAGCCTACTACAATAGCAATTATTATTAGTAATCTTTCTTTATTGATGAATTAATAGTATTTTATAGTTTGTGTTAAAAAATTATAAGCTCAAATAATAATTTTGAAATCTTTGGGTATTAGTTATTCATAAGCAAATTTGATTTCTTGAATTTCACTGAAAAAAAAATTCCTTGCATGCCATGGCGATTGGTGTTGTCATATTAGCGATATTGTTAAAACTCTGCAGAGAAACGATTTTTATTTTTTAAAACGAAAAGCGTGCGTTCAACTCAAAATTCAGATCAAGATCAAACTTGCTCAAAAATGAATGGCAATTTCAAAAATAATTAAAAAAAAAATCAGTGGCGTACCATCAATGTCTGGGAAAATATGTAGGTCGGATTCCGTACGGACGCCACTGGTGGAAATAAAAAAAAACGTTCTACATCAACAAATTGCATGATTGCTAGATGCATAGTACCTCTATACCAAATTTCATTACAATATCTAGAGTGGTATTCGAGATATCGAAAAATTATGAAATTATTGAAAGGTTAACACCCTGTATCTCAAAATTTACACCGTTTAGGACATATGTTTATGTGAAGTTTTCTTCTTAAAATGAACCCAAAAATCACCTGCTTAAATATTGATACTCAATTAAGAAACACCCTGTATATATATATATATATATATATATATATATATATATATATATATATATATATATATATATATATATATATATATATATATATATATATATTGATTGATAGTCAAGAACGCTGTGTTTTAAAATTATATCATTCTTGTCGAAACCGCAAAGTGTCAGAGAATAGGCATCAATTATCATTGTTTTTTGACGATAAGAGAAATTGTTAAGTAACAATGAGTTTGAGTACTCCAGAGTTGATAAACATGACTTTTATGTTGAGCGAGTGTCAAAAAAACCCTTTACTAGCAAGCAGGGTTTATACGGTACGATGTCCCGATGCCGAAAAAAAACCAAGACCTGAAGCTTTTGCAAGTTTATTAGAGAGGTTTCAAGAAACAGGCAATGTTGCTTTTAAGAAACGTAAAGTAATTAATAAACCAGTTACCAATGAAGATAATGCTTTGACAGTGTTATTAACAGTGCAAGAAATCCATACACAAGTACCAGGGAAATTGAGAGAGCTACTCATATTGAACGCACTAGTATTAAACGGATTCTGAAACAACATAAATATCATGCCTACCACATTGAATTACACCAAGAACTGTATGATCGCGATTACGTCCAACGACAAGAGTTTTCAATTTGGTTTTTAAATACAATTTGGGATAATCCAGGTTTTATAGATAGGGTGCTGTTTTCAGATGAAGCAACTTTTAAAAGCAACGGCTTGGTTAACAAACATAATATGCACTATTATTCAACCGAAAATCCACATTGGATTCGTCAGGTGGACCATCAAAATAAAAGGTCAATTAATGTTTGGGGAGGTATAATTGGCTCTCATGTTATAGGACCATATTTCTTTGAAGAGCCAGGGAAAAGTCTATTCAAATTTTTTGAGAAATGAGTTGCCCGTATTGCTCGAAGACTTACCTTTAATGTTAAGAAATTGCTTATGGTTCCAACATGATGGAGCACCCCGCATTACCATAGGCATGTAAGACATTTTCTCAATAATTGGAAAGGAGAGCATTGGATTGGGCGAGGTGGACCAGTTGAGTGGCCTGCGAGGTCACCCGATTTAACGCCACTAGATTTTTTTATGGGGACATATTAAAGTAGAAGTTTATAAAGAGGTTCCAACCACAGTGGAAGATATGAAGTTGAGAATAATAAGCAGTTTTCGCAACATTTCAGACCTGACTTTGAGAAAAGTGAAACTTTCATTTATGGATAGACTCAAAATGTGCCTTCAGCAAAACGGTGGTTTAGTTGAACATCTTTTATAAGTTTTAATTACATTGTTTTTGTTGATTTATATTAAATTTATTTTTTTTTTGTAAAAAAAGACATGTTATTAATACTGTCAAAGCATTATCTTCATTGGTAACTGGTTTATTAATTACTTTACGTTTTTTTGAAAGCAACATTTCCTGTTTCTTGAAATCTCTATTATAAACTTGCAAAAGCTTCTATCTTGTTTTTATTTCGGCATCGCATCATCAAAGAACAATATTTATTTATTTACTGATGACAATATTCTGACACTTTGCTGTTTTGACAGGACTGTCAATCTTTTGTTCAATTTATGATGATATCATGGCCTCCTAATATTAAATTGTCAATTTTAACAACGTGAATTCAGAGTAATTCGCGTTAAAATGAAGAAATTTTGATTTCACAGCTAATTTACTGAAAAACTTTTGGTCAGAAAGGTATCAAATATGATATTTTCTGAAAGCTAGTAATGTCATCCTTAACATGAAAGTAAAATATATAGGGTGTTCTATTTAAAAAATTCAATCCAAGGTAAATTTGCAAAACTTGACCACCCTGTATAACAGTGAATAATTTTGAACGACTTACAAGCGATTATTGTAGTCCTAGATACAATACATTTTATAGAATATTTGGTTTTTCCATACCTGCTTCAATTGTTTTCAAAAAATGGCCGGAGTATAACCCTTTTTTCCACTTTAACCTCGTCCCATTCCCTTGGTATAAATTTTAGACCCAACTAACCTTATATCAAAATGATCGCAACGAATAGGAAAATCAACTAAAATAATAATATACCGGGTATCCCATTTAAAAAAACACAAGTTTGGTTCACCACGAACTTTTCAGACCACCCTGTATAATGGGTATAATTTTAAAACACAGCGTTCTTGACTATCAATCATATCCCAATTTTTTTTTTTTCAAATTCCTCTCCGTTTGCCCACAATCGTCCACCCCATTTTGGTTGCACCACCCAGTATATATATATATATATATATATATATATATATATATATATATATATATATATATATATATATATATATATATATATATATATATATATATATATATATATATATATATATATATATATATATATATATATATATAAGAAATCATTGTTCTTGGGATTAGACCGTGTCAAATTGGAATTACTATCCGACGTTTCGCCTTCGATTGCACGAGGCATCTTCAGGGCTCTTTACTCCACGAGATCTGAACATTGATCTATATATATATATATATATATATATATATATATATATATATATATATATATATATATATATATCTTAATATTAATTAAATTCGCATTTGATTAAGTCACTAGCGAATTTTAATTCTACAATGTTTTTGGGAAATTTCTTTAGTTCTGACGCATTTACCAAATCACTATAATTTAAATTCCCTATTGCAATCTTATATGTTCGATCGTTGTCATATAGATAGCGGTACAGCGCATACAATTTAAACATCTTGAAAAATGAATTCCTTTCATAGATTTTCCTTCTACAGTTAGGTGCATAAGGTTTGTACACACATACACTGAGAAGGGTGAAATGAAGTATGTTAAATTTTTATTTATTTGAATTGATTAATTCAGATTAGATTTTATTGCAAATTAGAAGTTTAAAATATGTCAAATGTGATTTTCAAAATCCCTAAGCTGCATTTACTTTTAGCGACTTTCAAAAATAGTTGGGCTTTTAGAAGTCAATAAAAGCATTTTTTTATCTAACGTATTTCGGGTATTCTGAGGAGTATACAATTCCTACGGAAAATGAAAACGACAAATTTCCGCTGGAATATTTTGGTATTTAGTGTTTGGAATGAGATGCAAAGTAAATTATCATGTAACTAATTTAAGGTATTCTATAGTGTGGAAAATAGACATGATGTATTTTCGCAGGAAAATTTTTATTTCCCGTTGTTAAGGAGAGCTTTTAGAAGGCAATGCATTTTTTTTTCAAATGGGCCATTTCAGGTGAACGAAAGTTGCCCCCTGCCATATACAGTCTGGCCAAAAGCGGAGTGTTGGAGCAAAACATACTAAAAATAACAGGTCGTTCAAATACAAAATCGACATCAAGCTATTTACAAATGGATCAAGATCGCCACCAAAAAATAACACAGGCCAACACACATTTTGGTGCCTGCGATTTTTTAACTGTTCCTGGGTAATTTTTGAATGCAGAATGTAAAAAGGTTCTCAGATTTTGATCTTTGATCTATTTTTTTTTTAAATTGTGTATATATTTTACTGTTATAATATATAATATTACTATTGCCAATTAAAAAAACAAAGACACATGGGTTTAAGTATTTATTGGAAAAACTTAATTTACTTAATTACATTAGTCACTAATTACATAAAAATTTTCTTTTATACGACTTTCTAGAATGGAGTTTACTAGGGCAGTCTCGCTGAAGGCCCCAGCAGCAGTCCGCCATCATGTGGCTATCCCATCGTCCTTGATAACGATCTTCCATAGTTTTAATATCCTGATGGAATCTCTCCCCCTGTTCTTCACTACAATCACCTAAGTTTTCTGGAAAACGATCTAGGTGGCTGTGGAGGTAGTGAACTTTTATACTCATGTGACAGCCGAGAATAAAATTTGAAAGCATAGTTTCCACTAATTCTACGTAATTCTCTGCTTTATGATTGCCAAGAAAATTTTGTACTACTTGAACAAATGAACACCAAGCGTTAGATTCAGTCTCGTTCATTGATGTGGTGAATTGTGAATCTTTAACAAGTTGCCTTATTTGAGGACTATCAAATATACCAGCTTTTAGTTTTTCCGTGGTAATGCCAGGAAATTTACGTGACAAATACCCAAAACAATTTCCATCTCGATTTAAAGCCTTCACAAATTGCTTCATTAGGCCTAGCTTGATATGCAAGGGCGGAAGTAAGAAACCAAAGGTTCGTTGATCACGTTTTGTTTTCCTTGAATCATGACATCTCTTGAAGGCTAATTTTTGTTAAACCAGTGCTCATTTTTAGCTCTGCTGTCCCAAAGGCACAAAAAACAAGGATATTTTGTATAACTACTCTGCTGTCGAAGGAGGAAGTTAACCATTTTTAAATCAACGCAAATTGCCCACTGATGTTCTTCGTTTTTAATTTTTCTCAAAACTAATGCAATTGTTTCATATTCTTCCTGGTAGTAGAATGACCAATAGGAATTGAGCCATATTTGTTACCGTTATGTAAAAGAACATATTTTAAACTACGTTTTGAACTGTCAATAAAAAGGCGCCAATCATCTGGAGTGTATTCAGGCAAACCCATTTTTTCTAAGAGCCCTTTTATATTGTTACAGAATGCCAAGTCATTTTCCTGTGCGAAAAAAGGCAGCAGATCCTTATCTCTTTTACGATAAAATGTTATATTAGTACCTGGACAAAGTAGATTTTTTTCTTTTAATCTTGATGCAAGTAATTCAGCGGATTCCTTTGAGAGATTCAGGTCTCTTATAAGATCGTGTAGTTCTTCTTGATTGAAACACTGCGGAGCTGCTAAATCTGCTTCAAATTCGCTGTCGTTTTCTGATTGAATTCCTTGAACTTCGTCAGACATTGATGTTTTTGTATCATCTTCTGTCAGTTCAGGTAGACTGCTGAATGATGGAACGGGTATTTCTTCCGAATGCGCTACAGGCCTTCTTGCAGAATCTAGATCAGGATATGTCCATTTGTGTCTATTGTTTCTATTTATGCCTTTAATATTAACGAGACAAAAATAGCAGTCGTCATGATGGTTTCGCGGTTCTCTCCAAACCATTTGATACAACAAACTTTAGGCACTTCTTCTTTCCAGTTGTTCATATGTTTTACATATGAAATGTGGGGCCCAAGATTTATCTTGATCTCCTAAATGAACGCCAAAATACGCAGGATAAGCTCTTTTCAGAAAGTCAAAAATCGTTCTCTTTCAAAGTGTATTCACCACACAGATAACAAAAAACATCGGGATGATTTACACACGTACGTCTGCTTGTGGATGCCATTGTTTCAGTTTAGTGTCTTGATACTACAAAACGACCAAAATTTACACAAAATGATAGCACAACTTTACTGGGGAAAACTCAGTAATATACTAAATCGAGTACAGCCAAGCAGGTATAGAAGGATCGGGTCATAGGCAATTACAGGTTTAAAAGTAATTAAGAGCAGTGTATTGAGTAGTTCCTAGTATAGGAACATTGGGTCAAGGACAATTCTAGGTATCCATTTGGTTAATTAAATTCTGGGAAATTTCTATTTTGACGATTAAGTACATATTTATCTCTTTATTTGTTGTCCTTTATCAGAAAAAGATATCAATTAACCTGTAATCTGCATCTCAAAAACTAGAGCTGATAGAAAAAATCTGGTGGGAGTTTTGGAATGAGCACATTAAAAACATCTAAAATCAGATGTTGAAATGAAAGAACACAAAAAAAGAACCGGCTCAACAGTAGATACCTCTACTCCTCTCTCGTCGCAAAAAAATGTAGTTAAAAATTACCAAAATTGCAATTTTTGTTATTCCATCAATAATAATATTTAACGTTTTTATAATAATAGTTTGGTTCATAATGTGTTCGTTCCAATTTTTATACAAATAATGTAATTATATTCGATTTTTGTAAGTTTGTTATATGAATTGCAACGATAAATATCAATTTGTTAAGTTGATATTAATTATTTGATTTTTAGTTAATAAAGTATATACTTTTGATTCGTGAAATATTCTCCCTAAATACCGATCCTGTTTAAAAAATAACCCGATGTCGGGTTAATTTTTAGTCATGCGTGTTTTCTTTAGAAATTTCACTCGTCCTTGGGATTCGCAAAATTATAAAAAAACCCGAGGTAAAAAAGTTATCGGAATCTTTAAGCATACGTGGTATTCCCTCCGAAATTTTTTTTACTGTTACTACTGATCAATCAATTAGATTTATTAATAAACGTTATTTTTCTCATTTTCAGGATGTTGGCGCTGCTACCTTCATGTCTGTGGCCACTTCGTGTCCAGAGTTATTCACGAATATTATTGCAACATTCGTTACCGGATCCGAATTGGGTATTGGGACAATTGTTGGATCTTCCATGTTCAATTCTCTCGGAGTGGCATCGATTGGATCATTAGCTGCGGCCAGAGTAAGTGAAACATATTAGTCATGAAATGTGTTTTGGCATTTATGAGGAACTCTCTTGGGTGTTTACAGGATAAATAAGGGGGGTTTATGTTACATAAGTGAAAAAACGTTAAAATAGAATAAAAAAATAAACAATTTTTTTTATTACGTTTCAAGTAAAGACTTTCTGCAACGCCTAACATTTCGTCTAACTTTGAATGAAAATTTCTCGAGAATGGTTGATCCGATTTTGATGAAGTTTTTATCAAAATTTAGGTTAATTCCTCGTGAATATTCTTTTGATATTAAAATTCAATGTTAATTTGTTCTAGGGAATAATACAGAGTGAAAAAGAAAGACATGTTTTATTTACCAAAGTTTAAAACACCCTGTAGAATAAATCAGATGGATTCAAGAGATCTAACCAAAAGAATGTTGTAGCTCAGTATGTTTCCAACAAATCGTTTTTTTATTCGCTTCAATGGCACAATTTTTGCCTGAGTTACAGGACTTATTGAAAAGTACTGCATTTACTATGTTTTAAATGAATTTACCAGTTCATGTTTGAATTGATTCTGCTGAAGACGTTGCCCGGTAACAAGAGAACACAACTTATACCAGATTGACATTTAGGCGTAAGCTTCAGTTTGGTTTTAAATTTTTCTTCTTATTGTGTACAGTCTTGCCAAGACAAACTAGAAATTTGACCCGCGACGAGTGTGTAATTGCAAGAACTCTTAGAGATGAAGGCTGAAGCTATAGCAGGATAGCGGAACGATTGAATGTTCATAAATCAACTGTACATAGAGTCATACAAAGACACATGGAGACCGATGATCATTCCACATGGATTGGACAAGGTCGACAGCGTGTTACCAGTGAGCGTGAAGACCGGTATCTGCGGTTGTCTGCTTTACGACAACGTTTCGTGACGGCAAGGTTTCTGAGGCAGGAAATTCAACACGCGAATGGTCCTCAGGTAAGCACTCAAACAGTGCGGAATCGTTTGAGGGAAGGAAATTTGAGACCACGTGTTCCTGCACGAGGTCCTGCGTTAACAGCAACACATCGGAGAGCCAGGCTAGAATGGGCTAACGAACGTATGAACTGGGCGGAAGCTGATTGGTCGAGAGTGCTGTGGACAGATGAATCGAGATTCTGTCTTTTTAATTGCGATAGACGGGTCCGTGTGTATCGTAGACCAAATGAACGCTATGTACACTGTGTCCCAGATTGCTTGTAATCACAGGGTTTCTCGGTAACCAGCAGAGATAGAACTTTGCGGTTTTCGCGACTCTGTGTCAACTTTTCGAGAAACTTTGAATGCCGCAAACAGAATTGTGCCAGATTGTTTCGTTCCCGAGATACAGAGTGAAATAGAAATTTTGCGCTTTTGGGGGTGGTATCATATTTATAAAGAAAAGGTAAAAACTGCTATAGATAGATATTTTTATGTAGAGTCCAGTGCTGTAGTCGAATTTTTTTTTAGACAAACCGTTTTTGAGATATAGCCCAAACTTAGTATTTTTTAAATGGGACACCCTGTATTTTTTGGTTCCAAAAAATTTGTCTTTTTATTGTCTTTAAAATGATGTATCACACTATGCACTTTTGACGTAAACTAAGCCTTATAAACGCAATATTAAAAGAAAAACGTAAGTTGGTAATGGAAATATGGCATGGAAACAAAAATCAAAACTATTTGTTTCTTAAATATATCAAATATTGCCGTGTTTATCCTCTTATCATACGAGTTACCCATAATTCTAACAGGTAAATTAATAGATATTAAGAAGAAATGAATAATTTTGAAAATAGTCATAAGTATGATATGATGGTTTGTTTTATTGAATGTCATGAAAACACTGATCAAGCATCTGATTTATATTTTAACAGGTAAGCACCAAGCGCTTTAATTTTTGTGAACCTCCTTTCAAAATTTTTTTTCAATTCCACTTTGAGTTATGGACTATTTTCAAAAGCCTTTTTTATATCGTAGATATCCAGAAAGGCCTCAGCCACACAAGGCAATTTTTCGCCGAATTAAATTAAATTTAATTAATGATGGATCATTTTCAAAGCACAGGGCTAAAACATATAATAAACGAAATCACGAGAACAATGAGATTGTTGTATTAGCAAGTATTCAGGCCAATTACGCGAATTCATGTAGGCATATTCAGGAAACAGTGGGGGTGTCAAAATCACAAACGCAAAGGATATTAAGAAAACATAAATATAAGCCTTATAAAGTAAATGTAGTACAACAATTGTATCCTGGAGATGCAGAAAGGCGTCTAAATTTTTGTAACGGGTATCTTCAAAAAACCCAAAATGACCCTGACTTCGGTAGCAAGGTTATATGGTCCGACGAAGCCTATATAAGTTGTAGTGGTATTTTTAACAGGCATAATAATAGGCACTGGTATACGGAAAACCAATTTTTAACAAGAGAACGTCAGCAGCAAGGAAGGTTTGGGTTTAGCGTCGCTTGCTTTATATTGGGAACAAAGATTACATTCCATATTTACAATAATAATTTAACAGCAGATAGATATCTAGCAATTTTAAATTAAATACTACCGGATTTATTGGATAACTTGCCGCTAGCAAATCTGCACAATATTTACTTTCAGCAGGACGGTTCTCCTGCCTACGATCGCTGGATTGGTACAAATGGAACAGTAAGGTGGCCTGCTAGGTCGCCAGACCTCTCAATATTAGATTTTTTCGTTTGGTCTTACTTAAAAAACAAAATTTACCTGAATCCAGTCAATACGATGGAGCAGCTGCAAAATGCAACCATTCAGGCATTTAGATCATTGGAAGATAGACCTATAATAATGATGAATGCTCTAAGAAGAATTTGCACTGTGTGCCAATTATGTGTTCGTGTGTAGTTATGTAGAATTTGTTTAGTATTGTGATTAAGTTTATCAAGATTATTAAGTTTATTTATTTCATAGTAAAAAAATGGTTATTAATTTTTTATGTTGTTTAATTTTGCTTCTGGACACTATTAATATCTACCCATACTTCCATGGCCAACTTACGTTTTTCTTTTAATATAGCGTTTATAATGTTTAGTTTACGTCAAAAGTGTATAGTGTGATATATCATTTTAAAGAGAAAAAAAAAGGCGAATTTTTTGGAATAAAAAAATACAGGGTGTCCCATTTAAAAATTACTAAGTTTAGGCTATATCTCAAAAACGGATTGTCTAAAAATTTGTGCGACTACAACACTGGATTCTACGTAAAAATATCTATCCATAGCAGTTTTTACCTTTTCTCTATCTGATAGGGTGTCCGAAATATGATACCACCCCCAAAAGCGCAAAATCTCTATTTCACCCTGTATCTCGGGAACGAAACGATGTGGCACAATTCTGTTTGCGGCATTCAAAGTTTCTCGAAAAAGTGACACAGGGTCGCGAAAACCGCAAAGTTATATCTCTGTGGTTTCCGAGAAACCTTGTGATTACAAACAATCTGGGACACAGTGTACAAAGGAATTTTGTTAATACCGTAATGTTTGGTGGGGGGTATCTTTGAGGGGTCCTGGTCGTACGGAGTTAGTTATTGTGGATAAGAATTTGAATGCGGATCGATATATCAACGAAATACTGGACAATCACGTGAGGCCATTTGCACATAATGTTGGAGCGGAGTTTTTATTAATGCATGACAACGCTCGTCCCCATACAGCACGTGTAGTGCAAAATTACGGTAATAATGTTGGGATCGATGTCATGCAATGGCATGCACGTAGTCCGGACCTGAACCCAATCGAACATGTTTGGGACTTATTGGGCAGGAGATTAAGGGCTAATGAAAGACAGCCAAATAACGTGGAAGAGCTGGGTGAGCTACTCATCGATACTTGGAATGGGCTGGATGAGGTACTCGTACGAAATTTGATATTAAGCATGAATAGAAGGTGCGAAGCGGTGATAAGAAACAGAGGGGGAAATACGAAATATTAGTTCAATAGTTATAAAGTTTATTTTTGTTCGTTTCAGTTCTTAGTGTTTTGTTTTTTTGACTGTCGTGTTCATATCTTAATCTTACCTATTAAAACATGTTTTTCTAACTCCTTGTATTATTGACAAAACTAAACCGATCCTGGCCCTTGATATCACGAAGAAATGTTTGTATAACTAAACTAAAATGTAGAATAGCGCCATGTTCAAATATCCGGTAACCGATGCGTTCGTAATTTAAAAAACAATATAATTTATTTTTCGTTGCACCCTGTATTATTGACTGAACAAAACTAATATTGAATTTTAGTGATCCAAAAAAAAAATCTTCACAACCAAGCTACAAATTACAAACGTCTTCAACAGAATCAATTCAAACATGAACTGGTAAATTCATTTAAAGCACAGTAAATGCAGTACTTTTCAATAAGTCTTGTAACTCAGGCAAAAATTGTGCTATTGAAGCGAATAAAAAAACGATTTGTTGGAAACATACTGGGTTACAACATTCTTTTGGTTAGATCTCTTGAATCCATCTGATTTATTCTACAGGGTGTTTTAAACTTTGGTAAATAAAACATGTCTTTCTTTTTCACCCTGTATTATTGCCTAGAACAAAGTAACATTGAATTTTAATATCAAAAGAATATTCACGAGGAATTAGCCTAAATTTCGATAAAAACTTCATCAAAATCGGATCAACCATTCTCGAGAAATGTCCATTCAAAGTTAGACGAACGAAATTTTAGGCGTTGCGTTAATTGTTTTGCGCAGTGTATATAATAAAATTTGGTACCTCTCTGTACCTTACAGTATTATCCCGATTTTGGGACAGTGTATAAGTTAAAAAATCCCGTATAAAAATTATTTTCTTAAAATATATTATAGGTATCATTCCGCCGTTTTTGTTACAAGGCAAGAGCAAATATAAATACACAATAAAAAGAAACATCTTTTTTAAGGAAACATACCTCATATACATATATATACATTCACCGCCGTTGATTCTACGAAACGAGCTTTAAAATATAAATACATAATAACGAGGAAAATCTTCCGTTAAAAAAGTACACTTCGGTAAAGATTTGAAAGGTTAACACTACCTCCTTTTCCTCCCAATACAGCGTTAAAAAATAATGTGGAAAAAGCATTCTCCGCCGCTGACTCCACATGAAATGAGCTCTTAGGATCAGAAAAGCTTATTCAAATCGGTTAATAAATTTCGGAGCGACTGACATTTAAATATCACGTCAAATAAACCTTTTGCTCTTCTTTTTTGGCGGGCAGTTTAGGCATGTAAGTTTCGATCCATTGAAAAATATGGCATTAACGATTTGAAAATTATTTATTTAATCACTAGGGCGTTTTTTTTTGCACTAGATATGGAAATTGGACCAACACATCGTGTGCAAAAAACTGGCCGTTTTGCATCGTGTTATGCTAGTTTTTTTGCAATTCCATTCTTGCTAAAAAATAAAAAAATTGTTACGTTTCATTTTCGTTTAATTTCAAAACTACACGTTAACCGCTTGTAATATATCTGATAATCTGATAAGTAATTTCTCAATAAAAATGTGTGTTCGATTAATGTTTATTATAATCTATTTAATTTCATAATAAACGTGTTGTTTTTGTTCGTAAAAATAAATGGATCTGTCGCAACATGTATTTCTGTGATAAAATTAGTGCTAAATTGAAGCACTTTTGACAATGACAATCAGCCTCAAATAGATGACTGGATGAATTGCAAAAAGACTAAGTACATTTAAAAAAGTGGGGAGCCTTTACTGAGAAAAATACTAATAAAACTTAAAATTAATTATAAGCATTTGTTTATTTGTTATTTATTTACAAAAATAAAATTTAGTTCATTAAGTAAATACATAAATATTAAATTAAAATGTTTCATTTTATTGTTCTTCATGCTTAACGATTGTGACTTGTAGCGTTGGACAATAGAGGTAAGTTGATAGTTGTCATACGAAAATATACCGGGTGACGTTAATTTAGACTTTTGAATGTAACACCATGTATATTTTTTAGATTTTTAGATTCTGCGATAATTAGTTATAAATTTAGAAACATTTTCTTATGTAAGTAGTGTAATTGCCAGTTAATATATATATATATATATATATATATATATATATATATATATATATATAATATATACAGTGAGTCCCAGATTCGCTTCTCTATATAGGGATCTCGGCTCCTATTATACCTACAGCAAAGGTTAAATGGAGAAAGTTTTACGATCGATCAATAGGTTTGGGAAATATCGGCGAACAACCGAAAATGGCGGATTTCGTTTTTCGCCAGTATATCCAGAACGATAAATTTGACAGCTGTCAAAATGTGGCATTATTCGGACATATTTTTAAGACAAATAAGATGGCGTATACGACAGGTCTTCATTATATTTTGTTAACTCGCAACCCGCCTCAACTTTCATTTTTCTTATGACCGCCATATTAGATTTTTCGATTTTTGGAAAGAGCATAAAATTTCCAATCTAGTGATATCTCACAAGTGCATTAAAGATTTAGTGTCCTCAAAATATCACACTTCGTAAATTAGGTTTCAATGTTTTTGAAGGAGGCCATGATTTATTTGTCACAAGATTACATTAATAAGTAAGTAATGTATTGAAAGCATTGAATTTTCAATACAACATGAACGTAAATAACGACTTAAAAAATCTAAAGGAGCTTTAACTACTTTGTAAATGGGTAACATTAATTTGCAAATCTGAAAAAGGACGGCCATTTGCATCGAGTCATTTTTGACAATTGGTTTTTCGTACAACCCTGGTAAGTGTATTTCGGTTAATATTTCTAAATGTGTCCAGAACTCTTTATCTCAGGATTTCTATGGTCACGGGGGGGATCAAATTCATAGATTTCATTCTTCGTGTGACCCCAGAGCTAAAAATCCAAGGGCGGCAGGTCAGGGGATCTAGGAGGCCAAGATATTGGACCATTTAAAGAAATTATTCTTTCGTCAAACTGTTCTCTTAAGAAGTTCCTGACTAGAATGGTATTGTGAGCCGGACATCCGTCTTGTTGAAACCAAGTTCTTCTTAATTCATCTTCCGTTAGAATAGCTAGGTACCTCTGCCCGTTTAGGTTGTAGTCAAACAAAAATGGTCCAATAAGTCGATTTTCTGAAATGATTAATAATTTATAAATAGGTGCCCAACAGTCACGGACGGCAGGGTCGGCCGGGTGGTACTAGAAACTATAAATTATAAAGGGAAAATTATCTTTATTAAAAAGTAGATATTTTCTTTCCAAAAATAATTATCGAAACATCCCGTAATGAATGAGCTTGTATACAGTTGAAACCTATTCAGCTCCATTATGAAAAAGAAAAACATATTTGGTTAGCGGGAAGTAATAGCCGTAATAAATTATTTTGTTGGTATTGCATATTAATTTCAGAAATACT
This sequence comes from Kuschelorhynchus macadamiae, assembly GCA_030620095.1. Lineage (NCBI taxonomy): Eukaryota > Metazoa > Arthropoda > Insecta > Coleoptera > Curculionidae > Kuschelorhynchus > Kuschelorhynchus macadamiae. The sequence goes on along the minus strand of JAUTXW010000521.1, from coordinate 894,687 downwards.
AAATCAATTTATTTCAGTGATATAATAATCTTAAAGAAGTACACCGTGCCTTAATAAAACATAAAATATCAACAGAACAAACTCCTTGCTCTTTAAAATTTAAATTATTCGGAAATACAGCTGAACGCCTTTCTATAAATCATAATGAAAATCGAAAAATAATTCGACATTTGATTAATATGGTATTTTTTTCATAACGGAAGAACTAGGCTTCCCGGGTAATAATAAATCATTAAATTCAGACAATCAAAATAATTTTAGGGAATTAGCTAACTCTGCAGAAAATTTAGATAAAGTGTTAATAAATTTATAGAACCCTATTCTATTTTTATAGGTTCTTCGAAATTACAATACAAAATGATTGAATAAAAATGTAATACAATATCAAAAAAGTAAGTTGACTGACTAGAGTAGAACGTTTTACTTTTTTTTATTAGATTATACTCTTTTAGTATCATTAAAGAACTAAACGAAAAAAAAAAGATTATTATTTGACCATCATTTGGTGCCTATTTAAAAAAGATTGGTTAGATTAACTTACCAATGATCCCACACCAAACGTTACTTCCAAATCTGATCTGTAGACGTCTCTCTGCCACTTCGTGAGGATTTTGCACAGCCCAATGATGACGGTTGTGCCTATTAAAGACTACACAATTCGTGAACCTGCTCTCATCGGACCACAAGACATGATTTACAAAATCAGGATTTTCATTACATCTCCTAGTATACCACTCACAGAACTGTAGTCGTCCTAGAAAATCAGTTTCCTTAAATCCTTGTACTATTATGGGTTTGTATGGATGATACTTATTCTTTTTTAAAACTCTCTGTACTGTTAATTTTGGCATATTAGTTTCCTGTTCTACGGTTCTTACCGATGCACTAGGGTTTTCGTTGATAGCTTGTAAAATGTTTCTGTCTCGATTTTTATTGTTATTATTGTATCGCTTCTAGGTTTTTCGAAGGCACCATGGTTAATTAAATTAACTACGATTTTCCTGAATTTGGTTTTATGAGGCTGTTACGTCGGCGTTTCTGTATGATTGACAGTACAGAGCTAACATGTCAACCTTTTCTTCATTTGAATACGGAATGCCGGCCATTTTCTATAGGTTTTGACAATTTATGTGTCAGATTTATGATTTTATTGGGATAAAAGCATGCCTACTACTTTAAAACACAGCTTTAATACTTTTAACTATTTAACTTAACGTCAAAGTCAAAATCCAATTTTGTTACAGATAAATCATGGCCTGCTTAGAAAAGCATTGAGAACTAACATTACTTTAAATCATGGCCTCCTTAGAAAAAAATTAAACCTACCTTTACGAAGTGTAATATTTCGATGATACTAAAATCTTTAATGCACTTGTGAGATATCACTAGACTGCAAATTTTAGGCTCTTTCCAAAATCGAAAAATCCAATATGGCGGCCATAAGAAAAATGAAAGTTGAGGCGGGTTGAGGGTTAACAAAAAACAATGAAGACGTGTCGTATACGCCATCTTATTTGTCTTAAAAATGTGTCTGAATGTCACATTTTGGCGGCTGTCAAATTTACCGTTCTGGATATACTGGCCAAAAACGAAATCCACCATTTTCGGTTTTTCCCCGATACTTTCAAAAACAATTGATCGAACGTAAATCTAATTTTTTTTCGCCTATTTACGTATCATTTTTATTTAAGTCCTTCAAATCCTTTGGTTAAGTATTAAAATTGACATTTTGATTTTAAAACATGGCTTTTACTTATGTAAAACAAATAGTCCTTATTAACTAAGAATAGTGGCTTTTCTATTATTTAGGCGTTCGCCATTTTGAAACAGCTTAATAGACTGTCTTTAAAATATGGGAGCGTACTCGTTTTAATAGGAGCTTTCAGAAGAGAGGTCACTTAACCAAGATTGTCATTAAAAAAATTAATAACTTTAAATTTTACGCAACTAAAAAAATCAGTTTACATATTTCAATGTTTTCTACAAAATTTGACAATAATGAAAATAATAAGGGTAGTTCAAACTTTTTTCCACACTATAATGTCTTATTTTAATAAGAGACAAATAAAATGAGGTTTCGGTAAACTATGTTGACACTCTTAAATCTCGTTTATTTTTGTTTCTTTTTGTTTTTATCCACCATTCTAGCAGTCCAAATTGAGAAAATGTGTGGAAAACTCTCATCAGCGCTCAAAATTTACTTTAAGATGTAATTATTATACAAATCAAAGGTAATTTTGATTTCAAACATCTTTTCGACTGTTCCCGTCGCCATGCTTGTTTTTTATTTGATGTGCGACGTGGCCATATTTATAATTAAAGAAATACCTATATGTAGAGTAAGTTCGGGTAATATGGAATACCATTTATTTTTTTTCACATAACTGAAAAAATAATACAGTTTTTATTCTCAAACTATGAAAATAAAATCTTTGGGGTATTTCTTATAAGTACTTTATAACCATTTTTGAATAGAAAAAAAACATTCTGATTAAGGAAGGAAAATTAAGAATTAGTCATTTCTATCGGTCAAATAAAAGTGGAGGGTAATATGGGATTAGCATATGGGGTAATATGGGATAGGGTAAATATTAAAGAAAACTAAACGAACATGATTTTAATTCTTAAACGTATACATTTTTATAAAAAAACAACTAATCATATAATTAATTATTTGCAAAAGTCGCATACAAACACATCAGCTTCCATAAGTGAGCACGCTTCATGCGCCCAGCCGTTGCAAATTGCACATTGCACCCATATCTCTCTGCTCTTGCTAGTTGCGAACTGTTCTTACAAAAAATACACTCTGTGTCATCACCGGCCGACTTTTTTCTGACAAAAGATGATAGTGGTATATCATCATCAGAGGAGGTTTCCAAATCAACCTCTTTCTGGCTAACTAGGGATGATAAGAGTAAATCATCATCAGATGATGCGGGTGATAAAGTTGATGGTAAATCCTGCTTCTTTCTGACAGAACGGGAACTTGGACCAGTTTTCTTAATTATTTTTCGCTTTTCCTTGATAGAACAGGAACTAGGACCAGCTTTATCAACAATATTTCTTTTAACTTTATCACGCGATGTGCTCATAGATTCCTCTAATTCGTCCTTATTGGGTGTTGAGGTAATCACCTTTGCCCGAGCAGGTTTTCTTCCCCTAGTGCCAATTTTCTTTTTAAGTTCTGGTATGGGCTCGATATCCTCGGGAAGAATACTTGGTTGTAAATCGAAGTCTGGTCCCTCGTTTACAGACGAATCTCCTGTTACATGATGTGCGCCATGGTGTTTTTGGGCTTCGTGAAGAAATTCTTCGTCAGAAAAAATATCCCGGCGAATCGGATATATCCCAGTTGTGCTAAATCCTTTTATTGATCTTTCTGCAGTCTGGATTTTTAAAAAGGCCCTTCCAAATAGCTCGCTCATATCATAATGTGTCACAGCTCTATTATGGTCACGCATAAAGATTCTGATTTCCTCATTGTAAAACGTTTTTAGGGCACCCATAACGGTTTTATCGAGTGGCTGCATTTTGTGGGAAGTATGCGGTGGCAAGCATAAAATCGTTATAAAATTCTCTCGAGCTTTTATAACCACATCCAAATTTCTCGTATGAGTGTGATGGCCATCTAATATAAGAAGAACTGGATTACCTTCGCTGGGTTTTACTTTTTCCAAGAAATGTTGGAACCACTTAGTAAATAAGTCGGTTTGTATCCATCCTGAAGGGTGAAAGGCAAATAGCGTTCCTGGAGGAGCTCCCTTCTTCAGCTCACTTGCATTTTTACGAGGGAAAATAATCATGGGTGGCACGAACCCACCTGCAGCATTCATACATAAAACTGCTGTCACTAAAGAGCCTCGCTCAGCCGATGTTAGTGCACCCACTTGTCGTTTGCCCTTCTTTGAAATAACCACGGGACATTTTGATTGTACAATGCATAGTCCCGTTTCATCAACGTTGTAAATTCTATCAGCGGGAAAATTATTTTCTTCCATAACTTGCTCAAGAAGGTCAAAAAACTCGTTGACACTTTCCTTGTTGAAACCAAGAGCTCTATTCAAAGAAGTTCCAGTTGGTTTTCGAAAACTTAATTTATTTTTATGTCTTTTCATAAAAGAGTATAGCCAATCTTTTCCGGCGGACTCGCGTAATAATGAAACCGGATGTGCCAGATTGTTACGGCGAGCCAGCTGAAAAGCCATAGTTCTTAAATCGTTTCGAGTTAAACCAAAATACTTCTGATCCATAACAACAAATATTCTACAAGTTCTCTTTCCAATTCCGGTGGCAACACTGGTTTCCTGCCCAAAGTAGTTTTACAAACTGTGTCAGGAGAACCCTCCTTCTTACACAAACGGTGAAGTGTAGCACGAGGGACATTATAACGTTTTGCAGCAGACAAATAGCCTAAACTGTTGCTCTTAACCGCTTCTATGGCTTTTTGCATATTGTCAGAATCCCATTGTTTTCTTTTTTTTGCAGACATAGTGCCTACAAAAAAAAATTACACTTTAGAACTTTAACTAAAACCATCGGGTAATATGGGATACCCCAATATGAGGATAATATGGAATATTCCATAATACCCGAAACACCTGTTACAAAAAAAAATACACGCTAACCATTTGTTTTGAAAAATAATTTTCTCACAACCCTATCAAAAATTAGCTTTAACATTAGGATAGACTTACCTGACAGAATAAACAATAATTTTGAAAAATTAACAGCACTGCAGAAACTTGAAGATCTATTCTACAAAATTTTGCATAAACGATTAATAAAGTATGGCGTTTTGCATGCACCAGAACGGCAACTGTTGACGTTATTTTTCGTTTAGGGTTATATTGAAATTAGTGTGGCCTTAAAAATGTAGATGTAGCCACCTACAAGAAATTAAAGAGCTATTCCATATTAGCCATACTATTCCATATTACCCGAAATTACTCTACACGTTATGATACACGTAAATCTCAATTTTTTTATAACAAAACTTATAATTAATAAAAATGCGGATTAGGTTAGGTTAGGATTGGTTAGGTTTTCTGTAAAGAAAGCGCGCGGTAGCGCGCTAACCGAATTCCGAGTCTATATTGAAAGGGGGATGTTTTTGTAACATTTATCTGTCCCGCTAACGTTAGGTTAGCCCAGGTTCGTCAATAAAACCTTCATTAAAACTATAATAATAACAATAAATAATTACAATTTTGTTGTCCAAATAATTATCAATTGGTCATTTCATTTCCTTTAACAAATTGGTAAATCTAAAATCTGGTAACATTGCTAAATTTTTTGTTTTAAGGCTGTCAAATTGTGACCGAGTGTGACTTTTAATTAATTTTTTTAGGAAAACTCTTGCATATTTTTTATTTTTGAAATGTAATATTGCAAATAAGTACTTTCTGGAAAAAAAAAATAAAATATGCAAAAATCGTCTGTCAGGATAGTTTACCGGACCCGACAAATAATTACGAAATAGTTAAAACTATTTTTTGGGTATTTAGCCTTAAACAAAATTTGAAATCAAAAGAAATTAATTACCTGATAAGATCAATAGGAAGTCTTAAGATCTGAGTCCACTATGAAGGTACCCGAGGAACGACACTGAAAAATGTTTGTTTTCTGGACGTTTCGGGGGAAAGTCTACCCGCGCCTTCAGCAAATCTACACATAAAAAGCTAAAAGCAGAGTATTTCTTATGTTTAGTATCAGAAATATAACCAGAATGGCTAATCTCTGACAAAATGTCAATCAATGTTAATTTAAAGGTATTATTTTTAATTGTTAGAATAAGGTGGGAAAATATGTGTACCTAGAATATGTTCATTTTAATTTATTGTATTTTTAGGTGTCCTTTTTTTACATGTTTGATTTTCTAAATTCCCTATTTTTGATGCATGTTTGGTGTTCTTTAATTATTTTGCCTAATGGCCTAGAGGTTTCACCTATGTAAAACTTATTGCATTGATACGGAATTTTATAAATATCATTTTTTGTATTTTCTTGTTAATTGTTAGGTTTTGTTTTTGTAAGTTTGCTTCTAAGCGTGTTTTGTGCCTACGTCGATACAAAGTTTATTATTAAATAGTACAAAATGAGTGCAGCGAAGAAATCTAAAACGTATCATTTTAATAACCATTGAGAGGAAGAATTTTTGTTTTGTATGGTGAAGGATAAGTGCATTTGTCTTATTTGTCGTGCGTCAGTTGCAATACCTAAGCGTGGTAACTTAGAGAGGCATCGTAAAACGGTTCATAAAAACTATGAAAAGGATTTTCCGCTACAGAGTGAATTAAGAAAACGAAAAGTACGTGATTTGATATCTTGTTTGAAAAAAGAACAAACCATGTTCACAAGACCAGCCAAACAATCAAAAGTTGCTACGATGACGTCATTTAAAATATCTCATATATTGGCAAAACACAAGAAACCATTCGAAGATGGATCGGTTGTGAAGGAAGCATTTATTGAAGCGGGCGAGACTTTATTTGGTGATTTTAAAAATAAAACAGAAATCGAGTCTGCTATTAGAGAACTTCAGTTATCTCGTCCGACTGTCACAAGGCGTATTGAAGTCATGAGTCAGGACATGGCAGATAAACTAAAAAATGATATCATGGAATGTACATACTTTTCTTTACAGTTTAACGAATCCACCGATATGACAGACACTGGCCAGATGTGTATTTTTATTCGGATGGTATTCAATGACATGTTGGCTAAGGAAGAATTTTTGACAATCATTCCTCTGAAGGGGAAGACCCGTGGCGAAGATATATATGACGTTTTCTTCAATTTTGTAAAAAACTACAAGCTCCCAATATATAAATTAGTGTGCATTACAACCGCAATGACTGGAAACAAAAACGGTTTTGTGGCATTGTGTCGAGCTAATGAAGATTTCCCTTCATTTTTTTCAATCCATTGCATTATACATCAACAACTTTTGTGTTTAAAAGTTGTAAACACGGAGGAAATTATGGGCATTGCAACAAAAATTGTGAATTCCATCCGTGCACGTAGCTTGCAACGGCGGCTCTTTAAGTTGCAGTTGGAAGATAGGGAGTCATCTGAACACACTGATTTAGTTCTTCACATGGACGGTTTCAAGAATTATTGCCCGAAATAACAGCTTTTCTAGACGAAAGCGGTAATAACACTCAGATGTTGAAAAACGAAAAATGGCTGACTGATTTGGCATTTTTGACTAACATTACAATGCACTTAAGCACCATTAACTTGGAGCTTCAAGGTAAAGGAAAAACTGTTATTGAGATGATTAGCGCACTAAACGCATTCAGAAGTAAATTGCAACTTATGATAGATCAACTGAAAAGAAAGGATCTGAAACATTTTCCGTCTTTGAAAGCAAGGATTCCTCAGTTGAATTATGATACGTATGAGGCTGAATTATCAAATATTTTGAGACAATTCGAAATGCCTTTTTATGATTGTAGTAAATTAGCAAATGTAGCATCATTTATGAGTTATCCTTTTTCATGTAAAAACATTGAGGAATTAGCTACTGAAATAGCAAGTCAGTTTAATATGAACTCATGTTCTGTCGAAAATGAGTTGGTGCAGATTATATCAGATATACATCTCAAAGCTACAGCATCTGATACAAATTTCTGGTGTTTTATATCTGAAGATAAATATCCGAATCTAAGGCAAATCGCCCTTCAACTGACAGCAATGTTTGGGTCAACTTACTTGTGCGAGTCTGCATTTTCTGAAATGAAGCTAATTAAGTCAAAATATGGCAATCGACTAACTGACGATCATATGTCATCATGCTTGCGATTAGCACTCAGTAGTTACGTACCATCTTATGAAAAGTATGCTGAGGACATGCAGTGCCACGCTTCAACATCCAAAATCACTACTTAGTTAAGTTTAACACCATATGTAACTCCTTTGTTTTCTAACGACCAATAAACTCGCAATTTTGAATAACTATGAGTTTTTTCATTGATATTGTAGAGAAGAACCTAACTAAACCTAACCCAAACCTTGACTAAAATAATGTATATTGTGCGAAAAGCTAATATCTATATATGCTACGGTACACCCTACCTAGGTAGGTAGGTAGGGTGTATGTATCGTGTATGTACGACAACCCTGTATCACACATACTTGCAGCTTCTCAGAGTCGATCGTAAGTAGACTAAAAATATTGAGGTAGATCGCCAGCAGTTCAAGTTTGAGCACCCCTGCTCTAGGCCATTAGCCAAAAGAATTAAAGAACACCAAACATACATAAAAAATAGGATATTTCAAAAATCATACGTTTGCCAACGCGCACTAGATAACAATCATAAATTTATTTAAAATGCTTCTAATATTTTGGCAAAAGAACCATGTTGCAAAAATGGTAAAATAAAAGAAATTGCCTTAATATTGTTAAATAAAGATAATTGTGTAGCATCTTGTTCCGTTAATTTTAATAACACATGGTTAAATTTGCTAAATACTGAAGTAAAAAGGGACACCTCAAAATACAATAAATTAAAATGAACATACTCTAGGCAAAGTTTACTGAATATAATATATATTCAGTAAACTTTGCTCTAGGTAAACATTTGTACCACCTAATTCTAACAATTAAAAATAACACCTTTAAATTGACATAGTCGAAATATCCAAAAAATAGTTTTAAAAAGACAAATATCGTATGTTTGGAAGGTTACCAATTAAAGTTTCGTTTACAGCCGATTCAACTCGACTGGTTTCCAGTTACTAGAGATGTGAGCATCTACATGATCGCAATATCGGTGCTAATAATAATAGTATGGGACAATACTATATACTGGTACGAGGGGCTCACCTTGTTCATCATCTACTTCCTTTACTTCTTTGTGATGTTCCAAAACCCCAGAATATCCAGATTCGTGAGACGACTTGTAGACAAATTTAAGAATAGGACCGCCGTCGATATTATTTCAGGTAAGACGATACTGTTTTAATGTTTCCAATGGTAATAGTTATTTACGTAACGAGAATGAAAATTAATACTTTTCTAAATTGTGAAAATCTTTTCTTTGTATTTAGTTCAAATCAATTTATTAAAAACGTAGCAAAGCGCTTTCGGCTTTCGCCATCATCAGTGCCACCTGAAAGGAACGAAATCACTTTCTTTAGTTTTTGATAAGTATTTTATGAAGAGAGTTACTAATGTAGAAGTGAAATTGAATAAGGACAATGAAACTATGTAAAAAAGAGTAATTATGAAGATAATTTGTATTAAGAAGCAATCTGTAATAATAATTCAATAATTAGTGATCTACTTACTTAGTCAAGTGTGCACAGAAAATAAATCTATAAAGAACCACAAACAGTTAAAAACAGTAAACGTTTAAGTTGTAAGTTACATGTCAAATATATAACAAATCACATTTAAAACTTTTATAGAACAGGGGATCACCCCCTTTTTAGCGACCTAAATTATCATTTCGTTCCAGTTAAGGTTGAAATGTGGTGGTCTCAAATAACAGAGTTTGAAGGTTAAACCTACAAGGAAAATTAGCCCTGTAAGGTTGGCATGAATGTGGAAGGCCGTGGAAATATTTTATATTATTTGCATATATTGTAAATAAATTGCAAGAGATTCAAATCTAATAAGGAACTATTAGGAGAAAATTTTTCTCAAGTATTTTAAGTTGGTCATATTGATGAAGCAGGGTTGGCTTCAGCAGAGTTGAAACCAACTTGTTTATAGAATTATGACTTAAACAATTTTTAAATTTAATTTTGATTTAATAAAAGTATTATTTTTCCATTAAAATTGTTTAAATAAAGAGGAGAAATGTCAAACAGGAATTAGAACAATCAATGTTTTGTGGAGGTTCTGTACAAATTGGGAACAAATTTAAACATATATACATATTTCAATCTTATTCACAACTAAAGATGTTTTCAGATAAATGTGTGTTGTTTGTCTCCTTTTTTGGCTGATTTATTTATGAACCACCTTGAGACAACAACCTGCTCTTGAAACTTAATAACATACATCCAAATATTAAGTTTACTATCAAATTTGAAGACAACAAAAAACTAAACTTTCTTGACTTAACAATTGAGAGGACGATTTCAGGATTGAGTTTTGCTGTCTATAGAAAGCCTACTCAGACCGATCATACAATATCTAACTTGTCTCATCATCCTAATCAGCATAAGATGGCAGCTTTCCATTGCTATGTTAACAGACTTTTAAATATTCCTCTTTCTATCGACAATTATAACAATGAAGTTAAAATACTAAAACAAATAGCAGTTAACAATCATTATGATCCTAATCTAATTGATTCCTTGATACTCAAAGCCAAACATAAAAAACTAAAGAAAGAGATTTACCCCATGGCGAACCATTCTAACAAATATATAGCTTTACCTTAATTGAATAGCAGCTTAAATGATAAAGTATCTAAAGTTTTCTCAAATAATATCCCAAACATAAAAATCTCTCATAAAATTAAATCCAATCTAGGCACACTTTTAGTAAATACAAAGGATAAAATAGACTCTTCATCAAAAAGTGGAGTTTACAAACTTTCATGTGGTTCTTGTGACAAAACTTACATAGGCAGAACTTGTAGACCCTTACACATAAGAATTAATGAACATCTAAAAAGAACTAACCTCAGCCTTTGGAGAGCACATGAGATCTTCCAATCACAGTTTCAGCCCAAGGTCAAATTCTAAACTACTTCATAACATAACGTCTAAAAACTTCAACAGGTTGGACTTTATGGAGGATATCGAAATTTCCAACGAACTAAAGAATAATTACTCATGTCTTAATACACAAGTCTCCCTCAATAGATCTTTCATCCCTCTACACCGCAGACTTTTGGACTAATTCCATCGCTCTATGATGAACCCAGACTTGAAGTCATTTACCCTGTCTGATTGATTCATTCTTCTTCCTCTCTTTATATTAATATTCATTAAAAAAAAAGTTATATAACTTTCCTATCCACATCTCTTTTACTCACTTATACCAGTTTCAAAATTCATAATTTTGAAAATAAATAAATTTAATTTCAATTCAAGATACAAATTCTCTTTCCTCGCCACTTTGTTTACATAACACACATTTATCTGAAAACATCTTTAGTTGTGAATAAGATTGAAATATGTATATATGTTTTAATTTGTTCACCAATTTGTCCACAAAACATTGTTCTAATTCCTGTTTGACATTTCTCCTCTTTATTTAAACAATTTTAATGGAATAATAATACTTTTATTAAATCAAAATTAAATTTAAAAATTGTTTAAGTCATAATTCTATAAACAAGTTGGTTTCAACTCCGCTGAAGCCAACCCTGCTTCATCAATATGACCAACTTAAAATACTTGAGAAAAATTTTCCCCTAATAGTTCCTTACTAGATTTGAATCTCTTGCAATTTATTTACAATATATGCAAATAATATAAAATATTTCCACAGCCTTCCACATTCAATTTGATTAATTTTCTAATTATTTTGGTTAAAATTTGCTTCTTCATTGACACTTCTTTTCCTACAGGTTTAAATTTTAAATATATTGATATGTTGCCAACCTCACAGGGCTAATTTTCCTTGTAGGTTTAACCTTCAAACTCTGTTATTTGAGACCACCACATTTCAACCTTAACTGGAACGAAATGATAATTTAGGTCGCTAAAAAGGGGGTGATCCCATGTGACATGTAACTTACAATTTAAATGTTTACTGTTTTTAACTGTTTGTGGTACTTTATGGATTTATTTCCTGTGCATACTTATTGAATTATTATTACAGATTGCTTCTTAATACAAATTATCTTCATAATTACTCTTTTTTACATAGTTTCTTTGTCCTTATTCAATTTCACTTCTACATTAGTAACTCTCTTCATAAAATACTTATCGAAAACTAAAGAAAGTGATTTCCTTCCTTTCAGGTGGCACTGACGATGGCGAAAGCCGAAAGCGCTTTGCTACGTTTTTAATAAATTAATTTGCACGAAATACAAAGAAAAGATTTTCACAATTTATTTACCTCTACGTGCACACAGCCCTTCCCCTTTCATAATACTTTTCATACATACATACTTCATAAATAGCGATAGCTTCAGTGGTAAATATGCTACAACTCTTATCCACTTGGAATTTAAATTCAGCTTTTATTTGTGGAATATAGATAGCTGCTCCATTGCCCTCGGGCATTTTGGAGGCATCAGTATATATAAATACAGATTTTGGGAGTTTCGTAAGTTCTTGTTTTAAAATATGTGTATTTAGAAGATTATTATCTGTGAATGACGGAAATATTACAGTTACCTCTTGAAAAGTGCTATGATACTTATAATCCGAAATACAAAAAGGCGATATTGATCTAAGAATTTCGTTATAGTTCCTGTATGCCTCACAAAGCGGGGGAGAATTTTTTTTGTTCCAATATTTATTTGTTAAATCACATGTATTAAGTCTAACTATTTTATTTAATACCTCAGTATTGAAATCTATGTATTTAAGCAAACATTTTGCACCAAGTGTTTCCCTTCGTATGCTTAATGGCGGCTCTAAAGCTTCAACCAAAAGAGCCTCAACCGGGGTAGATCTCATTGCACCTAGACAAACCCTAAGTGCCTTATATTGCACCCTATCAACCTTTAACAATCGAGTTCTGCATGCAGAGCCATAAAGAAAGCTGCCATAGTCAAGTATTGACCTGATATAGGCCTTGTATAAGACTAAGGCGGTTTGGACGTCACATCCCCACCATGTTTTTGTAATTGATCGCAGAAAGTTAACTCCTTTGATGCGCCTAGTGACAAGATAATCAATATGTGTTCTCCAGGTTAATTTTTTATTTAAAATGATACCTAGGTACTTAATTTCTTTTTTAAATGGTATGTTTACGTTTTGTAATGTTATATAATCGGGGTTAGGTGTATTATGACTAGTAAATGTACAGAGCATCGATTTTTCAGGAGATATTTCAAAACCATTGCATCATTCATCATCAGATATTAAATTTAGACAATTTTCGTAATTATTGCTTTGAGTGTAAATGCAAAAATCATCAGCATATTGCACTGCTTTATAGATAGGTGAATTATGTATATCAGCTGTATAGATATTGAAGAGCAAGGGGCGAAGTACTGACCCTTGAGGTAGCCCTGAAAAGACTTATCTAGGGCCTATATATTCATTAGATTATTTTTAATAAAAATACATCTGCTACTGTACAGTTTTACAATCGATTGAGAGAAATTTGGTGGAATCCGTCACACCATGATTTGTTATCTTTGCATTTCTTCTTGGCTCATAAATTCTGTCACTGATTGGCTCTGTTAATACTATTTCTACATAATTTGAAACAATTGATGATGTATCAAATAAGTGAAGAAAAGGCAAAAAATGAGAAATTATTTAGGTAAATTTCGGAAAAATATGTTACTCAAATTTCGGCTAAAAAACAAGTCAGAATTCAGCTATAAAAGCTCGATTTTAAAGTAAAAAATTAGTTAATAAACCCAACCATAAAATCAAAAGAGAGGGACGTATAATTGCAAATTGGTCATTTTTACCCCATTAAGGCCAAATTATTATTCTCCACTTTAGCCATATTTCCGTCTATATAATGTAATAGAACTGTTATTTTGACTAACAATTTTAGCTAATTAGCCAGAGATATTATATGTGCTACTTGGGTTGTAGATTTAGAAAAATATGATGAAAAACCTGATTGGGTTGAGAAAAATACTTTAACCTGATGAATTGAACAGAACACATTACTTAAAACCAAATTAAATACATGTGCATAACAATGAGCAAACAATGCTTGTGGTGCTACAGATTGAATTTTTGTCTGTAAACTGTTTATTTCTCCTGACATTACGCAAGCCCCCTCATATGTGTGAGCCACTAATAACGAATGCAAGTCAAATTTGCACAAAGATGGGTTGGCACTCATAGACCAATAAGATGGCCAGCACGATCACAAGATCTTTCTGTCTTATAGACATAGACATAGATGGGGAGCCCGACGAGGGCAGCACTTAGGCTCACTGAAGCCCATTGTGCTATCCCCCCAAGTAGGCGTGTCAGGCCAAGAGCCCATTCCTTTTTAGAAAGGAAAGGACCCTTTCAAGTCGCGCACGTCCCACAAGCAAAACAGTCTAGCGTTGACTAAAGCGTCACATCGACAGACTAGATGCTCGGTAGTTTCATCTACCTCAGCACAAAACCTGCAGTATGGATCGTTGTCGAGTCCAATCTTATGCAGGTAATATTTCACTAGCCAGTGTCCAGTTAGGACCCCGGTAATAGTTCTAAGTTGACTTCTGTTTAGATTTAGAAGTCTATTAGACTCAGAACGGCTGTAAGAGCCTGATATGAAGACCTTAGACTGTCTGAGTCCTGCTAGCTCGTGCCATTCAGCACGGAATTCCTCTACAGTGCGATTCTTAATCCTAGCCTTGACAGCTGAAGGAGCAATTCCAAGAGCAGGTTCCAGCCCAGTGAAAGCAGTGTTGCTACCTTCCCGAGCCAGCTGATCCGCCCCTTCATTACCCCCAATGCCCTGATGGCCAGGCACCCAAATGAGGCTAACCCTATTGGACTCACACAGCCTCTCTAGGGCTCTCCTGCATTCAAGTGTTAGCAGCGAATTGACCCTGTTCGAGGACAGAGCTTTAATCGCGGCTTGACTATCACAGCAGATATAGATATGCTTGTCGTGGTATCCTCTAGAAAGGTTTTCCTGTACGCAGTCCAAGATTGCTGTAATCTCAGCCTGATATACAGTCGCATACCGTCCAAGAGCAAGACTAATTCTTGCCCTTGGACTCTCCCCATAAATTCCCGCCCCAGATCCCTCCTTCATTAGAGAGCCATCTGTAAACCAGACAAGGCCCTCCGGTTTGAGGAAGGATGGGGAGGAATCCCTCCATTGTTCTCTCTCAGGAACAATTACACAAAACCTTTTAGAGGCAATTGAGACCGGAATAATGGCATCTCTCCTTGCTAGGAGAGGGTCTGATCTGATCAGTTCAGTCCAAACTCGCGTATGCCCAAAATTCCAGTCTCTGTGTATCTAACGACCCCAGTCGTTTAAACGAACAGAAGCTTTCCGAGCCTCTTCCTCTACAAGCAAGTACAGAGGACTTAGTCCCAGAATAGCCTCTATAAATCGGGTCGGTGTGGTTCTTATGGCTCCAGTTATGCCCAGACACGCTAGTCTCTGGAGCTTGTCAAGCATCCTTCTGTATGTGGTCTTGCGAGTGGAGAGTCACCACACAAGAGCACCATAAGTGATCATTGGCCTTATCACTGACGTGTAAAGCTAATGCACAATACGAGGTTTTAAAGTTGATCCGAAGGACCATCTGCACGCCCATAGACACGCTGTGGTCCTTTTTGTGATCCTTTCAATATGATCCCTCCAGGTCAGTTGGGAGTCTATTAAGACACCCAGATATTTTACCGACCCGGAAGATCTCAACTCTTTCCCAAAGAGAGTGAGCCTCTCAAGGTCCACTTTTCTCTTATGAGTAAATGGTACCATTTCGGTCTTATCCGGATTAACAGACGGACCGTGTTTTTGGCTCCACTTTTCCACCATGGCCAAAGCCCTCTGCATGAGCCCTATAATGGTATTTGGGAACTTGCCTATTACTATAATGGCAAGATCATCAGTATAGCTTTGAGCATAAACTCCGCTCTCGTTGAGGGTTTTTCTGTCTTAGTATTCTTTTTAAGTTTGTTTTTGTAAAATAAGAATTGCAGGACTAGTCATCCTTCTATAGAAAAACTTCGTGAAGTTACTCATTTCAATTTCAAAAACCAAGAAGGCCGTGGCAATTTCGTTTCCGTCATTTTTCGTTTTCATCAGGGACGGCCTTTTAAGGTGTTTTAAAAATACAAAGATTAAATATTATATCACGTTTATTTAGGTAAAATATATATATTCTTAAAATCACATTACTATTAATATAAAATGCGATGACACTAAATATATACAAATTATCAATAATTACTTTACATATAAGTATAGCTTTTATTCTAAATCTAATTCTGTTTCGCTCTCAGAGTCATCATTAAAATTGATTATAATGAGCTCTATGTTATTTTGTATGCACATGTACGAATCTTCAAGTTTTATAATGTGCTGCACGGAATTTTTCCAGCTCTCAACAGATATTTTATTAATAATACTTTTAATACAATTTATGTTCTATGGGGTTAAATATACAATGATACGGAGGAAGCCATAAAACAGTGGGCCCCATCTGCTCAGCTAAACTATCACATACATATTGTTTTTTTATATCATATGATTTTAGCACTTCCAAAAGTTGCGCTTTGTTGTAACTGAATTCAAAATAAATATCATTTTGTAACAAATATTCTTGAATTTCAGTTTTTGTATTGTGATAGCTTGAGTTATCCATTACAATAACACTGGTTTTCGGAATATTTTTTAAAAGATAATTTTGAAACCAGTTTTCAAAAAGTTCTGCACTAGTATCTTCATGATAGTCCAAGCTAGAATCCTTAATATTCTTCGCAGATAACAGCAAGCAGTTTGGAAAAAATCCGTCTTCTGATCCAGCGTGAATTATTGTGATGCGTTTTCCTTGATTTGAAGGCGCTTTAGTCTGACAGTTTTTACTGGAATCAACCCATCCTTTGGATACTGTATCGCGTGTATCAAACCAAGTTTCATCTAGGTAAATTATACATCTATTTTCGGAGCTATGCTTTTTAATATCCTGAAGGTAATTAAATCTCCAAGTGCGCAATCTGTGCGATTCCATTACCACTTGTTTGTCTATTTTGCGGTATTTAAATCCCATTTTACAAATAACTCTATACTTTCCTTCTTATTATATCTTGTTCACTATTTTCCAGACGGTGAGATTGAAAATCACTACGTTTTTTCTTTTATGCAATACATCTCTATTAACAATATCCTTTATTAAGGATACTGGTGTTTTTGTAAGTAGACAGGTTTCTTTTAAAGCTTCTTGTTTAATGAATCCTCTGCTGATTAAACATTCATACATATTTTTCACAATTTGTTTTGCATCTAATGACAAGTGATTTCGATGAGACAGAACGGAAAAATCAATCACGTAATCGACATTTACTTGGCCCGCCCCTGTCTGGTCCTGATGGGTTTACCCACTAACAATAGGTAAGGACAAGAAAATAAAGATAAGAAGCTGGTAAACAGTTTATTGCGGTTGGGTCCGCCAAAAGCCAAGACGATATAAAATGAGACAGACTTTACCTGCTGTATTTTAGGCTTTGTCAATGAATTTATACTTATGATAATAAAGCGATGCTTGAGTTTGAGTTTGATATAATTCTGTAATATATAGAGAAAACACCCTATATAAAATGTATTGTATCAAATTCAACTTGTTGCAATAATGGGCAACCACGCAATAACCTGTTTTGCTATGTCAGCAGGTCAACCACCTTCCCGAGCGTATATGGCAATTTGATTGCATTGTAAAAAAGATTGAGAATATACTTTTGGTAATGTTAAGGTGAACATGTAGTTTCATTTTGCTACCCTTTGTTTCAACCCTAAGTATTACATGGCGATCCTGCCACTTGACGATTTTTTTGTGAAGTTATTAAGATGGGTAATGCCAAGTCCAAAGAAGAGATTGTAATTAATCAGGCCTCCAATGGCGATGCAAGGGGTGAAATAGTTGACCAAAATAAGGGATTAAGCTTAGCAGAGATTTTGCTTATAATTTTGGTTGTGGCAACGGCAATTGTTGCAGTAGTATGGGCCATTAGACATGTTCAAAGGAAACTAAGGCAGACAATTAGAAGAGAAATTTATAAAAATGAGCTGCGAAAATCCAAGGATGATTTAAAGATGGAAGAAAATTAAATTTTTTTTTTAGGGCGGTATTTTTCTTGTAGGAAAAAAAAAAAAAAAAAGAAGAAAGAAAAAGTAAAGACAATTATAAATGGAGTTAGAAAATTTGTTATGTGTTAATGTAACTGAAAATGTAAATAATAATGCAGGCATGTAAGTTTAATTATTACAATATTATGTTATTGTTTTATAATTATAATCGCAAAAATATGGACCCAATTAGCAAGTTTAATAAGTGAATTAAATTTTTAATTTCATGGGAGACAAACTTATTGAAATTTTACATTCATTTAAATATATTCGAACAAATTTGGTAAAATTAAATAGCGAAAGACGAAAAAGCCCTATTGTCGAATCAAAAGTTAAAGTGGCAAAAACTTTATATTCTCAGTTAGGTAAGGAAATTACTGATTTAAACGTAAAAATAGAAAAGTCTGAAATAGACAAAGAAGATATTTTGACTTTTAATAACATAATAACAGAAATTAAAAAACTTTATAAGGAAATTTTAGAGTTTGGAAATAAAAATATTAATAAAGATAAATTAAAAATGTCTTCTTTTGATCTAAAAATAGCTACAAACCTTTTACCGGTCATGGATGATACAGAATCTACAACTTCTAAATTAATAGAGGCTTTAGATTTTTATTCGTCAACGCTTGATAATGATAGTCAACCTTCTTTAATTAAATTTGTTTTGAAAACGCGTATTTCTAACAACGCCAAATTACGATTAGGTTTGACTTATAATTCTGTAAATAATTTAATTCTAGATATGAAAAAACATCTCTTAACTAAAAAATCAGATACGGCCCTTCAGGCACGCTTGTTCTCGGCTAAACAGGGTGAAAAATGTATAACGGATTTTGGTAAAGAGTTAGAGGATATTTTTGTAAATTTAACCATTACGCAAGCAGACGGAAATGCCAATGCTTTTGATATTCTAAGACCTATTAACGAAAAGGTTGCAATAAAAAGGTTTGCATGCGGACTTAAAAATCAAAGGCTGAGTACAATTATATCTTCCAGAAATTTTGAATTCTTAAAGGACGCAATAAGGGCAGCTCAAGATGAAGAGCTGGGTAATCAAAATAATTCAGGACACATTTTTAATTTTTCTCACAGAGGAAGGGGAAATTTTAGAAATTTTTCCAGAAGACCAAATAATAGAACAGGAAATTCTGGTAGATATAATAATTATCAGAATTTTAATAACGGAGGAAATAACAATTCAAATTGTCGACGAAACGCTTCGACTAATCACGGTAATTTTAATAATCAGCGGTTTTCTAGAAATCACGGTGGTCGTACATTTACGAGCGGTAATAGGAGAGGATCTCGGGCAGTAGGTCACCGAATGCATTTTGCGGAGCACACCGGAAATTCAGAACAATCCTCAGCTGATATACAAGATTCAACATTTTTTCGTGCCTAAAAATACTAAAAATAAACAGTTTAATAATATTTTTACCTATTCAAAAAACTATTCGAATGCTGTTTCTTTTTGTGTCAATGGTAAAAGCTTAAAATTTTTGGTAGATACGGGTGCATCATTAAGTGCCCTTAAATTAAGTTGTTTAAATTCAAAAATACAGTTACACAAAGAAAATATTGAAATTAAAGGCATAGGAGGTAATTTAATATCTGTGGGATATGTTTATTTAGATCTTTGTATAGAAAATGCGATATTTAAGCAAAAATTTTATATTTTTAATAATTTACCATGTCAAAGTGATGGCATAATTGGAGAAAATTTTTTGAAAACTTTTAAGGCTAAATTAGATTACGAAGAAAATACCTTAACTATTTTAAATCAGTATAATAAAATAAATACATTAAAATTAAATGCGGATAGTGAGAATATATTAAGTGTTCCCCCTAGGTGCGAAATTATACAGTATGTTCCTACAGGGTTAGAGGATGAATGTGTACTTATGCAAGGTGAATTATGTGAGGGTGTGTTCATGGCTGGTGTAATTGCACAACCGATAAATGGTAAAGTACCAATTAAAATTTTGAATACAAGAGAGACAGAGGTACATTTGAGAAATTTTTCGCCAAAAGCGGAAAGTTTAAGCAATTATGAGTGTCATCAATTTAACAGCCAAGAAAATTCGGCTACTCGAGTTAAAGAACTATTTCAAATTCTTAAGCTTAATCATCTAAACCGCGAGGAACGAGATTCTACAGAGCAAATTTGTGCCAAATTCTCAAATATATTTCATATGCCAGGAGATAAGCTTACAGTTACTAATTTATATAAACAGTCAATTCAAGTTAAACCAGATACTCAGCCGGTCTATAGAAAGCCATATAGGTTACCTCAAGTACATAAAAAGGAAATAAATAGGCAAATTTCTCAAATGTGTCAGGATGGAATAATTGAGAGTGCGCAGAGTGAGTGGTCTTCACCTTTGTTGCTTGTACCAAAGAAAAACGATACGAATGAGGGAAGAGCTAGGTTAGTATTGGACTACAGATTTTTGAACCCATATATATTAGATATCAAATTTCCGATTGCGAGTGTAGTCGATATTTTAGACTCCCTAGCAGGTGCACTTTATTTTTCACATCTAGATCTTAGCCAGGGCTATTATCAGGTCGAATTAGAGGAAGAAAGCAGAAAATACACAGCTTTCACTACAGATCGCGGTCAGTGGCAAATGCGAAGGTTACCAATGGGGTTAAAAATTAGCCCTAGTGCCTTTTCAAGGTTAATGACCATAGCGATGGCGGGCTTAAATTACGAAAAGTGCTTTGTTTATCTTGATGATCTTATAGTATTTGGCAGAAACCTTAATGAACACAATAAAAATCTAATAGATATTTTTTCTAGATTGCGAAAAGTAAACCTAAAATTAAATCCTGCTAAATGCGATTTTTTGAAAAAAGAAATTCTGTATCTGGGTCATATAATAAGTTCTGAAGGAATATCACCTGACCCTGATAAAATAAAAGCTTTAAAAGATTATCCTATTCCAAAAAAGGCAGATGAAGTTAAACGCTTCGTGGCTTTTGCCAATTATTATCGAAAATTTATACCACATTTTTCAGAAATTACAGTTCCTCTAAATAAATTATGTAAAAAATACGCTAGGTTTGAGTGGACGGACGAATGTGATAAAGCTTTTAATTGTCTTAAAAATTCGCTGATTAAGCATCCGGTGTTAGATTATCCCGATTTTTCGAATGAAAATGAATTTATTTTGCAAACAGATGCGTCTGCTTTTGCTATAGGAGCAGTGTTATCAAATAAAAATAATAAACCAGTGGCGTTCACTAGTCGTAGTTTAAATAAAGCAGAAATTAACTACCCTACTATACATAAAGAACTTTTAGCAATTTATTGGGCTGTAAAGCATTTTCGACCATATCTGTATGGCCGTCGTTTTAAAATTTTAACCGATCACAAACCATTAATTTATCTTTTTACGCAAATAGACCCTGGTAGCAAATTGACAAAATTTCGTTTGTGTCTAGATGAATATGACTTTTATATCGAATATATCAAAGGAAAAGATAATGTTACAGCCGATGCTTTATCGAGAATAATCTTGTCCTCAAACGAATTAAAAGATATGAATGAAGGTATGATTGCAGTTTTAACCAGAGCACAGAGTAAACGTAGAGACGGACAGGAAGACGAGTTAATTAAGAAAAGTACTGAAAATATTTGGCTTGATCACCCGAATATTGTGGAAATTCTTAAGCAACCCACTAACTGTACCGAATTAATTATAATACCATCCTTAAAAATTAAAAAATTGTCAAAAGATGTCACTCAACAAGTGGGAGACTTTTATTATATTCCATTACATTTTACCTTATACTTAGACCAAAAAGCTTTATCACCATTGGCGCGAGACGAAATGGTGAAAGATTTGGTAGAAATAAGTAAAAAGGCTGAAATTAAAGAATTAGTTATTAATAAAAATAATGATAATACAGAGTTTATTAAATTTATTGGTAGTAAAATAAAAAATTATACTAATTGGAGGGGCCCCCGTATAAATGTTGTAAAAGGTATTAAAAAAGTAATGGACAAAGACGAAAAAAGAGTAATCCTTAATGATTTTCATTTACTACCAACCAGTGGTCACGCTGGAATAAATAGAATGACAAATAATATTAAAAAGTATTATTTTTGGCCAGGTCTGGATAGTGATGTTCGAAATTTTGTAAAAAGGTGTGACATGTGTCAAAGACAAAAACATTCGAATCATTATACTAGAGAGCCAATGGTAATAACTACTACAGCTGAAACAGCTTTTCAAAAAATATATTTAGATATTGTTGGTCCACTTCCGGTAGACGTAAATGGATTTGTTTATATTTTAACACTTCAGTGTGAGTTAACAAAATATGTAGAGGCCTACCCTCTAAAAACAAGGATTCCGTATCTGTGGCAAGATCTTTGGTGGATAACTTTATCTTAAGATATGGTATCCCTCAGGAAATTGCTTCAGATAGGGGTACCGAGTTTATTTCTCACACTATGGCAGAAACATGTAACTTGTTAGGTATAAAACAGATTCATTCTACGGCGTATCATCACGAGAGTATCGGGAGTTTAGAGGCCTCTCACAAAGTTCTAGGTGCTTATTTGAGAATTCAAACTCAAAACCATGATTCTGCATGGAGCACATGGCTTCCGTACTGGTGTTTTTCTTATAATACTGCAGTACATACGGAAACCAAATACTCTCCCTTTGAACTAGTTTTTGGAAAAAAATGCCAATTACCAAATAATTTAAATAATGAAGTTGATCCTATTTATAATTTTGATAACTACCCCATTGAATTAAAATATAGGTTACAAACAGCTCAAAATGATGCAAGAAATAACTTAATACTTTCTAAATCTAAAAGAAAAGAAAATTTTGATTTAAAAGTAAACCCCATTCAGTATAAAAAGGGCGATAGAGTTTTAATCAAAAACGAAACTGGTGATAAAATTACCAGCCCTTGCTTCCTGGGGCCATATTTAGTGGTAGAAGATGTTGCACCAAATGTAAAAATAATTAAAGATAAGAAACATATTTTAGTCCATAAAAATAGAACTAAGTTGTATAATAGCTAATTAAAAGTAAGTTATAATAATAAGGGCTCCATATTACTATACTATTGCATGTATTTTCTAATAACCTTTTTCTAAAATACCTATCTATTTTCTTTCCTACTTTCACTATATGACGCTATTTTCCTTCTCTTATATCTGAGTTTTTATTTTTCTTTTCATATATTTATATAAATAAGATAATATTAAAAAAAAATGGTTTAAATAGTGTAATGTAACATTTGTCTCTAGTAATTGTATTTTATTTACGAATTTCAAATTTTGAAAATAAATTGAAATTCTTTTAATTGCCCGGGGAGGTGTAATATATAGAGAAAACACCCTATATAAAATGTATTGTATCAAATTCAACTTGTTGCAATAATGGGCAACCACGCAATAACCTGTTTTGCTATGTCAGCAGGTCAACCACCTTCCCGAGCGTATATGGCAATTTGATTGCATTGTAAAAAAGATTGAGAATATACTTTTGGTAATGTTAAGGTGAACATGTAGTTTCATTTTCCTACCCTTTGTTTCAACCCTAAGTATTACAATTCTTAAAATTACATGTTTAATAAAAACCAGCATCATAGACGTGTTACCGGTCTGAATAGTTCTTCCTTGACTCGAATTAATAACTTTTTTATTTATTACAGCTGAAGGAGGCCACGCAAACAAAGAAAATGAATTTAACAGAGACTCCGTTAGGGCTTCAGTAGCATCGGCTTTTGGATCTTATTCTGAGAATGTGAGGAGATCGGCTTTTGAACATCCAGAAGAGTATAAGAAAGCTAGGGAAGCAGAAGAACAGGCCGAAATACAATGTAAGAATATTATTTGGTTTATATGTATTTTCTGGAATCCATAATTATTCCAGGTACTAGACGGTCAAACCTCAGGAAAATTGGGGAACAGGCCATTTTTTCAATCGTACCTTTTTTTAGAGCTCTTTGAACTACCTAGATTTTTTGCATGTTAAAAAAAATGTTTAAGTTTGCGAAAATTTTTTTTTCCAATAAAAAATTGAGGCAAAAATATTCTGAATTTCCTAAAACCTTGCGGTTTTATTTCAAGTCTGATGACCTCTCACGCCTTATAAGAAAATAATCTAACTTGTTAAGGTTCTGTGTTTATGTAAGTTTAAATATGTTTTAGTTTTCAGTTCAATAGTCTTTAATTAAACCTTTTTTAAAAAAATATTTTTTTACATTTATTTTATTTTGTACTTTAAAGTATTATTTTACGTACCCTGTATAAAATATTCATGATTGGGCACCATAATAATGTACTTTCATCGAGTTTATGTATAAATACCAAGTCTTGATCAGTTCCGGTGACGGGAACCCTTTTGTAACCTTTAACATTATTTTTAGGCACCCTATATAAGACATTCACGACTGGACACCATAATATTGTATTGTCTTCAAGTTTATGTATTTATACCAAATCTCAGCCAATTCCGATAACGAGAACAGCTTTAAAAGTTACTTGAAAGGCATATAAACATACAAACTAACTAACCAACTAACTAACTAATATAACAAGTTTTTAAAAATACATTGGTTATTGACACCCTATAACTATAACACCACTATCAAATGTAGAATTTCATTTTCTATCGAACTGTATTAAGGTTCCCTATACCTATTCGTAACCATTTTCGAAATAATTGGGTTTTATAAAAATATCGTATGTATTTGCTTAAATATTTACATGTTCCAATGGTGAGCCATGGAAAAACAATTGAGATCCAATATCCAATATGACAGATGATTAGCAAGCAAAGTCCAATACCGTCTGCAGAAAACGATTTGGGAATTTCTTCTTCATCTGTCTAAAGAATCTTGAGAGAACATCATATGCACCCTTATTCCTTCCAAAACGTGCAAGTCTTGAGACCTGGTGATGACGTCCGACGAGGAAAATTCAAGAGGACCCTCAATTCCTTTCAAAAATATTTTGGACCGATGAAGCGAAATTTTCTAGAGAAGGAATAACAAATAGAAGAAACGAACATTTCTGGGCAGCAGAAAATCCGCACACTTTACGCGAAACGCGTTCTCAAGAGAGGTTTAGCTTCAATGTTTTCGGTATAGTATTAAATGATCAGGTGCGGTACTGTATTTGTAAAGACAATTTAAACAGTGATAAGTATTTAGAAATTCTACGAGGGACGGTTTCTGAATTTATAGAAGAAATTCCTATTGGTGAGCTGCAAAATTGTTGGTATCAATTAGATGGGGCACCAGCACGTAATTCCGCTGCAGTTTATCTCCAATTATCTCGAATTTTTTAAGATCGCTGGATTGGTCCCAATGGCCCTTGGAGATGGCCCCTGCGATCGCCTGATTTAACACCCCTAGACTTTTATTTATGGGGATTTATCAAAGGTAAAGTCTATGCTTCCCCAGTAAATAACCAACAAGATTTACTGGACAGGATACGAACACCTTTTGCCGAATTAGAAAACGGACAAATTCAACGGGCCACAGCAACTGTACAAAGAAGAATTGAAATGTGTCTTCAAATGAACGAACAGCATATAGAACATTTGTTATAATTCAATTTTATTATTTTATTTATTTATTGTTGATTGTTAGATTGCTATAATTTTTAAGTTCACTAAAACAACTAGAACAGTCTCGAACTTAGTAGATATGGTTAAAAATAATGTAAACAATTTATTACATTTTTTATAACTTTAAATTTTCCGAAACGAAAAAGTTTCGTTTCAATCATCTTCAATTTTCTCTTGTTCATTGCCGATAAATGAGGATGTTTTTCATTAAAAACATGGCTCGTCCTCTCCAATATTTTGTAACATTCTCCGCGAATATAAACTAAATTGAGAATATCAGCTTTTGAGTGTTATTTTATTTTAATTTAAAAGTTTCAAATCAGCTGTCATGTTGAATAGAAAAGCACAACAATTGTTTTTCCATGGCTTACTACGGGAAGGTGTAAGCATTTGGCAAATACATATGATAGTTTAATAAAAACTCGATTATTTCGAAAATGGTTACGAATAGGTATAGGGAACCTTAATACAGTTCGATAGAAAATTAAATTCTACATTTGATAGTGCATAAAGTTATAGGGTGTCCCATTTAAAAAAAACGGACTTTAGCGGCTTTGAAAATGCGAATGTTTGCCGCTGAATTTAGGACACCCTGTATAAAAATAGACAAATTCAATAAAAAAAAATAGAAACCTTAGATTATTTACCGATCGTCTGCAAAATATGAAGATTATATCTTCAAAACTTACAAAAATATGAGATTTTAAAATTTGATACCCCGAAAGCTCATTTTTGGTTCATGGTCAAGTATCTTAAGAACGCTTGAACCTAGGTATAGGACATGCTACATAAAATAGCATTAAAATTCTCCGTAGAATCCAAAAATAGCATAAAATACAGGGTGTTCCATTTAAAATAAGCAAGTTGATACCAACTTCCGGTTAAACCGGAAGTGACAGGAAGTTGAAAATATTTCAAAGAAGAAGTACCCCTTGATCTTACCTTAATCCCAAAATTTTAAATATATATACATATACATATATTTTTCTAGCTATTAGCAAGAGTCCATTCAAGATACCGGAAGGCGGATGGTTTACCAAGTTCTTTTTCTTCTACACGTGGCCTATAAAGATGGTGCTGCGTTTGACTATCCCTAATCCAAAAACTCACCCGAAACTGTTTCCAATTAGTTTCATTCTTTGTATTTTCTGGATCGGTGGCAATTCTTATATAGTATCGTGGATGGTCACGATTATCGGTAAGTAAAGAGATTTGAACTATAATATTAAAGAAAAAAGTTTACAGTACACTTTCAAACATTGCGTGCATTAATAAAAAAATCGGTAAATTTCGATTAGCCGGAACTTCCCTAGTTAAGAATTTCTCCTTTTGTTAGGAATAGTGCAGTATGACTTGATTAGTAACACATATATACTATCTTTTCTAACAGTTTTATTAGGCGCCATTTTGTTTCACCATATTCGATTCGTGCCAATAGTTTACTAGTTTGCACTTATGCTATACTGAATTTTTACCAAAATATTACCATTAATTTTCGACCAAAATTTGAATATGCTGCCAACTGCCAGATAGGCGAACAGATATACCGACGGAATAAAAAAAAACATGTTTTTTTAGTATTTAGAAATTAAAATGTAAATATCTATAAAATCCTGGAAAGGTGATATTTTTCACAGTTATTGCAAACAAGTCTAATGAAAGATTTTTCGGTTTAAGATATAGATTTAGGAGTTCTTGGCAATAAATACGCAAAATTTTGTTTTCACAACTGTGAATTTTTCATTTTTTCTTTACTGAAACTTTAGAGGGATTTAAATTACTGATTTTTCGGTAATAGAAAGCATATTATAATAAAAAAATATAATCTGCCAAAATTGTTTCTAGTCTAATTTTTTAACAAGTTTTACTATATGATGTAATTTTATCATTGAGCAAAACTGGAAAAAATTGGCATATTCCAAAAAACAATTGTTTCTCCCTATAACGCACGAATCATGCATAATGTTTAGTTTCTGAGCATTTTACGGTTTAAAACATATTTTGATAGCCACTAGTATACAAAATAAACACGTTTAGTTTATTAATTTCCACTTATTTATTTCTGTTTGACAGCTGTTTCAGATAACTATAATAAAGAATTGAATATTATAAAGCAGATTGCTATTAACAATGGCTATAGTCCTAATATAGTCGACAAAATAGTAAATAAAAAACAATATAAAAAAGCAATCAATTTAATCTATCCAAATAATAATTTAAAAGATATAGCCAAATTTAATACAATAACATATACAGGCAAAATTAGCTCTAAAATCAGTAAACATCTCATGAGAGCAGATTATAAAGTTGCCTTCTGTACAAATAATACATTAGGGAAATATATTAAAAATAATAAATCCAAGTCTGATAAATCTAAAAAGTCAGGGGTATACGAATTAGAATGTGGTTCCTGTGATAAAGTTGACATTGGCCAAACGGGTAGATCTTTCAATAAACGTATAAAAGAACACAAATCCTCATATAATAAAGAAAAAACAGACTCCAATTACGCTAAACATTTGATAGAAGCAAATCATACATTTAAAAACGAATATAAAATTTTGCATAGGGCTAATAAAAGCTACAAATTTAACCATTTGGAAAGTTTAGAAATTAACAAGAGGAAAACCCGAAATATTTTATTGAATGACCAGTTGGGCTTAAATGGTTCCCCTCTGTTAAATCTTTATACCTAAAGAATAGACGAGGTGGGTAAACACCGATATTGTTTTATTGACACCATTAAGATTTTTATATATTTTTTTTTATATTTGGTACAGATTTTAGTGTCAGTTTTAAGTTAGCTTTTGACAAAGACACAGTGTGTCGAAACCGCTGTCAAGCAGAAATAAATAAGTGGAAATTAATAAACTAAACGTGTTTATTTTGTATACTAGTGTATAATGAATTTCCATCAAGTAACGGCTACATCGATAAGATATTTTGATAGCAGCCAAATCTTTTTAAATAAGGTTTTTAGCATTTTTATATAACTCTTAGAGGCGTAATTTATTTAGAAAAATCCCCTGACAGTTGCCAAACAAAACTGTGAAAAAAAATTCTTCTTTGTACTTAATAACTAATTATTGATAATAATTATTTTATATCGACTTTCAATTGCTAATATGTATCTGCCTTATAGATTACAACAATGATATTTTAGATTTAAAAAATATCAATATATAGTCGAATGGGGTCTTATCGTGCGGGTCCAAAGGTCATCACATTATGAATCAAATCAGAAAACACAGTGAATACCAAAATGTTGTGTGATTCCTTTATCGAGCTATTAAATCTCGATGGGCTATTTACAAATATACAGGGAGAAAGAGAATAGTTTTTTTATTATATTACGCAATATTATTAAGATAGCCACTTAATATTATTTTATATATTAAATGCCGAGGGACTAAATAAGAAATTTCGCTAAATATGTATTTGGTTAAAATTTTTTGGTTGGCAAAAACACAAATACACAAAATGGCAAGCGCCTTAATAAAGTCGGAAGGCGGTTCGAATCAGTGGAACAATCAGGATATGTTCTGTTTATACAGCCACTTAATAAAAATGAGATTTTTTTTATCAATCACCAAAAATTAGGAACCCCGCTTTACCTAAAAATCTAACCACTTATGCAGTGTCATTTATTTAAATGCGGGCCACCCCTGTGCAAAGAAAGCTTGTTTTTTATGTATTGTGATAAAAAAAAATTTTTATTTTGCAAAAATATTATACACTTTTGTTAAAAACACAAGATAATTAGTTATTACTTCCCTCGTGAGATTTTTTCAGATCTTTGCGTTTAAGGGTTAGATGCCGAAAAACATGTTTCCTCGATTACGTCTATCCGTAGGTATGTCTGTCCGTCAGTCTGTCTGTTCGCGGCATAGCTAAAAAACTACTTATCCTATTTCTTCAAAGGGCCATGCATGCGAAAAATACAAGCTATATATATATATATATATATATATATATATATATATATATATATATATATATATATATATATATATATATATATATATATATATATATATATATATATATATATATATATATATATATATATATATATATATATATATATATATATATATATATATATATATATATATATATATATATATATATATATATATATATATATATATATATATATATATATATATATATATATATATATATATATATATATATATATATATATATATATATATATATATATATATATATATATATATATATATATATATATATATATATATATATATATATATATATATATATATATATATATATATATATATATATATATATATATATATATATATATATATATATATATATATATATATATATATATATATATATATATATATATATATATATATATATATATATATATATATATATATATATATATATATATATATATATATATATATATATATATATATATATATATATATATTTATGTATATAAATATATATATGTATATATATATATATATATATATATATATTATATATATATGCATAATGCAATTTATGATTTATACACGTCAAAGACAGACTAATATAATCCTTCAGAAACTTTTTAATACTATAGACTAAAAAATATCATCATCACTTAAAAATTCCTCATCTTCTGAGTCGTCCTCAAATGGCGCAATGATCATTGGTGCTATTTCGACATCTAGAACTCGTTCTCGATTCTACCAATCCCATATTAATTTCTCCGTAAGTTCCACAGATTTCTTCCAGTACTCCGGCGTAATATAATTTAATGAATCTTGCCAAACAATTTGCGTTTCATCTGATATAAGACCATCGTTCACGTGTTTTTCGTAATATGATTTTGCCCCAGCCCATATTAATTTTATTGCGTTAAACTGACAATGGTATGGCGAGAGTGTGACTCATGTCCATTTTCCCGTAATATTTCATCTACGGTATGTAATGTTGGTTTTTTAATAGATTCTGCCATTAAAAGAAGTTCTAGTTTCACCATATTGGGTAAAGGATTTTGTTTTTGTTTTATTAGCCAGCCATAAATATCACTTTTATTCCAGGTTAAAGAAGGTTGTTTATTTAAGATTCTTGAATGTTAAGATGCATTGTCCAGAATGATTAAAGATTGAGCATCTAAGTTTGGAATCAGTTGTTCTTTTAACCACTTTTCAAACAGTTCACAGTTCGCATTATCATGGTAGTCCATACTTTTGGATGTTGGAGAAAACAGTAAACTTGCACGTGGGAGAAATACTGTTGAAGAACCTGCATGCATGCAAAATGATGAACGGTTTTCCGGTCCCACATACCATAAAAAATATCCAAGTCTCGTCTAAAAATACCATATCGAAAACCCAACATTCTTATTAATTTTGACAACGATTTTAGTCCAATTTCCAATATGCCTTGATTTTTTAAAGCTTCTTTTAAAACTTGAAGGGTTATATTAGTTTTTGATGAGTATAAATCGTAAATTGCATTACGAACATCCATTTTTACATTGTCACTTAAGTCTTCTGTCTTTGGCTCTTTTCGTGTACAATTCTTAATCTTCTTCGGCAGTAAATTATGCTTTTTTTCATTCGCAATTTTCCACACAGTCCTTATACCGATTCCCAGAGCTTTTGCTACTGTCTCCTGGATACTGGCCGGTGAATTTTCATTTTCGTAATATTTTATTACATTTAATACCATTTTTTTTAACTTGTGAATGCAAATAATCCGAAAATTGTTTTCTATTACTCATTTTGTCACTGACTTGTCAATCTGACTTTGAAGTGACATCGCTCAAAGGTCTTTGCAACTGCTGGTATTTATATGTTTATCCTCTTTTTTCATATGAAAATATCATAGGTCTATCTAATTCATCTTCCGGATTTTATGCGGAGGATATGATTACACGTAATAAAAGAAAAACCAATTTAAAAAGTTTGTTGTAGATAAATCGTATGACCCGCACGATAACACTGCTTTTGTCTATAGCTAGGCAAAAGAGCAGAAACAAGAGATCTCAGCCAGTCTGACAATCAAAATGTATGTCAAATATTTGTTGCAGTTTTCTTTCTTTAGCCCTGACTCAATAAATGCTACACATTCTTGCCACGGGGCCGTAGTAGCTATAACGTCTAAGGTCTCTAATTCAGTATATCTATAATATCAAATTAACAGCACAACACCATCATTAACACGAACTAAATAAGTCTCCAATAAAAAATGTGACTTTTAGTTGAAACGTGTATTCATTCTCGCTGTTTTCCAGGAACTGTTTGGGGAATTCCATCTACCGTTCAAGGGATGACGTTTGTGGCCGCTGGGGGATCTCTTCCAGAGTCCATTTCTATAGCTATAATGTCGAGAAGAGGTAAGGAGATTGTTGAGAAATACGCATATTAATTTATTCAATGTCCGACTAGTTTATTAATTGACAAATAATGACATTATGTCAAAGTCAGGTAAATAAGAACCCTAGGGCACTATTACAGACAAGTAACAGGACATTAGAAATAATAAGTTGGTTTATTATTATTAAAACTAGATTTTTTCTCAATTAAAAATACACTGACCGGCACGAAAAACGAAAAATTAATTTTAAAGTTTAATATATTTTTTTCTAGTGGGCCGATTTTAATGATTTTTTTAGCGATTTGTAGCTAAATTATTTAACTTTATAGTTTCTTTCTAAATTAAAAATAAAAATTCCCATCTGTCTAGGTTGATGTCTCGGCGAAAGTTTGAAAGGCCCTGTAGAATTATTTAGCAAAGTAAGGAACTTAGAACTTATTTTATTATCAAGGTACAATTTTTTCTCGAAAATTTGTTTTTTGTTTCATATCAATAACTTTATTTTTATTGGAGATACAAAAGTTTAAACAAGTTACTAACATTTTTTTCGTAACTTTTATTCTGATTATAAATTTTTACAGAATGACCTATTAAATCATGGGAAAATTAAAAACATTCAATAAGAAATTTAAATCAGATGATTACTAATACCGGGTATTATCCCCTCGAGGTTCAATGACAGCGTATATTCGTCTTGGCATATTTTCGATTAAATGTCGATATCCTCTTGTTCTAGCAGTGGCGGGTACTAAACTTCGAATTTTTCTACCAAGCATATCCCAGACATACTCGATGTGGTTTATATCTAAACTGTGCGGTGGCCAATCCATTTGCGGGATGTTGGCATCATTTAAGTGTTGCCTGACAATCCGCGCCGTGTAAGGTCGGGCGTTATCACGCACTAGAAGAAAATTATCCCCTACCAATTGTGCAGGTGGAATAACGTAATTAGCCAACATTCATTTTATGTACCTTTCCGTATTGATGGCTCTCCTAGGAACAAGATACAAGTCGGTACGTGATTCCAAAGAAAGTCCCGCCCATACCATAATTGAACCTCCTTGAAAGCTTACTCTGGAACTAAAAGTACATTCGGCATATCGCTCCCCTGTTCGCCTCCATACTCTTTCTCGACCATCTGGGTATCTCAAACAAAACCTTGATTCGTCGGTAAATAAAACCTATCTCCAATTATTTTCAGTCTAATTTTGGTGTTCTTTGGCAAATCGCAGCAGGATGATCCGATGGTCTCTATTTAATTGTGGCCCCGAAGCAGGCCCTCTTGACATAAGATTTGCGTCATCTTATAGTTCGTTCACTTACATTTACGTACCTTACATGGTGCAATAGTCTCGATTGGAAGTTCTTCTACGAGAGCCTGTTCCTCGACATCTAGCGTATGAACCTGTCTCGAGAAAGCGTGCGTAAATGCGCTGCACTATGCTTCGTGCAAACCTGAATCTGTTAGCGATATAACTTTGATCTCTACCATCTTCAATTAAAGTAACAATAGCCAATGCAATTTCTGAACTTAAAACTATTTCTGCTATAGTAACTGCGAACAAACAATATTAATATGACTTTTTTGTGATAGTGACATAATACTATTTTATTTCATAGGTATGTTGATTGAGGCCAAAAGCAAAAGCACACTTTTAACGCTAAAATAACTGTAAATCGTTAGCGTCTTCTTCAAAAGCGCATATCTTCAATAAAAATAAAGTTATTGAGATGAAACAAAAAGCAAATTATCGAAAAAAGTTGTACCTTAATAATAAAATGAGTTTTAGATTCCTTACCTCGCTAAATGATTGTACAGGGCGTTTCAAACTTTCGCCGAGATAAGAACATTTTGTTTTCCCTCGTATAATAGATCAATGGGAACTTTCATTTTTCATTTAGAAAGAGAGTAAAAAGCCAAATAATTTAGTTACAAACTGATAAAAAAAATCACTAAAATCGGCCCCCTAGAAAAAAATATATTGAACTTTAAAATTCATCAAATCTTTAAGGTGCCCGTTTTTCGCACCGGTCAGTGTATTCTTGCTACACCCAACACACCAGAAACAAAATTAGCAACACATCTCTGTTCCACATCAGTTGTTTAATCTAGTGACACCCATATACTTTTATTTTCGACTTTTTCCCCCAATTCGGTAACTGTCTTATTGTACAAATCTGTAACATAGTTTTTCCTTAACGTGGATTCATATGGAATTGATGTCTTTGTGTACTGCTCTAAAAATGACTCCAGGGCAGGATTACTTAATTTATTCTGTGGAATATCCGCACTAATAAACGCCTTGCACAAATCCTTATTGAACTTTGGTCGTTTGGGTCCCGGTCCTGGTGAAAATGCTGTGGTGATTAAAACTTGTTTCTGAGTACACTTTTTACTTTTTTGGATCTGATGCTTTGTAGTTCCTATGTGTTATGTCACTTGGAATTTCTTGTTCGCAGTAAAGGGATCATCAAAATATATACAAAACCGTCAGACGTAAAATCAGGACAATCTTTTACGAATTGATTTAATACCGCACTTAATGAACGCTTTTCTTTCGGCATATTGGACAATGTTCACGGCACAATGTGTAAATTAAATTGAATTGAAAAATTATTTCTAACATTCTTAAAACGTGCGTATTTATGATTGTAAAAACATAGTTTTTAAAGCACAGATGTTTTATTGGGTACCTATAACCATTTTAAGACAGGATGGGTAAAACCCTTGGCCTGCCAGCAACTAGACATTTTTTATTATTATGAATTATATTTGAAATACATCAAATTTATCTTGGGAAATAAAAGTATAATGAGAAAAATTAGAATATATGCATTTTTCAAATTCAAATTTCAAAATCATGCAAATGCATATATATCCTAAGCCTAATTATTATATTGAAGGAAGAGATAAGTTTTTGCTGAACAAATGCTACTGGAAAGGGAATCGTTCTACGGTATAAACTCAAAAATCATTATTACTTAATTAACCAAAGCTGTGAAGTCGTATGTTCGATGTTAACTATGATTTTTTAATTCACATTTTAGAATATTTTTTACACGTAAACATCAACTAAAATATTTTTGTGTTTTCAGGTGAAGGAAAAATGGGCGTTTCAAATTCTCTAGGTGCCAATACGATGAACATACTCTTCTCTCTTGGAATGCCATGGTTTTTCAAGACTATATTGATGGGCACCAATGGCAACGCTTTTATCAAAATTGAATCGGGATCAATTGTATATACCATAATGGCACTAATATTAGTTGCAATTATTTTGTACGTCACATTGTTCCTTAACAAATTCAGATTGTCTAAAGTTACAGGAAGTATTTTGGTAACAGTTTACACTATCTGTATTGTTTTGGCTTGCCTTTCAGAGATGGTGTTCTTCAAAAACTCATAGTTGCCTGGAAAACTGACGATTCCAGAAAGGTATTCTGAGGGCACTTATTCTGTGCCATACTTACCGACTTATGACATACTTACCTAAGTTTCTTGTCGTTTGTGATCGTTTAGAGCAATTAATAATTCTGTTTTGTTGTTAAAAAAAAAGACTGATATTATATACTCATGTATATTTCTTTGTCTACCTCTTTGAACGAAAGGTTTGATAAAAATACTTTGACACTAGAGTAATTGGAAATGAATCTCAAGACTTATTTATTTATTATTTTAAATTATTTAAAGCAATATCCTGAGATGCAGAGCCAATTGCTCTTAAATTGTTTTACAGAGTGAAAAACTTCTTATGCACCTAAAGTGTTTGTTAATTAGGAATTTGTAATCAAATTTATGATAAAAGGAACAAAATCAAATCTGTATAGTGGTTTTAAGTGTATAAGAGGTTCAAGGTTGCCTAGGTATAGATGTTCTATATTTGTGCCAACTGCAACAGAATTTAGATATTATATGTGTTTTAACTTTAAATTGTTTTATTTATATAGGAAGAATAATGGTAATTGAAAAATAAATGTAAAATTTAGTTGAAAGCACAAATTGACTGTAAATATAATCTTAAGTTGCCATTTGTGTACCCCACACGTATTATACTCAAGCGTGATATTTTTTTACTTATGTTTATATAGTTTTTCTTTTATAAACGTTGTGTAAATAAAATTGTTGACCAAATGAAGTATTATCATTGAATTACCATGGGTTGTATATAGCAATATTAATTCGGCCATTAGATTTTTCCAAATTGCGAATTGAATACTCCGCTTTCCAAGAAATACCGTCAGCTACAGTGATCGCAAACTAACCAGACACGATACCTTACGAAAATCTGAACCGTTGCTAGTAGAACATTGGTTTAAGATATTTCGAATATTATAATCATTGTTGTTATTGTTAGGGTATACAGGGTATCCGAATTTCGATGGTTTTGCGGGGTATCTCCCTTATTACTGATGATAGAGAGATGCGGTTTTCGCAACACTTTTTTGTGAAATTAAAGAAGCCACAAACAAATTTTTCCTAGCCCTCTTCGTTTTTGAGATACAGGGTGAAATTGAAAATTTTACGTTTTTAGGTACCCCTGGTATCTCGATGGCCTGGCAACTTACCGAAAAGGTGAAAACTAACTTCGATAGAGTTTTTTTGCGTAAAATGCAGTGGCGTAGTCAGTTTTTGGTTAGCTACTATCGTTTTCAAGGTATAGACTAAAGTTGGATTTTTTTAAATCGGATACCCTGTATGTTTTTTTATATTTTTAGTTTCCGCTCATTTTTAGCTTCTCAAAAATATATAACACTTGATATTTATTTCATTCCGGTATCGACAATTAAGTCAATTTAAAGAAGTTTTAATCTGTTTTTCTAGTAGGCCAGAAAATTGTGTGTTAATTTTCTAAATCTGAATTATCTGTACCAAAGTTTGTTATAATATCATTATTAAACAATAAATCAGTTAACAAAGATTCATTCTATTTAATTTTTACGCTAGGGAAACACACAAACATCTAAGAAATCTACTAAAAACACATAAACTAAAAATATATACATATGACCAACGACATGGAAATAACATGGACCCAGTTGTTTACATTTTGGAGGAATCCAACATTAACCCTGGTTTGCCAAACCGTTACTGTGGCCAGATTGTAACGGATATCATCCTTTATACTATTACCTAAATAAACAAGGAATTCCAGAAATTCCCGGTATAAATTTCCATATAGAATATTTTAAAACTGATAATTAAATAGCTTATTATAAATAACTCAAACCGAATCTGTTTTAAATGTAATTTAAATCTTCTGTAATTATTATTCCTTATTTCAAGAAATAAAGCCCAGAATAATCGGCAACGTCGGAATTCTACCTTTTTCGAGTATACTACAGATTTCTTTCGGGATCATTCGGAAGACGCCGAAGACGGTCGTAGTCATTCATGATTTCGACCTATTTGATGCGCGGCGTTGTAATTGTTCTAATTGGTGAGATAAGTGTTTTTCAGAAATCCAAGTGTTTTGTGTGGCTATTTTCAAGAATCTGTTTAAAAACCTTAAGAAAATGGTGCAAATTTGCTTTATTTGCAGAAAAAGGAACGATTTAAACCCAGAAGTTTGTTTTCGAAGGTAAGTAAGGTTATGTCATACCAGTGCTGTAGTTGAAAGGTAAAATCACCGTCTAATAGCGTTCTTATATTTGCAAATGAAGTATTGTTTTTGTATTGCACATTTCCGTTGGGCTTAAATTAATTTTTTATAACTTCAACTTATCTATAAAGTCGAAGACACTGATGATAAACGGAGTACAGCGTTTTGCTAATTTATATATTTGTGAAAAGTCTCAAATATTCCTCTAAAATTTATCAAACCACCTTTTTTGAGGGGTTAATAAACAACATAAATATACTATTTGGTAAAGCATAGGTACTAAATTTCAATTGAGTAAACTGTAAAACTCACTATTTTATGTTGTCATCCTCTAGGACGGTTTGCATTTTGGATGAAATTTTCAAGGAATATTTAGGGTAGTGTCGGAGTTCTCATATAGCAAGCATATACAAAAAATGAAAATAGCGCAATAGCGTTACTTTTCGATTTTTCATTTACTATTAGATTTTCTTTAATGCATTTGAAATGCTTTAATTTATTGCCTAAAAATAAGTAACCAAAAAAGTAAATAAATACCATCCTGAGGTACATTATCCCAACTAGGAAGAATCTGTTTTTATCAGGTGATTTCGGTAATATAAATAATAATATAATATATTTTAATGAATGTTAAAAATATTAAACATCTTGGCACAAAATATTTATATTGTCAACAAGTGAAATATATAGCAGGGAAGGTGGATGGTGGGGAAAAAAGGGGTAAATTGAGGGATAAATAGTGTAAAGATATTTTTTTTCATAATATGGTTTTTGTGGTTTTTAGGGACACGAAGTTCAATTTTGTTTTCATATTAATATTAGGCCATGTTTATTGCTGATTTTCTGTAAATATGAATAGATCCAATACATGTAAAGGTGGTGCATTTTTATATAATATCCCTTGCCGCGAGCCTGACAAACTTTTAGAAGTAGTGGACCCAAATTTTTACCTAACTTCGCGTAAATAGAACTAAAATGTGTTGGAAAAAAGGTGAAATCAAAATGTTTCGAAAAACAAACCCGATTTCAAAAAATAGGTTGCATTAAAAAGTGATAAATTATATTTTATTACATATTTCCTATGAAGTCGATGATAAGCTGATAAGGAAAGGTATTAAATAAGCATTCTACTCTTGGTATAGACATCAAAACACAAAGTGGGTCCATGTAACAAAATTTAGTTTTATCTTCATCTTTAGTAACAATAGTAATAAGAACTCACCCTGTTATTGGTTGTATTTTGTCATGGAAATGTTTGTTCTTTAATGACTAAGCTTATTGCTAATAATAAATATTGCCACATGAACCATTACATAAATATGTCTTTTGCAGGCACGTAGCCAGGATTTCAGTTCTAGGGGGATCCAACCCTGTCAAAACCAATTTAATGACAAAAAAATTATTAGGAAGAATGCTTTTTTTCACTTGTTGCTAGTCCCCCTGCAAGTGCAACAAAATATGAAAAAAAGTTGCAAAAAACTAGTTATTTGCCAATATCTATTAAAACATTGCAGGTAGAGCAATTATGAAAATGTAAAAAATTATAGGTATATCTTGAGCAAATAGAACATTGGCGACTTTTGTTTTACCGTTTATAAATAAATTATACCAAACATTTAAACTTTGTTTTATTTCTATAAACCACGTGTCCGGGTCAAAATTTATAAAGTGCAGCACCACTTTTAACCTTGTTATTTAAATTTTTATAAAAAACATTTAGTTTTAAATATAGTGTAAAATATTATACAAGGTGCTTCAGAATCACCAAAAAGTTTGGATGATTTTATATTTAAACATCTTGCATTTTAATGCATTTATTTACTTTTTTTATAATTGATTTCTTGATAAAAGTTTGTGGTTAAAAAAATATTTTTGATAGTAATAAACTTTAGATCAGGATGTTCAAAAAAGTGGATTTCACTAATAATTTCAAAAAAATAAAATTTTTCGGACGGTAGTTTTAAGGGCCATAAAACATCGTAAATATAAACTGAGTAAATTTTTTATATTATAGTTATGGAGATATTTAAGGTCAAACAGCAAAAAAACATTTTTCTATTTAAATCTTTCCTTAGCTATTACTAATATGATGTAACTAATACTAAACCTTTATTTACGATTTTTTACGGCCGCGGCAGTCACAAAAAATTTAATTTTTGAAATATACTTTTTCGTATTTTTTGAATGCCCGGTATATCTGACTTAAAGTTGAATATTGTGATAACTATTTTTTTCGACAAACACACAAGTTTTAACAAGAAGAAAGTTTTTCGAGAAATTGATAATAAAAGAGTTTCCCATTTAGTGCAGACTTTTCCACGACATAATATCTAAATTAATTGTTTTCAAGTTATTAATAAAACTCTCACTTTTGCAATGTGAAGTTATTCCTGTTCACCTTAGAACAAAAACAAAAAAACTGTCGTATCCACCATACTAATATTTGGGCTCAAAAAAATATAGCAAACAATACATTATCTCAAAAATAGCTACGCCACTGGTAATCCTCGCGAAGATATCTGACAGCGTTGCAATTTTCACCGCAAACTATTCTTTATGCGATCAGTCCGTCTTTTTTCCACTCATAAAGAACAACAAATTGATGTTTGATTCTATTTATTTCATTTTTATGAATGAAATGCGGGGTCTATTTCTTTTTGACGTCATTGCATATGACGATAATTTAATTATTTTTCTAATGTTGACAATAAAATTGTATTCTGTCGAATACTTACTACTGACTAAATTAGAACAAAAGGCTACGCATGATGTAGAAATTACAGATACTGTTCGAACTGTTCCCCATTATACTTTATACACATATCACACATCTTTCTTATTCTACTTAGTACGTGAAGCATAATCATTTGGAGAGCTTGTAAATATCTAAAGGCTCTTCTTGTGTCGTTTTTTAGATCTTCGATCGTGTGGTGTTGCCTTTGATAGATGATGCCTTCAAGATATCCCCATAGAAAAATCTAGGACCGACAAATCTGGGGACCTAGGCGGCCATCTTACATCCCCATTTGTACCAATCCAGCGACCTGAAAATTCATTTTCTAAAAAGGTACTAACAGTCCGCGCATTATGAGCCGGGGCACCATCTTGCTGAAGAAAAATATTTTGTAATTGTGCCAAAGGAATATTATCTAATAAATCAGGAAGCGTGTTTTCCAGTATCTCTAGGTACCGGTTTCCAGTAAGACTACCGTTATAAATGACATACCTTATTTTTGTGCCAAGGATAAAGCAGGACACGCTAAATCCAAACCTGCCTTGTTGTTCGCGTGGAAGTATAACGTTCTTTGGACCATTATCTATTATTGTGTCGATTTAGAATACCTGCACTTGAGATATATGCCTCGTCAGACCATATAACTCTTCTTTTGAAATGTATTTCGGTATTAGTGAATGTACCAATTGCAGAAATCTATGCGACGCTGTGCATCTTCCGGGTGCAAATGGTGCACTAACTTATATTTATATGGTTTAAAATGGTATTTTTTTAAAATAGTCTACAC
Organism: Kuschelorhynchus macadamiae; assembly: GCA_030620095.1. Lineage (NCBI taxonomy): Eukaryota > Metazoa > Arthropoda > Insecta > Coleoptera > Curculionidae > Kuschelorhynchus > Kuschelorhynchus macadamiae. Next base: position 853,700 of record JAUTXW010000521.1, on the reverse strand, counting down.
TGTTGATTTAGGTACTCTCACTTCATCCTCGACTTTTTGACAGGAAGTTGACGGATTGATTGCAACGACAGATAAAACATTAATCTCTTCAGTTTCCTGATTTTCACTAGTAATCTCCCTTGATGATTTAGTTTATGGTGGTCTAGTTATCTGTATATTATATATTATAGTTTTGGTTCTTATAAAAAACATTTTTTTAGGTTTAAAATTAAATTTTAGAAAAGTAAAATATTTTGCAGTGTCTTTAAAACATACTAAAATTTTATTTTTATTTAAGCCTAATTTAATAAAATTCAAGGAAGTATATTTGTATGCAAAAATATTTACCTTATATCAATTTTTGTCCTGGTTTTGTACAAAAATCCACCTTGGGGATAAAAGTTGTCCAATTCTTGGGGATCCGTTTTTGCAAAATGGAGAAAAAAATACATTAATACTTCCGTACAATTAATGGAAATCTGTAAATACCTAGAGGGAATCTGTATAAGTAACAAAATTGATAATATGTAAAAGCGTTGAAAACGTTTGAGCAGTCTTTCTAGAGCCTGTAGGAAATACCCAACAAAACTATCAATCGACGTCACTAATTTGGGCTACATACTCAAGTTCTGAACTGTTAAACTCCCTTTTTTATTGCATTTTTGTTATATAGATTTGGATCTAAGGAACATCCATAACAATTTTAAATAATAGGTTATGTTATTATGTTGAAATTTGAACGCAACGAACATATGTTTTCTAGGTACTGTGGCTCAAATAAAGCTTTCTTCGCGTCAGAGGAGCACACGATGCTGCCCGATGCACAGTAGGATGGATGAACATTAGGATCGGTGATAGTATCTCATCATCGACGTCGGAGACGGAGAGCCATTCCCCACCTAAAAGATGTTTGAGTGACAACTATTTTACACTTTATTACGAAAATACTCGTAGCATCAAAAATCATATTTCCGATATTTACTGTAACTTAGCGCATTCTCATTATGATGTTGTTGCCTTGACCGAGACTTGGCTGGACTCGGGCATTAACGATACTGAATTATGTCCCAATAATTTTAATTTATTTAGATGTGATAGAGACTTTCCAGCCACTGATCATAGTCGGGGCGGTGGGGTACTGTTGGCTGTCGATTTTGGTTTTTCGTGTGAGCAACTGTGTTTTGACCTGAGTAGTACTAATGTGTCTTCGCTTATCGATTTGGTAGGAGTTAAGATTACAACCCAGAGAAGTTCCCTGTTTATTTTATTAGCGTATATACCTCCGCGCCTTAACGCAGATCATTATGCAGTATTTTTTGATTTCTTATCTTCTTTATATTTTTTTCAAGAAGGCGACACACTTACTGGGAGACTTTAATATACCTAATTATTCAGAGTTTTTCTTATTAAATGGTAGACAAGATAACTATGTTACCAATTTCATACACTTTTTAAACTTGCAAGGATTAAATCAATATAACTATGTTGAAAACAATGAAAATCGGTTATTGAACTTAGTAATTTTTAATCGACACTGTACCGTGAGTAGTGCCGATGTCGCCCTAACTCGAATTGATATTTATCATCCTCCTTTATTAATCCCTTTTCATTATAACGATAGTATTAACCGAAACAGACAGATTCCAAAAAACAATTCCGAGGCTTACAATTTTAGAAAGGCTGATTTTTTTCTTATGTATGAAATGCTATTTAACATCGACTGGTCTCTTCTTGAGCAAGTAAACGACACTGAAGAGTGCTGTAGACGATTCTACACTAAAATTTACTCTGTGTTTGAGCTGTGTGTACCTAAGAGTAGGGCGGCAAATCGACATATTTACCCACCTTGGTTTGATGCTGATATTATGCACATATTTAGACTTAAGGCTATTCACTGAAGGAAGTATAAGCGAACTGGAAGTAAACTAGAATATGACTCCTTCTCCAGGGTAAGGCATGAGCTGAAAATAGATATTGATACTGCCTATAAAAATTATATTCAACAGGTTGAAGACGATGTTCGCCTAGATCCTAACAAATTCTGGTCATTTGCTGCCTCTAGAAGGGTATCACCAGGTATAACAAGGGGATTGCGTTTTAATGACTCAATCCTTTCCACAGCTGATGAAATTGTGTGTGCTCTCGCAGATTTTTTTGGTAGCTCTTATCTTGTTCCCTCTAATTTGCCCATAACTTTGTCACCTATGTTTTCAAATTTAAATATAAATATTTCTAATTTTAATGTGTCTGATGTCTTTAGTGCAATAAGGCGCATAAAGCCCAAGCTGACTACTGGTCCAGACGATGTTCCAGCTTTCATTGTCCGAGATTGTGCGGGTATTTTTTCTTATCCTCTCTCAATAATTTTTAATAAGTGTCTAACAAATTGTTCAATGCCAGATATTTGGAAGTGTTCAAAGGTCTGTCCGGTCTATAAAAAAGGTGACAAACTGGACATTACCAATTCTAGACCCATCTCTATCATCGCTGATTTTTCCAAAGTCTTTGAAATACTCCTTCATGATAATATCTGGTGCAAACTTAAAAATCTAATTTCACCTGCGCAGCACGGCTTTGTCAAGGGACGCTCGACAACTACTAACTTGGTTTGTATTACTCAGTTTCTGGCTGAGGGAATAGATCAACGTGGACAAACGGATGTCATATACACTGATTTTTCCAAAGCATTTGATCGACTTGACCAGACGATTCTGCTGCAAAAACTACAACATTTTGGATTCTCCGATAATTTGATATTATTTTTTACCTCATATCTACAAAATAGAAAACAGTTGGTAGCTTATTGTGGGGCCAAGTCGAGCGACTATTTGGCAACATCGGGAGTTCCCTAAGGATCTATACTTGGTCCGCTCTTGCTCACCCTATTTACCAACGATATTGTTGACAATCTTTCGGCCCGCCCACTGTCTGCTTTATGCAGACGATCTAAAATTTTCTCGGATATATCCTCTTTAAATGATTGCCTTGAGTTACAGCGAAACCTTGACATTTTGCATGATTGATGTATTGTGAATCGTCTGGATTTAAACGTGTCTAAATGCAATGTTATGACATTTACGACAGAAAATACCGCTATTAACTTTAATTATATTATCAATGGTGTTACCCTTACTCGTCCGGATGTTTTTAAAAACTTGGGTGTTGTTTTTGATAAAACACTTTCCTTTGTACCCTACATGACTGACTTAGTATCAAACAGCCTTAAGCTTCTTGGATGGATAGTACGAAAGTCTCGCGACTTTCAAACTATTTAGCCTGTAATAACGTTGTATTTCTCTTTAGTAAGGTCTAACCTGGAATATGCGTCAATAATGTGGTGTCCTTTTTATAAAGTTCATATAGACTGTATCGAGTTAGTACAGAGGAGATTTGCCAAAACATTGTGGTTTAGAGCTGATAGAGCTTACCCAATTAGAGGTTTTCCCCACGATCAGTTGTTGCATCGGTTTTCGCTTATCAGCCTTGACGAGAGACGTGTACGTTCTTCCCAGCTATTTCTTCATAAACTTGTTAACAAGAGAATTATTTCCGAAGAACTATTGTCAAAATTAAATTTTCGAGTTCCTACGCTAAACTTTTGTAGCTCTGATACTTTTTATTTACCCCCTTGTAGGACAAACATTTACAAGTTTTCACCAATTAACCGAATGGGTAGTAACTATAATAATCACAAAAATTCATATGATATTTTTAATTGTAACCTGGGCACGATCAAAAGACATTTTTACCACTAGCTTTTTGTTCTTATTTTTATATTTCCTGTTTTTTTTTGCATTTGTATACTGTTGATGTTTATTGTTTAAATTGAATTTTGTTTCTTCCTATTATTTAAGTATTTAATTTTGCTAAAACTATTTTTATATATGTAATTGCTGTTTTGTACCTGTTTTGTAATTGGGACATAGTCCTGTAAGACAGTGTATGTATAAATAAAAAAAATAAAAATAAATAAATAAAATATTTAAATTATCATATTAATTAAGATTGACAGTGACATTTACACCGCGCAACGTTATGTGAAGATTTTTTTTAAATGGATAATTTAAAGAGTTACACTTTATGTAAGTTTTGTAAGAAGATTAACGATATTAAAATAAACCACAGAACATTTCCTTGCCTAGAATCTTCTTTCTTGTACCGATTATTAGAAAATAGTGTACAAATATTATATCTACTTCCTGAAATATAAACATTTATGGGAATCTAAAGAGTTGTATACACCTGAAGCACCTCCTGACTCCCCATTAAGAACGCAAGAAGTAATGCAAGAATTTAAGAAATATTTTGATGCCTTAGCTTCTAGATTAGAATAATTCGTTTTTTATCTAAAGTAAATAAGTAATATATGTTATCCAGCAAACTTTCGAATAAACTGTCTTATCACATGACATCTGTCAAAAAGATTTCCAGTGTAATCACCTCCAGCTTACCCTGGACGCAAAAAAATTTCGGAAATCCGACCCGTTGCCATGGCAATGTTAAAAAATAAAGGCCCCTGATTGGCTATAAAGTACAGGTGTGAAATTTTCTTTGTAATATGATTTCGGTCGCGGTACTTTGAATAATCCGTGATTGATCAGATTTACTTTTATTCTTTTGTTTTTCAAGAATACTGAGAGTCCTTCTACATCGGCTATCACTAGTTCCGAAAAGCCCTGGTTTAAGAAGCAAAGTTATTTTTGCTTTCTTAGTATTACTCCTGTCACCGGATTAGATACATCTGTGAGGCTTCATCCGAATTTTCCTGGCACTGTATAAAATAAACAAGCATGTCATATTTCTCCAGGTTTTCGAAATTCGCAGCCATTTAATATTTAATAAATGGAGAAAGCAATATTTGATTTAAATAATTTAACAATGACAAATGTCAATTAGTTTCTACAATGGCTCAACAGAATCTATATATTCTTTTGTTTAATCAAGTCATGGCCGCCTTATTTTATTTAAAACAGATCTTGGGTATTTCTAAGGGATAAATTAAATAGTTGTAAGTAAGTATTTTCAAACAACACAATTGTCAACATTAGAAAAGTATTAAATCCAACGTCATTTGTTGTAAATAAAACATTTTTAGTGTATAATAGGTATATATTTTTTTTAATTAGATTTCCTAGGTATTTGTGTTAGTTGTGTTGACCAGGGTAAATACTAAATAGTAGGTATGTATCTTTGTTTATTGATTTATTGTATAATTATGATATTATAACAAATTTTGGTACAGATAATTCAGATTTGGAAACTTAACACACAATTTTCATGGCCTACTAGAAAAGCAGATTAAAATTTCTTTAAATTGGCTTTATTGTCGGTACCGGATTGAAATAAATATCAAGTGTTATATATTTTTGACAAGCTAAAAATGAGCGGAAACCAGACATTAAATAATGTATAGGGTATCCCATTAAAAAAAACCCAACTTTAGCCTATACCTCGAAAACGATATTAGTAGTTATAATATGGGAGCGCCTCCTCCTCCTCCTCTTCCTCTCTCTCATGTCCCTCATTCTTAACTTCCTCCCCTTTTATTCTCATTCGCATCATATTTTTAATTTTTTCTCTTTGTTCTCCCACATTTGATTTTGCATTCTTAAGTCTTATAAATAGGTGCATCAAGATCATTTTAGTATGTTAAGGTACGAGTGACTGTTAAAAGAAAAAAATCTGTTGAATAAATCTATTAATAATAATATTAAAATAAAATGAGTGAATCAGTTGGAGAAAGAAATCGATCCATTCCGCTTCAGAGCCTCGAAGAAATTATACCAGGAGTTCAAGAAGAAAATATACCATTAGTTCGAGAAGAAAATAATGGGATTGTTTTAAAAAATTTGAACAAAACTGAGAGTGAAGAGAAAAAAGTGTTTTGTGCTATTTGTTTTGAAATAATCGAATATTATGATTCATGTAGACCAAATACATGTTCCCACATTTTTTGTTTAAAATGTATTTTAAGATGGAATGATGAAAATTGTTGTTCTATAATGGTAAACAATTGTCCTGTATGTCGCACTAGATATTACTATTTGGTACAAATCTTCAAAGATGTAATTAGACATCATTTTGTTGTAATTTTAAAAAGAGGATAATATTTTTTTTATAATTTGTGTTTGTGAAAACTCTGGTAACAAATAATTTTGTAAAAAAAGTAAATGTAAATATATATATAATAATTGACACACATTTTTTCCTTTTCCTATATTGAAACGACAACAATGATCTAACAAGTTTTTTAATACATACTAATTTTCACATTACATAACAAAACAATTGTTATGGGTTGACACAAAAAGTGCCACGCCCTAAAATGGCACCACTTTTGCAGATCGAATCTTAAATTTTCTTATGGGAATTTACATGTAAAAATGACGGTTTTGATTGTCGGACCGGCATAGCCTAATCTACTACTTTTTAATTATACTAATAATATTAATATAATTTGCATCAAGTAAGAGAAAACTCAATTGAATACAGAAACAAGCGTTAACAAAATGTTATGCTAATATATGAGTGCTTCTAGTGGCAGTAGACATAATCGACACTTTTTTACATATGATTAACTATTTCATTTACAAATACAGTGTCAGATGTTAGAATAAAAAGAAGTATTTTGCATATAGCACTGAAAATATATAACCGCTTATAGTAACATTTGACATTTTTAAATTAATATTCTTGACGTATTCTTATTATCTTTACAATTTAAGTTTAAAATTAATATTTTTGACATTATCTATCCATTACGTTTATAACCTTTATTTAAAATTAATATTGTTTAACTAATCTACCCATCACATTTACAAACTATGTTTAATATTAAACCTAACCTAACCTAACCTAACCTATATTTAAAATTAATATTGTTAAACTAATCTACCCATCACATTTACAAACTATGTTTAATATTAATATTTAACAATATAATTTTCTATTTCTTTTTTTTCATTTTTGTTGCAGTAAAAGCAAGCATGTTCAGGAATTAGTATAAAAAGATGTATCCTACAAATAGCACAATGTAAATCAGAAGCACTAACAACATAGGCTCTTTTGTAGTGGCAGCTCACGTGATCGGATTCCCCTCTCCGTAAATATCTCATGTGAATTGCACTACAAGGAAGGCAAATAGCAAATGTTCCTAGTCTTCGACTTTCAATTTTAGAGTAGCTTTGTATAACACATACATCTTTTTCTTCAAAATTATTAAATAATTCACTAGCCCTAAACTTGCTTACTTTTACGTCACCCTCGGTTCCTAAATTTAGTAATTGTCCATCCATATCCACTCCTTCGTCAATTTCCTGATCATCTTCCTCCATCTCTTCCTCTTCCTCCTCTTCAATATAATTAATATCGATGTTACATAAGAATGATCTTCTAACAAGCCTAGATGACTTGTCCAAAAATGAATGTTTATAAGTGATGGAATCGCCTTCCAAGTTATTAAAAATCTCTTCTCTTTCTTCAATTTGAGCGGCGATCTCCATATTATTTTCTTCAATTTGGACAGCGTTTCCATTCATATTTTCTGCCATTGTTAGGAACTTTGGATTTAGATCGATTTATTTGATAAAAAATTTGGTTATACGTTAAAATAATAGCGACAACTGATATTACAGCGAATGTTACTGTATGATCGTCGAGTGGATGTTCTTAAGTATATATCCCATCAACCACCACTTTTACTACCTGCAATACATAAGTTTTTTTTTTTTTTTTTTTTTTTTTTTTATTCACTGTCCCTTTCCCTGTCAGTTGCCTCGGGGGGGGGGGGGGGGGGCCAAGGGGGGCTTCGCCCCCCTCCCCGTTCCGCCAACCCCCCTTAAACCCCCCTCACCCTCACCTTATCTTCTTTCTCTCCCTTCCTTCTTTCTCTTTTTTATATGTTTCTCCGTTTTCCTTCCTTCTCCTTTTTCCTTCCTTCTCCTTTTTCCTTCCTTCTTCTTTTTCTTTCCTTCTCCTTTTTTCTTTTCTTCTTTTTTAATCTAACCTAACCTAACCTAACCTAACCTAACCTAACCTAACCTAACCTAACCTAACATAACCTAACCTAACTTAACTTAACCTGAAGAGGGTAGCCCGAAATTGGGGAGCCGGGATTTGAGTCTCGGAAATTAAGGGGTCCGGGGGAAGGGGGGAGGGGGGAGGGGGGAGGGGGGGAGGGGGGGTAAGGTTGTTGATCGGCTTGGGAAAGTGGTTTTTAGAGATTGTCGTTCAACTTTAAGTAGGACACATGTGATTAACTTTTGCATATAAAATCGCCTCAGCGAAGAGACGAATGCAATTGATTTCTGCATTCACACTGTGCAGAGCTCGCGAGTTTTCTGGTGTTTACATTGTGTTTATTTGGTAATTTTTCAATTTTTATTTTTATTTCTAACATTTTTATTTGGCAAGATTTAATTCTTATATATATTGGTGACATTTTTATGTACATTTGTGGCATTTTATTTGTTATTACGATTTTTTTTCATAATGGACAATTTTTTGGCATCGAGTAGCAAAATTATTGACAATGACTTTGACTTATACACATGTACTCAAATGCAGAATTTTGCAAACCAACAAAACAATGAAACAGACGTATTTACAACTAGTCAACAACAAACTATTCAGGACTTGAATGAAATTATTTATAATAGCCAAGTTCAAAATAATGCCAACAAACAGAACAACGAAAAATATTTATTTACAGCTAGTCAACAAGAAACTCTTGACGATCTTAATGACATTATTGACAACAAATCGGACTTAATTACAACAAAAACTAAACAAACTCTTGAAGAACTGAATGACATTGACGAAACTCAAAATTCTAGCGATGAGGATATTGTTTGTTTTCAAAAATCTAATACAAATTATTTAACATTAAAATCGCCAATTAATTCTCCGAGACCAATTTGCTCTCCCTTTTTGTTTAGTGAAAATTCTGATTCGGAAGAAGAACAAATTGATCAAAATTTAAGTTTGGCTATTTGTCCTACTAATTCACCATATGATATTGTAAATTCTGATTCGCAAGAAAAACAAATTGATCAAAATTTAAGTTCGGCTATATCTTCTATTAATTCACCATTTGCTATTGTAAATTCTGATCCGCAAGAAAAACAAATTGATGCAAATTTAACTTCGGATATTTCTCCTAATAATTCACCAGTTGAACAAAATTCAATTTCGAAACCATCATTTATCATTAAAAAAAATTTTAAAATTAATAAAAAAAATAAAAAACAAATAGCAAACCTTAAGTGTCTGGGTTTCGCTATTCAAAATTTAACTAATTTGATCACAATTAAAAAGGGAGACGAAAGTACGGTGAATTATGTTAAACAGGCCTTTGACAAATTAGTTGACTCATTTGAAGAAATGGATTCATAAAGTCAATTAATTTCTATTGCTTTTTTCAAAATTTGACTATAACTAAATAAAAATGCACAATATTAATTTTATTATTATACAAAGAACTTCAAAAATGCAATTGCTTTTTTCAAAATTTGACTATAACTAAATAGAAATGCACAATATTAATTTTATTATTATTATTATCCAGAAAACTTCAGAAATGCATAAGTGTGTAACATGTAATAAAGTCTTCACTAGAAAGGATAATTTATTGCGACATAATAAAAAACATGTTAACGGAAATTCCACAAAACTCAACAGTTGGTTGAAAAAACCAAAGCTTGTTAAAGGTAAGAACATTTTATTTTTTCATGTTATATTTTGTAAAATATTTTTTTCTTAATTTATAGATTCTACAAATATTGAAAATATTGTAAAGAATGCAAGAAAAATATAAACCAAAGTCTATGGGGTGGACATCTTCGATCTAGTGTGCACAAGAACAATTCCAAAATAGGCTTGGAGGAAGGTGTTGAAATTATCAAGTCAGCATTCAGGGAACGAATAATATCTTATAGGATTTCCTCACACCAAAACTTCATAAATGTGAAAGAGTATTTTCAACATTTGGAATACAAAATTGCACATCTAATAGATCAAGAACTGCAGAAACATAAATGTATCAAGCTAAATATGGAACTGTTCGGTTTCTATTTTAACCCCAGCAGCGACAGCTATGATGTCAAATCTTTTAATGCGCCGTTCCAAGTCATTTGCCAGGGATATCAGAAAAAAGAACTGTTAGAGCAAATCTGCACCATTATTGACCAGAAAGCTGACGAATTTGCAGAAAGAGATTCAGGTAAAGAATTTATTTTCGATTTTACAACAGCAACAAAAAAAGTAATTTTTTAATTTTTACGTTGCAGGATGGGCTTTGATGAATTTACTTCATTTGGAAATTAATGTTAACAAGCACAATCCGCTGAGAGCCTCATCTTTTATCGAACTTCCTCAAGAGATCAAGAGACGTCAAGCTGTGATCAACATTAGGAATGATGACAACTTTTGCTTCGCCTGGGCAGTTGTGTCTGCTCTTCACCAACCAAGCGGATTAGATTTTGAAACTTCATCCTACCCACACTACTCTTCTGTTTTGGATATGTCAGGTATAGAATTTCCAATGTTGCTAAAGAACATTAAGATTTTTGAAGAAAAAAATAACATTTCTATTAATGTATATGGATTAGAAATTATAAATCCTAAAAAGGGGTATGAAGTAATTGGTCCACTTTATTATTCATCGAATAAAAAAAATCAACATGTCAATTTATTGTTAATAAGTGATGATGATGAAAAAACTTTTCATTATTGCTATATTAAAGATTTATCAAAACTAGTTTCTGCACAAATTTCTAAACATCACGGAAAAAAATATATTTGCGATGGTTGTTTACAATATTTCCCTACAGAAGAAAATTTATTACAACACAATAGCTATGATTGTGATCATTTACGAATTAACCTACCTTCTAAAGAATTAATAAAAGATAAGTTTGGAAACTATTCATATGATAATATTTTGAAATTTGTAAATTATCATAAACAAATGAAAGTTCCTTTCGTGGTGTATGCAGATTTTGAATGCATTTTAAAGCCTTTAAATAATGACAATGTTGATAAAAATCCTAATACTTCATACACCTTAAAACAATATGAACATATTCCACATTCATTTGCCTATTACATTAAATGTTCATTCGACGATAATTATTCTAAATTTGAAAAATATAGAGGTCAAAATTGTGATACATTATTTATAAATTCTTTAGAAAGAGATGTGTATAACATATACAATAAATATTTAAAGACTCCTAAAAAGATGATTCCTTTGAACGAACTGGACAAAATTTATCATAACTATGAAACAGTTTGTCATATTTGTAATAAACCTCTTTTAAATGACAGGGTTGCAGATCATTGTCATATAACCGGTCTTTATAGAGGTCCAGCTCATTCACTCTGCAACATAAATTACAGAATACCTAACTTTATTCCAGTTATATTGCATAATTTGCGTAATTATGATTCTCATCTATTTCTTAAAAAATTATGCTTAAACAAAGAACAACTAACAGTTATCGCACAAAACAAGGAAAAATATATTTCATTTGAAAAGCTTATTCATGTGGATAACTATTTTGATAAAAAGACACAAAAGGCTAAGAAAAAAAATATATCATTAAGGTTTATTGATTCTTTTCAATTTCTATCCCATTCTTTATCAAAACTCTCTGAAAGCTTAAAAGATGAACAATGTAAGGAAATAAAAAAAATTTTCAATGATGAAGAAAGATTTAAACTTATTCGGCAAAAAGGTGTATTTCCTTACAATTATATTGATGATTATTTAAAATTAGAAGAAACAACTTTACCTCAAAAAGACCAATTTTATAATACTTTAACGGATGAGCACATCAGTGATGCAGAATACCAAAGAGCTGTAAAGGTTTGGCAATTGTTTAAATGTGAATCTCTTGGTCAATACTCCGACGTTTACTTACTCTCTGATACTTTACTTTTGGCAGATATTTTTGAAAATTTTAGAAGCACTTGTTTATCCACATATAAGCTCGATCCAGCTCATTTTTACACTTTTCCAGGTTTATCTTGGGAGGCGTGTTTGCGTTATACTGGAATAGAGTTAGAATTGTTAACTGATCCAGATATGATACACTTTTTCAAAAAAAGCGTTCGCGGTGGTGTGAGCTCTTGCATTTGTAGAAAATCTGAAGCTAATAATCCATTTCTTTTAAATTTTGATCCTTTAAAGCCAACTAAATACATAATTTATTATGATGCAACAAATTTGTATGGTTATGCAATGTCACAGCACATTCCAACGGGAGATTTTGTTTGGTTAACAGATAAAGAAATCAATGATTTAAATATTATGAATATTTCTAAAAAATCTAATAAGGGATATGTTTTAGAAGTTGATTTAGAATATCCTACAAGTCTACATTCCTATCATAACGATTTTCCGTTTTGTCCAGAAAACTTTAAACCGCCAAATTCTAAATGCATAAAATTAATACCCAATTTAAATGATAAATCAAAATATGTTATTCACTATCAATTATTAAAACAATGTTTGGAACATGGACTCAAGTTAACTAAAGTTCATAGAGTTTTACAGTTTTCTCAATCTGATTGGTTGAAAAAATATATAGACTTGAATTCAAGATTAAGAAATGATTCAAAGAATGAATTTGATCGTAATACTTACAAGTTGGCAAATAATAGTATTTATGGCAAGACTATGGAAAATGTTGATAGGAGAATTGACGTAAGACTTGTTACAGAGTGGAAAAAAATAGAAGAAAAGATGGTGCTGAGAATTTAATTGCAAAACCATATTTCAAGGACTTAACAATATTTTCTGAAAACTTGGTAGCTATTCAAATGCAAAAGATTCAAGTTACTTACAATAAACCAATATATGTAGGCTTCTCAATATTAGATATATCTAAAACTGTCATGTATGATTTCTTTTATAATTTTTTAAAACCTCTTTATCAGGAAAATATTTCACTTTTATACACCGATACCGATTCGTTCATTTTAGAAGTCACAACTCCAAATATTTATTCTGACATGATAAAAAATATTCACAAATTTGACACATCTAATTATGAATTTAATAATATTCATGAAATGCCTATTACAAAGTCAGTTATAGGAAAATTCAAAGATGAATATGCTGGTGAACCCATTACTACTTTCTTTGGTACTGGAGCAAAAGCATATTGTATTAAAACGGAAAACAGTTTAACAAAAAAAGCAAAAGGTGTTAAAAAAAGTGCAATTAAAAAGCAGTTGGATTTTATTCATTATAAAGATGTTGTTGAAAATCATTCTAAAACCTTTTGTTCAATGTATGTTTTTCGATCTAGACAACATACAATTTTTACAGAGTTAATTAATAAATTGGCTTTGAGTTCCGAAGATGATAAGCGGTATAAAATTCCCTATAGTTTTAATACATTAGCTTGGGGACACCAAGATATTGCTTTGTATCAATGGAATGCAGAACATGAAGATTTAGATATATTTATGTAGATATTATAAGGTATTTAAATTTGTTGTTTTTGAAACCAAAGTTAGTCTTCATAAGTCTTTCACAAAATGTGCTTAGAAACTTTTGACAAAGAAATTGATAACAGTTATTTTAAAACATATGAAAAACGACTTTCCACTTTTAAAAAATGGAAAGGAAAATTGAGACCAGAAGTGTTAGCTGGAGCTGGCTTTTACTATACTTCAATCAATGATATTTGTAAATGTTTTTATTGTGGTATTGAAATTTTTGATTGGTTAAGTTATGATGATCCTATTGTGGAGCATAAGAAATTTGCTAGGAATTGTGATTTAAATAACTGTTTATGGAAAAATAGGAATCGAATAATTGTAACCATTCAAAATAAGTCTTCAAGCTACACATTTTATATAGTATTATTAATATCCTTATTTATGAACTTTTACATATATTTAAATTAAGTATTTTATTGTTATTTTTTTACAACTGCTTTTGCTTTCGTGGTGAAAGTATCTGCTTAATGTTAATAAATTTGGAATATTATTATTAATTTGTTTTAATGACTATCAGTAGATCTCAATTTATTCTTCTTTATTTTATTTTCCAAAATGTTTTTTATGTTCATCATCCCCCTGGCGTAACACAGTGTGAAATATGTTTTTCTAATAAAACAGACGTCACTCTAAGTAAATATTGTAAATTTATGAAAATTGGATTAATTAACAATAGTACAATTAGTTGGATGGAACGAATAAATGGAAATGAAAATGCAAGTAAATTTTTTAAAATTTTGTATCATTATCCAAATCGATCTATTTTTGATACAAATTGGATAGAAAGGTTAGAGTTTAAAAATAATCAGTTACAAATTTTAACCCCCAACTGTACCAATTATTATGACGGATTCAAAAATTATTACTTTTCCATCATTAGTGTTACATTAAACTTTGCATTATTTTTATACATTACCATTTTAATTATTTATCTTTATTATAAATTTCAAACTGGAAATCTATTTTTTCATTAATCCATTTTAAACGAAACTTTAAAGAAAGTGGGGATGAGAATATTTAAGTACAAGAATAACACAATATGTTTCAGTCTCGTTTAGTCATTATGAACAACGCCGTGGTTCATAAACCTTTGGAAACGCTTCTTAATTCAAAAATTTATTTTTTAAATAATTCTTTGTCAAAATTTGTTCTTGTTGGCATTAGTTTAAATGATTTTTCTCCAAAAATTGTAATTGGTGGAAAAACTGGATTTTCAATCGCACTAACCGAAGAAAATTGGAAAGACATTTGTGTTCATCAAGGAATTATTGTAAACAATTTCTACTTTCCTCAAGTTGATCAAACCAGTGTGAATATAAACAACATTCATCTGCAGGTTCAGAAAATAAATGATACCCCTGTTCTACAAATTACAAAAGGCCCACACTTCATATACTTAGGACAAGAGTCTTTGGACAATTTGTGGCGATTAAAGGAAATTATTGATTATAGATTATCTATACTTAAAAGGCAAGAATTCAATACATATTTCAAAATATTTCAAAATAATATTTCATCTGATTGTGGCGACTTGTGTACGCATGTTTATAATATAATAAGTCCAACAGAAAATCCTAACAGTGAAAATGTTTCAACTATGATGGAATTACTTGCTTTATATCCTGAACAAATGGAAAACAAATTGAAGCAAAATGGAACAAAACGAAAATATTACGAAGAAAACAATGAAAATGGATCAAAAAGAAAAAAATTACGAAGAAAACAATATCTTTTCTGGAAGAGAACAATAAGGTGCATGTGTTAGTGAAGTGGAGCTTTGCTTACAGACAAGCCCGTAGGAGTAACTTTCAGATGTGGTACTTAGATAGACTCCGTTTTGAAAAAAGAATAAATGATTGTAAACTTATTCTAGATTCGATATTATCTGAGGAACATAGAAATAAAATATATTTGACACGTTTTAATAAAAATTGTATTTGATGTTTTACTTAATAAAATTTTAGTTTAGTAAATGTGAATTTTATTTGAAATTAATTAGCACATTAAGACTTTGTAATTTGTATCAGCTAAAGCATAAAGTGAGGAACAGAAATAAAACAAATTTAACTAAAATTTAATTTCAATTTAATTAAACAATATTTTTTTTATCAATCCATGTATTATATTTTTTATCAAGTCCTAACCATTTCACATAAACTTTGTTTCCTTTCCTTCTCAAAATCTTCTCAATAAGATACACATCGGTATGCTTTACTTTTAGTAATTCTTGCTCATAAAAACCACCCAGAATGTCCTGATTATCTTCGTCTTGAATTAAATATGTCCAAGGGTTTGTCATCTTAACTTCTTTAATGTGGAATATCTCATTTGACCAATTTGGTGTGTAACCTTTT
Source organism: Kuschelorhynchus macadamiae (assembly GCA_030620095.1). NCBI lineage: Eukaryota > Metazoa > Arthropoda > Insecta > Coleoptera > Curculionidae > Kuschelorhynchus > Kuschelorhynchus macadamiae. Next base: position 837,858 of record JAUTXW010000521.1, on the reverse strand, counting down.
GAAAATGCCTCTCGATGCTTGCTTATTCGTACGTGATCACCCACTTTAAACTTTGGAGATTTTATATCTAACGTTTTAGCATGAGTAAATGCAGATTTCAAGATTCTATTTTCATTTGTTTTATTTACTTGTTTTGGCTTCATTCCTATTGAAGAATGTTTTGTATTGTTATAATCTTTTACAATATCCGCTAATATATTAAACCATTTGTAATTTCCTTGAATGCTAAATATTTTCCACATATTATTCTTTAAAGTCCTGTTCACTCTTTCTACTATACTCGCTTTCAAATTGGAAAACGTGCTATAATGGTTAATTCGAAATTGTTGCATCAAATTTTGAAAATTTACATTGAAAAACTCTCTTCCTCTATCCGTTTGCAAGTTTTTTGGTGGAGTTTTTGCACTGATTAATATTTTTTTCATTGCCGCTGTTACGTCTTTTCCAGATTTAGATTTTAACGGTTCGGCCCAAACATACTTAGAAAATACATTTATGGTAATCAAGATATATTTAAATCCCTTATTAAATTTGGCATAGGGTAACATTTCAACCAAATCAGCTTGAAAAAGATCATTTAACCCTGTCACTACCACCCTTCTGCGTTTGTAGTTTTTTCTAGCAGGTTTATGTAATTCATTAACGACTTGCTGTTTAACGGTTGTCATGACAACAAACTTGTTTATTCAATTTTAAGGAAGTTCACTTTCTATGTTTTGTAATAATTCGAAATATAACTTTTATATGTTTTTTCCCATTCATTCAATTTATCAATTTGTATTGTATAACTTTTTTCATTTAAAATTTTACTAATTTTAGTAATCTCCTTTTCTAACGCATTAAAGGATTTTTTTATCTCTCCAGTTAAGAAAGTAGTTGATCTACTATCACTATTTTTTAATTCCTCCTCTGTTTTATTTAATTCTTGTTCTAATTTCTTAATTACACTGGACATTATATTTTCCAAGGAAATATATTGTTGATTTTCTTCCAAAGTGAGTTGGTCAATTGTTCTACTGTTAAGAATGCTATTTTGATTTCTTTTTTTTCATCATCTAACCTTTTTATAAAAGTTCTTAATTGTTTAATTTTTTCCTTGTGTTTTTCAATTATTACTTCTCTTATATTTGTTTCCATTATTTTATTAATTTTGTTGATATCATCACTTAATTTTTTGTCTTCCTTTTTAACATGTTCATTTAAAAATTGCAAATCTTTACTTATTTGATTTAGCGTTAGCAACTGTTTATTAACGTTTTCAATTGAGGTATAACATACTTTAATCTGGTTTTCATACTTTAAAAAATTTTCATCAAAAACCTTAAGCTTTTTAGCAAAGATTTCATTATTTGTTTCATTTTCACCTAATCTCCTTTTTAAATTATTAATGTCACTTATTCTCTCTTGATTTTGTTTTGAAATATGGCGTCCAAATTTATCAACTGTCATGTTGAGCTTTCATTAAACAATAAATATGATTATATTTGATAGCTGTTATTTATAGTATTACTTTATCTTCTCTTAATTCTTCAATAATAGAGATAATCTCGTTACTATGAGCATTATTTCCCGCATCACTTGATGAAATTAATAAACGTAGCCTATCAACAATTTCGTTTACATTATTCCAGTATACATAGTCTGTATTTGATCTGTTTGTTTTCAAAATTAATCCCTTTCCTGTAGATTTGGCTCTAGTTGTTCTAAACGGAGGTTGTGGTTTGTTAAATGCTGTAACTAATCTTGGCAAGGTTTTTGTCTTTGTAATCCCCTTTCTTTGTAAATATGGTCCTATTATTGTAACATATTTGTGTGATGTATTTCCTTGAACTTGTTCATTTGAATCAAAATTCCTACGATATACATTTGTTTTAGCTAGAATGTTCATGTAATTATCTAAATCTTCCTTCTTATAACCTATCGGTTCTTTTTTGAAAAGCAATTCGTATAAACCTGGCGTGCCTGTGTACGTTATTCCTCCCACTTTAATGTCCTTTCCAATAATTTCTACCGGTATCTGTGTTAAACCAAAAGAAAACTTATCCGTTTCGAGGTCATGAACTATTCCGTAATAATGGTCAAATTTATGTTGTGTATCTTTCACACCCTCATCAATATATGATCTGGGTAATTCATGAAAATCTGCTAAGTAATCTTTATATGATGGTGTACCAACATAGGTTTGAATTGTTTTTCTAGTTTGTTCCAATATGTCTGACAAGTTTAAATTTGTTGTTGTGTCACTAGAAGGATCTGAAGTTTCTGCTATAACAGTTGATGACAATGGTTGTACTACAGGAGAGGAAGAAGTGATACTACTGTCATTTAAAAATGTTGGTAGTTCTGTAGGGAGTAACGGAGTTTTTCCTGTTTTCTGAATATTTTTCGTCGGAGTTGATGTTTTATAAAGCTTTGTAGGTGTTTTGAATTCTTCATACTTTGAAACTCTTTCTTCTTTTAAATCGAATGGTTCGGATTTACCAATACTTGAAATTAGCTGTTTAAGTGGTTGTGTTATTGGTCTATAAGTTTGTTCTAATTCGGACTGAGCAGTAGAAGTAGCTAATTTCAAGCTTTGATATTTCTGCTTCACGGCTTGTCTCGATTTTATTAATTCTCGAGCTAAACGTTTATCCATGCTGTACAAGTTTTAAATGAAATAAAACTGCAAATTTTTTACTTTTATAAATATATAAAGGAATCGAATTTACTCCTATATCTGCCGTGATTTACTTCACAATCTTTGTCAATTACAAGAAAGCCATATGGATCCATCCAACAGTTAGCACAAATATTTTTAAACTGATCAAATGTCATATCCAATATACAGTGGTCATTATATATATGTTTTAAACTCAAACAGTCCTGTTTAAATAAAATTAATAAGTTTGCATTTTCTCGAATTAGACGTTTAAGGATTGAGGAATATCCTTGAAAAATAAAAAAACAATCGGTGTTTCTATGCCTTCCATGCGTGAAATAGTCCCTAATAATAGATTGATTATGACAAGGAATATCATCAAAAATGATAACGGAATTTGGCTTTATCTCATGAGGTGAAATAATGTTCTCATCGCTATCATATTCAAAGTATCCAATTTCTTTCATAGGCTTTAACAACTTCCTTAAATATTCATATTTTGGTTGATCTAATGACTTTGAATAAACATAGACATTTTCAAACCTAATTCCATTAGGATGCTCGAGCAGTGTAAGCATAACGTTGGTTTTACCGCTACCACTGCAACCAACTATAAGCCCTCTTTTTGAACCACCGCAAAATAAGTCACCATGTTTTCTCAACTGTTTACTTAAAATTTTTTCGTCATGATTATTTACTGGTAATGAGAATTTTTGTTTTTCAATCCTCATTCTTAATCACACTAGTAAATATTTTTAGCTGTAAAAGTATTTATACCAGAAAAATGTCAATGTGTTTTTAGTATAAAAAGAACTTCAATGACTGTGGGTCGTCATAAGTTGAAAAAAACTATTAAAAGACGTAATAGAAAAGGCTCTGGTTTAGTAAATAAATTAATTAGTAAATTACCTTTCGAAGTTCATATACCAGGATATAATTATTGTGGTCCCGGCACCAACTTGGAAAAAAGATTAACTAGAGGTGACGTTGGTGTAAATCCATTGGATTCCGCTTGCAAAGAACATGATATATCTTACTCTCAGACTGAAGATTTATCAAAAAGACACATATCTGACCAAATATTAGAAAAAAAAGCCTGGGATAGGGTAAAAGCTAAAGATTCTTCTATTGGTGAAAAAATTGCAGCTTTAAGTGTTGCAGGAATAATGAAGGGTAAAAGAAAGTTCGGTTTGGGATTAAAAAATACAAAAGGGGGTAAACTTAAATTGAGAAAAAAACGTATCATTCGAACACCCAAAAAAATTGGAGGATTTCTACCTCTTTTGTTTCCCATTCTTGGCGCCCTGGGTGCACTAGGTGGAGGCGCGGCAGGAATTGCTAAGGCAGTAAATGATGCTAAAGCAGCTAAACAGCAACTAGAAGAAATACATAGACATAATATTGCAATGGAAAATGCTTCTAAAGAAGGTAAAGGATTATATATTAGACCATATAAAGGAAAGGGACTATTTATTAGACCTTATAAAGGAGGATCCGTCAAAATGAAAGCAATCAGACAAAAAAAAAACTCAAAATAAGTTTTCCAAAAAGAGCACTTACGAACAATGATATTATTAAATATGTAAAGCTGTTAAAAATAACTGGCTTTAGAGGTGTTTTTATGCTCGATGAACTTCCAAAAAAAATTAATCTGAAAGAATGTGGTATTGTAAATTTGGATAAAAAACAAAATAAAGGATCTCATTGGACTGCTTATATTAAAAATAACAAAAATGTAATATATTTTGATAGTTATGGAAATTTAAAACCACCTTTAGAACTTCTCAAATATTTTAATTCGAATGGCAAAGTGGATGTATTTTATACTTATGAAAATAAACAAAAATTTAATTCATATAACTGTGGTCAACTATCCCTAAAATTTTTGCAAAAAAATATATAAACTCATTATTTATTGTAATATCTCATTCATAAATAAACTGCAATGTCTACCACAATTGCCATATCAGGAAACAGTTCTGTTTTGTCTGCTGATTTTAATCCGCCCATATATTTAGAGGATGAAAAACAATATTACCTGGGTTTAGCTGATTTTGAAACGTTTATGACTATCCCCAATATAAAAGAAGGATATAATAAATTTTATATAGATAATAAAGTAATTGTTATTCCCGACGGAACTTATGACATTACAGATATAGAAACATACATAAGAGAAAGTATAGAAGATTTATTTCCGAATGAAAAAATTTTTTTTCTTTTAAAAGCAAATGTTAATACTCTAAAAACTTTTTTAATGTGTAGTAGAATAATTGATTTTACCAAGGAAGATTCGATAGGAAAAATGTTGGGTTTTAATAGCAGGATACTAGAAGCTATGAAAGAGGAAGAATCAGATAATGTTGCAAAAATAACTAAGGTGAATGCTATTTGTATTGACTGTAATATTTGTGTCGGTTCTTACAATAATGGTAAACCTGTTCATATTATTCACCAGTTTTATCCAACTGTAGCTCCAGGGTATAAAATAGTTGAATCTCCTTTGCCCATTTTGTATTTTCCAGTTAGCGTCAAAGCAATTAACAATATAACAGTTAAAATAGTTGATCAAGACGGAGAACTTATCAGTTTTAGAGGAGAAACTATAACAGTAAGGTTGCATTTACAAACAAGTGAAATATAAAATGGTTGTTAGATATAATAGAGCCCTTGGGATGAGACTTGCCCCTACCACTATCAACAAAGTAAAAACTTATAAAAAGAAAAAGCCTAAACAACAGTTCAGTATCAAATCCAACACCAACAAGTTAAGACGAGATAATCGTAAATTTCTCACATCCTTGGGTTTCACTGTTTTAAAATAATGAACATATTAAACGTAAACGAAAAGCTTTATGTAGACAATTCCATCGTCAGTTCTGAGCTTCACACATATCAACCATATATTTCTTCAAAATTCGATTACAATGATGAAATAAGGATCCCAATTCAAGAACTCGATGCTTACACTCTACCATCAGATAGTTTACTTTATATCGAAGGAAAATTAACTAATACAGAAGGTAAATATAAGAAAGAATTGCTATTTATTAACAATGGTATAGCCTTTTTGTTCAGAGAAATCCGCTATGAACTAAACGGAATTACTATAGATTCAATAAGAAATGTTGGATTAGCATCAACCTTAAAAAGCTACCTTTCTCACAATACCAACGAAAGTTTAAAACTGGAAAATGCAGGTTGGTTTCCACATCGGAAAGAAGGTGATACAATTTTAGTTGATAATGATGGAAAATTCTCCGTATCCATACCACTAAAAATGCTTTTAGGATTTTTTGAAGATTACAGAAAAATTATTATGAATATGAAACAGGAATTGGTTCTTATTAGATCAACTGATGATTTAGATGGTGTTATTTTCAAAGAAGATCCGGCACACCTTGTTACTGCTCCTGACACTCCATTGGTTACTTTCGATAAAATTTATTGGAAAGTTCCTCACATTTTAGTTGATATGCCACAACAACTTGCTCTATCAAAAATATTAGAATCAAATAAAGATATATTGATAGGATTCAGGAGTTGGGAACTTGTTGAATATTCTTCTCTAACCGAAACAACCCGTCACACATGGCCGGTAAAAACAACTAGTAAACTAGAAGCTCCTCGTCATGTTGTGATTGGCTTTCAAGAAAACAGAAAAGGGAAAATTGTTAAAGATATGAGTAAATTTGACAATATTACCTTGTCAAATATTAGAGTATATTTAAATTCTGAAAGATATCCTTATCACGATTTGTACTTAAATTTCGAAGAAAACAAATTTTCTGCTTTATACGAAATGTTTGCCAACTTTAGACAGTCTTACTATGGTGTTCCAAATGAACCCATTTTTAATCCTGAACAATTCAAAAACATTAGTCCTATTACACATATTGATTGCTCCCATCAAAAAGAAACAATTCAAACGGGATCCGTAGTAATGAGAATTGAATTTGAGACACACAATGCAATTAAAAAAGATACTTCTGCTTATTGTCTTATTTTACATGACAAATTATTTAGCTACAACCCTCTTACTAAAATTGTGAAACAATTATAAACTTTATCCCCACTATTTTCATATTTCGATTTAATTTAAAGAAATTTTCAAAAGCTTTTAGTTTTAGTCATGACATCAAAACTACAACTACAAATTGAAAAATTTATTTTTAAAATTAATCAACTGAAAGAAGAAATTGCAAATTATTCAAGTAAAAAAAGTCTCATTAAAAAATTTGCTGCTTTGAAAATATGAGATTGGTTATAGATATTCAAGGATTCAAGGATGAAAAAAATAAATTTATACCGAAAGAGCTTGCAGCTTTTGATGGTTATGAAATGACTCATTACATTTTTAAAAGGCCTTTTCCAATGGAGTTTCTTTCACCTGATTGTCACAAGCAGGCGGTATGGTTAACGAAAAATTATCATTGTATACATTGGAATAATGGATTTACTCCATTACATCATTTCCCAAAAATAATTGAAACACTTACGAAGAAAGCAGATTTTGTTTTTGTAAAAGGAAGCGAAAAAAAGGATTTTATACAGAAATATTCTAAAAAGCCTGTGATTGAAATAGATGAACAACCAGCGCTAAAGCTAATGGAACCAAAATGCTTCTATCATTCAAAATCACCTTGTATGTGTGCTTTGACAAATGTGTTATTTTTATATGACAATTGTTTTATGAATGAATAAAAATATAAAAAACTTAATTACCTTTTTATTTTGCATTAACCAACCATGATTGAATACAATTAATATGATACCTTAAATCTAATTTTCTAAATTCATTTAAAAGTTCATACTCATTTTTATATTTTAAATAATCATTACAAAATTTAGCGGCTAATTTACATTGTTCCATTCGATCTATATTATTAACATATGCTGACAAATCTTGTGCTTCTGCGTCTTCTTCGCCTACAATTGATAAATATTGGAAGTATGCAGCAGATATAATAAACTCTTCATACATTTCAGTAACCATTTGCTCCATTGTAAATATTATTAAATTTATTCTTCCTTTTCAATTTCTTGAAGAATAGTATCCTCGTCAATAAATTGCTTCAAGTCTTTTAAATAGTAACCAAAGCCAATATCTTTTAGATCTTGAATAAGTTGAAAAAAATTTAATGTTTCAATGTATTTGTTGCAACAGAGGGCAGCCTTTACGAATTCCTCAGATTGATTACAATAAAAGTCTATCCACTCCGGACCACTTGCCATACAATATGAGAAATAGGTTTTTGAAAGATTACTAAATTTCTCCTCTAATAATTTAACTGCAATCAGCAACTCAGCCATTTCATTTATTTAACATAATATTTTAAATATGTAGGGGGACGTCTCTTGCGAATAGGATTAACTTTCTTTGATAATACCTGTTTTTTATCTTCGTATAATTGAAACCTCTTTTGGGTTGCAATAATAGCAGGTATAAATTGGCAATCTTCTCCTATAAATTCTATTAGGTGGCTTAATTCTCCTACAAAGTATGATTTCCCAAATGTATTGAAAAACGTAGTAAGGCTTATAATTCCTTCTAAATAATCATCACAACAGTCAATTGCTTCCAAATAATCTCGTTTCAGTGGATAAAACAGCTTGGTGTATTCATCTTTCGAAATCACTTCAAAGAAATTGAGATATTTAACTTTTAACTGTCTGATAGTTGTAGTTAATTTTTCGCGATTACACATAATTCACTTATTACTTGACACATTTTTTCTTTTTGTTTTATACAAAATTGGTGGAAAAATTCAAAAATAACTTTTTACGCAACTCGAGCACAGCTTAGTAAATGTGCCTCGGCATACTAAAATGATCATGATGCACCTATTTATAAGACTTAAGAATGCAAAATCAAATGTGGGAGAACAAAGAGAAAAAATTAAAAATATGATGCGAATGAGAATAAAAGGGGAGGAAGTTAAGAATGAGGGACATGAGAGAGAGGAAGAGGAGGAGGAGGAGGCGCTCCCATATTATAACTACTGATATTATCTAACCAAAAACTGACTACGCCACTGCATTTTACGCAAAAAACTCTATCGATGCTAGTTTTCACCTTTTCAGTAAGTTGCCAGGCCATCGAGATACGAGGGGTACCTGAAAACGCAAAATTTTCAATTTCACCCTGTATCTCAAAAACGAAAAGGGCTAGGAAAAATTTGTTTGTGGCTTCTTTGGTTTCACAAAAAAGTAGCACAGTGTTGCGAAAACCGTATCTCTCTATCTTCACTAAAGGCCGGGACACACCTATACAACCTTATCAAATTCAAAAAATAATTTATTCATTACAAAATTTGAAGAACACTACATTTTTAGGCGACAAACTAACTGGAAACGTATTTCTGAATTAACATTTTGTAACAAGTAGGGTCCATTTGAAAATTAAAAATCAACATCTTCTAACAAGAAGGCTTATTTTAAAATTAACAATCGTTACCATAGAGTTTTAGTGGGATGTTGACTTCCGTTTCTGTCAATAATTTAATGTTCATCTTCATTGGAATTTCTGCAAATATAGGTTCGCGAAAAAGTTGTAACCAAAATGAACGACAAGTCATTATTAATCTTCATAGGAAAGGCTATTCGTGTTTAACGCTGCTCATCATGTTAGGATTCATGGAACTACTAGAACTGTTCCTAGGAAGTGGCGTCCCAGAAAAACGAGTATGGAAATATCGTCGAATTGTTCGCATTTCTAAGGCAGACCCTCACAAGTCAGCAGTTGATATTTGGAAAGAAATTCTTGTTGAAAATCCAAGGGAATTTATAACATTTTCAAATTTATGTATAATTATTTAGTTTATAGTAACAGTGAGGCAATTACTAAATTTGGCTAGTTATATAGTTACTGATTTTTACACAGTGTTCTAACACCATCCTGTCGAATAACTCTACGAGTTGGATTTTTCCAAATTTACATATCATACACTTTATAACAGAAAGTTAATAAGATCTTTATTAATAGGGTGTTACTATTGAAAGTGACATAGTTTGAATCTATAATTAGTTTTTGTTCATAAGATACCGGCCTTCTTTATTAATGAAAATAACAATTTTTTCATTTACAAAAAAATATTCTGTTTTTCTGGTTTCTTCTTTCAGTCCATTTCACTCACATAAATTATGATAAACATATTTACTCTCTTCTTTCTTGTAAATATCAATTTAAGACTTTGAGAACACTCGAACTATTAGAAAGTTTCAGTTGACATAACTTTTTGTTTTCATCTCTCCAAGCTGCTTTTCTTTATGTTTGCTTGGTACGGAATGTTAAACAGACATTTTGCTTATGGTTTTTCATTATTTTAAGCACATTAGTAATCTGAAACAAAATTGAACATTATAACTTTGCAGTTAAATATAACCTTTAAAATATCAAGACTTTTATGTAAATTACATTTTACATACCTCAATATGTTTTATTCATAATTCATTGGATTACATTTTGTAAAGTATTTTCAACTTCTCTAAATTAAGACAAAAGAAATTTGTTTTTGCTTTGTTTATAAATATTCGGAATTTGCCTGCCTTTCTCTTCTGTCACTATGGTTTCATTAGTTTCTTATTTTTCGGCATCCAGCCAGCTTTGACAGTGTCTGATTTTTTCATTTAAGTCATGATACAAAGAAAACAAGATATGCTAAATCGCGGTCACAAATTTGTCCAGTTCGCGCATGACGTCACGCGGTTCGTAAAATTTAAATTTAACATATTGGGATATGGGATTTTTCGTGGTTTTCTGCATATTAAGTTAGATATGAACTTTAAACATGAACAAATGTTGACGATTTATCTATACTGGTACGTTTTATACAATAATTTTATACGAGAGAATATTTTACAGCTTCCTGAGGTAATCAAAAAGTAGCTATAGTGAACTAGATTTGCGGATTAAATATTAAATAACATGATTATATCAAAATAAACAGTTACATTTAAACATATGAGTAGAAATAAATAAAAATAGTTAAATACAGTAGGTTTTAAGAAAAAGAGGGTACTATTTTTCGCTTTTAAAAGGGTTTTATTTAACTTGACCAGTATATTTGTTTGTTTGTTTCAATCTTGTAACAGCTTTTTCAACCATTTTTATTATTTCCATTATTTTTAAATTTTGTACACACATTAAGCTTTTGTGACAATACATAATCAATACATTATGATAATTTCACCCCATAAGGGGTTGAAAGGGGCAGTTTTTGAATTTGGAGAAGGTGATAGGTAAAGAGACCATTCATTTAGAATCGGGAAGTTATGATAAGATAAAAAAGACTATAGAAAAAAACTACAAATTTAACCCCTAGGGGGTTAATTGGGGTGGTTTTTTGTATCTCGTGAACGGTAATAGGCTAAAATACCGTTCTTCACAACCGGGTAGGTAAGTATTTATGATGAATTCAAAAATAAAATGTATAGAAAAAAAATACAAATTAAGTCCTTATGTGATTGAAAAGGGTGTTTTTTTATTTCTCAAGAACATTAATAGATAAACATACCCTTCTTTTAGAATGGAATCAGAATCACTAATTACTTTTACCAAAGATAATAATAATATTATTATTTTTAGGTATTGCTTTTACATAAATTATTTTTTCTACAACGGTGCGTAAAGTACTCACCTTACGCACTGTTCAAGACGTGTAACATTTTAAAACAGTGCGTAAAGTAATTGAAAAATTTTAATATTTTGACAAATGTCAGTTTTAAAAATATGTCAAATTTACTTTACACTAGTGTGTAAAGGAATTGAAAAATTTGGAAATTTTGCTACGATTTTTTTGGTTTTAGAAAAAAATTTGTATGCTACTAGTGTGTAAAATACTACCTAATCATAACTTCACACACTTATCGCATAAAATAACTATTTTGATTGGGATAAAAAAAACACAGGTATAAAAATATTTATTTATGGGTACTGAAAAAAATAGATAAAACGATAAACAAAATATAATATGATGTTTTGTTTTATTTTATTAATAATGATGATTATTGATGACTCTATTGTATTAAATGCGATGCAAATAGAAAAAAAACTTTTTAAAAATATATTTTGATATCCATTTGTAAAAACTGGGTTTTTACAAAAAATAGTTTTCCAAAAACCTAATGTAATGAAAATATAAGGATCACTAAAATAATTACAAGTCTAATTATGCAAACAAAAGGGGCTATTTTGATTTTTTACAAAAATACATGGAATATTAAAATAAGCCTTAGTTCAGGGCTCTTAGTCTGAGTCTGCATACTAACTAGCTAACAATACTAACAAAATAATAAATAATACAATAATAAAAAAAACATTATTTAACAGTTTTTAACATTTTTCTTTTTTTTGAAAAATCTCTGTCTAACAATTCTTTATTTAAATTCCTCATGCGGAAAAACATTCGAGATCTAAAAAATATTTTTTTTACATTTAGGCTACAATCCACATTAGAACTGCGGTCAATTAAATAACTGATATATCCCTTACAAATATGCAGGTTATCAGCATTAACATTGTTAAAAATTGTCTCCAATTTTTCTATGTGCTGCATCATTTCCTCAGATGGTTTGTTCAAACCACCTTCAGACAAATGATCAACCCATGTTAAAGAATTGTCTAGAGTATTTGTGGAGGTAGACGCTGTTGGTTCTGACTTCTTTAGCTTGTGGCAGATAAACCCCGCTAAATTTTGTAAACCATCATAAGGTATGGAGTCCAGTTCTTGGTTTAAAGCATCAGAAATTGGAGGGTCTTCTGTAACTAGATGTCGAAAATGATCTTTACTTAAAACATTTTCTGTTTCCAAATCGGGGGTGTCGTCTGTCTGAGTATTACCTTAAATCAAAGAATTTGTGAATTTTCTCAAAGAAACAGATTTTAATATAAATTAAAATAAATAAAACTGAAAGTTTAGACCTAAGTCAGTGATGTGTTAAACAATAAAACGTTACTCCGGTATGCTTATTATTATATTTATTTATTATTGTTACGTATAGAAATAGGTTGTTTATGTCATTTTAACATGTTTCACATTTTTTTAATCTTTAAATTTTAATTTGTCTTATATTCTTGTTTTATTTTAATGTATTAATCTTTAATGTGTTTGAGACTTTGAGTTTTACTTATTTTAATTTTTGAGTATTACCTTCACTGAATAAGGCTCCTTCATTTCTTCCTAAAATATACGCTCTAAGGCGATATTTAAATTCAAGGGGGTTTGGATGGTCATGTAAACCTCCCTTTGATCTTATGACACCAAAAAAATTTTCCAGCACATCCTGATTCAAACGGTAGGTGAGGAGGTACTTATACCGTTTCTTTCTTTAAGATCTTCATACAACATTTTTAAGGATGAATTGGTAATCAGAATTCCCTTTTGAAAAGGTAATAATGTATTTTTACCTTCAACCCTGATAGAAGAAATGATATTGCTCATTTTATCTAAAATGTTGGTTTGAAGTTCAAGTGATAGGCCGTAAGCTTTTTTTCTTTCTCTGCTATCTTCTTCAGGCACTCTTACATTGAGAACGTCAAACCAGTCATTTACCTAAAAACAAAATACCATTAATCACAAAGTTGACGTTAGATCATACCAGTATTATACAAAAACTAGCATCCAACTTACATCCTTAAAAAATTCTGCACACTCCATCCAATTTTCATCCCCAAATTCTCCAAGCATTCCACATCTTGTAAGAGCTCTTGAAACGGTATGGGAAAATAGTTTTGTTGCCAGTTTCACTTTTTGCCTTTGGGCGTTAACATTTATAGAATCCATCGAAATTTTGTGAGCTATATTTAGGTCACTGGAATTAGTGATGCCTATTAGTTTCTCTATAATGGTTTTATTGATTTCTTTGCCATTTAAAATAAAACCCTGATCAACAAAGTGATTCCTTAATAATTTGATCAAATGTGGAACGTCTGCAAATACAAACACCTTTTGGTTGGATAGTGGATTTATAAACCAAGTTTGTGTTGTAGTAATTCCCAATTCTTTGTGCAAACCACGATTACCTCCACCTAAGTCACTTACTACTGCAACGACAGGGAATCCTGCCTTTTCTATGAACTTAAGGATTTCAAAAAGTTTGTCTTTCGTCATTTGGCAGTCATAATCGTAGAAAATGGGTTGCTTCCAATTACCAAATAAACCTCTTATAGTAGCTACTTGAATATAATTATAGGGCTTCAATGTCTGGTCGTTTACCTTGTCATATAAGTAAGCACTTCTAGTTTTAATTTCATCAAAGGATAAAACACACACTCTTTGTAGGTCAGTTAAATCGGTCTGTTTGACAATCATGAAAACCTGCAAAGAAATCCATCTCAATGTCCTTAATAAACCTTAGAGAAAAAAATAACAAGAATTTACTGGTGGCAAGACGATAAGTTTGGGGAAAATACATTTAACTTTTCTATCTTACCTTTTTAAAAGCTAATTAATGACAAACTAATCAATACCATTTGGACCAACGCACTGGACAATGGTAAAATATATCTCCGTCAATTTTCTAGTTTTTTTATATGTTGTAGCTTTATGGATATCAAAAACTAGCCCTTTAAAGTCATTTTAATTTACACAAGTTTTTTAGAGTCCATAAAGCTGTGATCAGACACATTTTTTTAAAATTAAATTGATTTTGTAAAAAAAAACAACTTTATAACAAAGTATATTAAAACCCCTAGTACACCCTGATTTCATTATCTTACCTGTTTTAAAATGCCAGGTTCCACCTTTATTTTTTTGGCCCATCCTCTAAGTGTTGAAACACAGGGTAATGGATAGCCTTTTTTTAATAAAAGCCTATAGGCTCGGGCACCTGCAGAGTGAATAACAATAGCCTATAAATAAAAATAAAAGTTATTGTAATAATGAAAAAAAAAAAATGGAAAGAAGACAGTATAGTTTGTGTAAAATAATTATTTATTGAAATTATTTGTCAACATGTTCACCTTTGAAATAAAAAAAATACATAAAAATTCAGCACAAAATACATTATCTTTCTTTTTTGTGTGCATACCGCAAACCTCTTCTTTGGTATTAATAAATTATTCATAATTTATTTTTATACTGACCTTAGAAATATCCTCTACAGTCCAGGTTACTCGTTTTTTGGGATATTTTAGTTTATTTACTTGGGAGTGTGAGAAAAAGTTTTTAAATATACCATTTTCATCTTTTAGTTCTGAATTTTCTTTTCTTAATTTTCTAATGATGTCATCTCTTTCATCAATGTCAGTGTTAGTACTAAAATAATTATAAATTATGAGTATATAGCACAGGCAGATAAGAGTCAATAGTATACATAAAATAACATCTTAAATAGCAAACACGAGGCAAAACAAAACATCATATTATAATGTGTAATACAGTCTAACTATTGCAAAAATAAACACATACCCAATATCTTTTTTGGGCTGGATATCGGTTTCATCGACAATAACTATGTTTCCAACACCATCGTTACTGTTATTGTTAGTCGTGCTACCCGCAAAACTATCTTCTTGATTACTACATTCACTACAACAAAACATTCTCTATGTATTAACACCTTCACCTATTAATATAAAATAATAAAATAAAATAACTACTAAAAAGTATCCCAAACCACAAAACACCAATAATAGGTTTAAATTAGTTTAGCCCTGACTAATCTACATACATATCATACATTTGGTATTCATACATTTTGGTATTTCACTCACCTAGCTTCCAGAATACTATTCACTAATTTGGTACGGTTTCTTTTATTCGCACGATCCTCTCTATTTTTTTTAGTTGAGGTCTTCATAGGTTTCTTTGGTAAATTCAATGTGGGTATTGCGTCCGGTTTCAGAAGGCGACGATTTCTCGCTGAATATCCCAAAAGCTCGAATCTTAAGTTTCTTTCATAAGAATCAGAGTGAAAATGTCTTGAGCAAATTCGCGCGTTTTTCGTATTCACCTTGTCCTCCCGTTTGCAGGCATTTACCCATTCCCGGCAAAGATTTTCATCGTTGGGAAACCGAAAAAACATTATCTCTCTATTAAAGTCTTTAGACTCATAGTCTGTATGGCAATTAGCCACCGAACAACGCATTTTAAACAAATATTCGTCCAAAATAAAATAAAAACCCGACCACGAACACACGACACAATGCAAATCAAATGGCGGTTAGATTCTATTTACGAACCACATGACGTATACGATTCGACTTCATTGGCCTTGAACCTGCGCAATGTCATATCTTCTTTTTCTTTGTATCATGCATTTAAGTCATAATTTTGGTTCTGCTCGGGAGCAATTCGCCAGCTGTATTCGGGGACACCGAATGTTATCGGGTTCTTACTCCCTTCTACTAGTGGCGCCCAGTGCTGCCCAAGTACTCGAATACTTTTACTCGTATTTTCATTACGGATAAAAATACTACTCGTAGTTTTTACTCATAAGTATTTTTTATTTGAAATACTTATTACTCGTGATTACGAGTACTTTTAAATGTATTCGTTAAATTGTACTCATATTGTACGAGTAAAAATTTACGAGTATTTCCTAATTCTCGGTAAACGTTTGATTTCATAGCGACAGCATGTGGCCCTTTGATGTGGCGCGGCAATCATGCATTCGGCACCCGCCAAAGTATTGTCGGCTCGTTGGCGCGCTTTACTTTTAGCGGCGATTCCGCGAAATTATTAGAATCTGTGGAGGGATGATGAAAATTAATCGTGTCCGTGTCGTGTATTTGTTCGTGTTCGGCAGTATTTTATTGCCCTTTGCCCTTCTTTGGCTGCGTGAGTTTGGTTTAATTTTAATTTTTCAATTGTGATTAAAACGATCTTGAGTATACTGTGTACGCATATCAGGTAAGTATTTGTTTAGTGATTTAGATTTTATTTTTTATTCATTTAGTAGTGTTACACTACTAAATTTTTGTTGCAAGAGTTATACAGTATATTTTTGCAACAAAAATTTATATTTTATTTCGTATCTAAAAAATTTTAATTGTTATGCTTCATGGGAATTGGAGTTTAATTATACAGGGTAAATAACTTAAGAAAATATTTTTTTTATAAATTTAAAATTTATTGTGTTGTGGGTTGGTGGCATATAAAATTACGGCTATTGTTTTATTATAAGCTTTTATTTATTTTGCCATGTATATTATGGTGTCGTGTACCTATGTAGTACGTACAGGGTGTTCCATCTTAAGTGTATACAAATCGATAAAAAAAAATATTTTTTTAAATACTTTCAAAATTTATTTTGTTGGAATAGCAATTTGTGTATTTAGAGCGCAAAGTGATACATTGCCGCTCTGAGCAAGAAGCGGCTATCTTGCGAGAGCGGCAATGTCACTTTGCACTCGAATTACACACAAGATTTTTTCTACAACCGGTGGTTTTGTAAACGTACTGAATTAAAATTTATTATTTTTGACTAATCATTTTTTTGACTCTGTATTTTTTGACTTTGACTTTGACTTTATAATTTTTATTTCATGGTTATTGTCCTACTGGTCATACTTTTATTGTACTTTGTCGCTCTAAAGCGACAAAGTAAATAAAACGCTCGCTCCTCGGAAAAGTGCTATTTTGTGCTTTCTTTTGCAAGTGCAAATTTGTACTTTGCGCTCGGTTGTAGAAAAAGGCCTTTAAAGCCAATTCTTTTGACAGGACCGGCTGTGATTCTTTTATAGCCCCCACCTAAAAAAAACATCTACAGTGGATTGCAGAAAGCTCTGTTAAAATTTAGTCAAGCAGGCCATTAAAATATTTCGAAACAGTTTTGAAATTTAATTTCTTATTTTTTAAAATGCTTTTATTTAAGAAAAAGTAACAACTAAACCTTGTTCTTGCATACATTTGACGTAAGGGTAAGCAGCACATTTTATTTAAGCAAACGAGAGCGTAAATTTGAAAAAGTCGAAAATTTCAGATGCTGTAAAGAAAAACACCTTGTATATTTCTTCCATCAATACGCTGGGAGGTAATGTTAACTTTTGAACTGTTTTGATATCAATTATAATAATCCCAAACTAAATTAAATGCTTATTAAAATTTGTAACAAAACTTAAAATATTTGTATTATTTTTCCGGACTATCAAGAACTTTCTGATAAGTAAATTTTCTTAGGTACATACAAGGACAAAGATGGAGAGTAAGAGTGGTGAAACTAATACTATTTCCGAGCATGATCCGTTCTCCGATTCAGGCAGTGAGTTTAATCCTACTGCCGAAATTGATAATGAAAGTAGTTCTGAATGTTCTGAGAGTGATATTGTTGAAATACCCAGTACATCGGCAGGAAAACGCAAGCGCAATTCTAAAAATAATGCCAAGAATATTCTTGATATTCCGGAAATACCTGCACATGCCAATGATAACGAGAATATGCTACTCAACATCCGAAAAAGGATTTCAAAAAATGCTATTCTGGACGGGAAATTTTTTGAGGTAAGGTCTAACGTTAATTTATTTTTATTTTTTTCAGTTATTAATATTTTATAGGTAAAAGAAATTACAGATTACAATCATATTGTGACCATTTGTCAAACTTGCCGCCCAAAAATAAAAGAAATTAAAGGTTCTGTAGTGACTACAACCAATTTCGTTAAGCACTTGAAAACATCTCACCAGAACGCCTATACAGAATATATTAAATATAAAAACGAAAAGAAAAGAATTTCTAGTGAAGAAAATATTAAACATAAAAAAGCGAAAACGATATCTGCTAAGAGTGCTAAGCAGCAAACTACTTTGCAAAAATTTATGGCAGGTCGGCAAGGTTCAAAAACGATAAGCATACAACACTATGAGTCCTTTATCAATAGTTGAAAATCCCAGTTTTAGGCAGCTTTTTGATGGATTTAATCTAGAAATTATTAGCAGAAATACTTTGACACGACGCATTTCGGAATTGTTTCAAGAAAGACAAGCAAAACTAAAATCCGATTTATTAAATGTCCAGTATGTTTGTACCACGGCCGATATTTGGTCTGGAAAAACAAGAAGTTTTATTGGAGTTACCTGCCATTGGATAAATGAAGATCTTAGCCGTCAATCAGTGGCCCTGGCCTGTCAGCGGTTTAGAGGTACTCATTCTTACGATCGAATTGCCACCGTTTTAGAAGACATACATATGAAATACGGATTAGACACAAATAAAATCGTTGCAACTGTCACTGATAATGGTTCGAACTTTGTAAAGTCATTCAAAGAATTTGGAGTTACCCTACCTGTTATATCTACTACGGAAAATGAACTAGACATTACTGAAGTTGAAGATAATAGCGAGGAAAACGAAGAAGATTTTGATCAAGAAGTTGAAGAAATAACGTTTGAAATTATTGACGATGACGGCGAAATAATTGATCAACAGCAAAGATTACCTAACCATTTACGCTGTGCAAGCCATACCATTAATTTAATTTGTACTACTGACTGCAATAAAGCCATTAATAGCAACATTGTTTTAAAATTAAGACACTCTCAAGCCATGGCCAAATGCAATACATTATGGAAGAAAGCAGCCTTTCCAAAAAGTTCAGAAATTATTTCAGAAATTCTCGGACATACACTTTCTTTTCCAGGAGCTACACGATGGAATTCTTATTATGATTCCATCAACAAAATTGTAAAAAATAAAAACAAAATGATTGAATTATTCCAACGGTTGAATTTAAAAAATTGTTTTTTTGAAAATGAACTTTTGTATTTGGAAGAATACTGTCAAGTGATGGAACCATTGGCAGCAACTTTAGATGTTTTGCAAGGTGAAGCAAATACGTTTTATGGTCTGCTGATCCCATGTTTAGCTTCTCTCAAAAATAAACTAGACAAGTTATCTAAAATCAATTTTAATTTGCATCACCTTTGGTTAAAGCATGCCTAGATGGATTGCAAAGTAGATTTAAGCCTTTTTTTACGTTGGACTCGCAGGTACATGGAGCTATAATAGCTTCTGTTGTTCATCCCCAGTTTAAGTTACGCTGGTATAACGTAATAAGTAAAGCTCACCCAA
The DNA here is from genome assembly GCA_030620095.1 of Kuschelorhynchus macadamiae. Classification (NCBI taxonomy): domain Eukaryota; kingdom Metazoa; phylum Arthropoda; class Insecta; order Coleoptera; family Curculionidae; genus Kuschelorhynchus; species Kuschelorhynchus macadamiae. Next base: position 818,207 of record JAUTXW010000521.1, on the reverse strand, counting down.
TGGCTCCAACTTTATCATCAATAGAAAAAATGGTCGTAAACGAATCAAATAAATTTATTGATGTTAATGACATAGATGAAACATCTGCAAAGGTTCCTTGTGATTCCTTAAGCTCATTTTTTGATTTTGATGATACCGAAATTGTTGCTAATGCTTCAAAAACGAGTTTTCCTTCAATTCAAAATGAATCAATTTTTTCAGAAAAAACAAATTTAATAAAAAACAAGGCGGAATTGGAATATTTAAGGTATATAAGTGATTCGCGAATCAATTTAACAATGCTCGATGATTACCCGATAATTAAAAAAATGTTCAAAAAATTCAATACACCACTGACTTCTTCCGCACCTGTAGAAAGGCTTTTTTCATTTGCCACAATTATTAACAGTCCAAGGAGGAATGCTTTATCAGATGGAAATTTTGAAAGACTTGTTGTGTTAAAAAACTGTGTTTAATAATTTGTGTTTGTTAATTTTGTATGTAACCATGTTAATTTTTTAAAGCGAACTAGTGTTTAATTTTTTTTTGTTAATTTTGTGTGTTTATTTATGTGATAGGATTTAATTTTGGAATTAAAATTTCATTTGTTTTAATTTTTCAAGGAAAATTAAAATATTTTTTGTCTTTACTGTGTGTTGTTTAATTTATTTTTCCTTTATTAGACAACTAGCTAGTTTTGTTTGTGCAAATATTCGTAATCTTTAGTCGTATTTTTACGATTACTACTCGTAACCGTAAACTGTTTTTGCAAAAATACTTACGAGTAAAATACTTACAAATACATTTTTCTGTGTACTCGTACTCGTACGTTGTACGAGTATATTTTTTTTTACTCGTGCCCAGCACTAGTGGCGCCAGCAGTGAACTCCACTGTAACAGGGTTGCCACAATGATTTTTTAAAATGTACTAGAAGTTCAAAATAAAAAGTACTAAAAGGTAGTAGATAAAGCGCCGCAGGCAAAATTTTTTTTTTAGTACATTTGTACTAGATTTTTTAAAGAAAGTACTAAAATGTATTAAATTAAAAGTACTAAAAATGCCAAAATTTACCTTAGGCCAATAGTTGTCACTTTTAAAGGAAATGGGAAATTATTGCAAATATGCAACATAAACACAATATAAATTAACATACATATATTTTTACACATAAAATAACAAAAATAAACATTCTAGGGCTGTCATAAATGAAAACATTACACACAGGTAATGGTTTTAGCAAAACAAAAACAAAAAAAATAGGAACACTAAAAAAGATATAATAAAGAGAAAAATAAAATTCTGTATTTTTACAACCTTATATTATTAAATCGTCAATTTCAGATGTCACAGCATCAGCTAATGCATCTGAAAATGACGTTGATATATTCGTCTTTAACAATTCTGGGTCCGGTTGCCAATTTTCACAAGTATTCCCACTGCATGCAATAAGTTCCCTAGATAGAAGTAGGGCATTGCAAGTTTTTATTGACAGCCTGCTCCGCAGTTTTGTTTTCATCAAATTTAACTGGGAGAATATTCTTTCGGCTGCCGCGCTGCTGTGTGGTAAACACATAACATGTTTTAGAAGTTTTGTTAGTAAAGGAAACATTGGTTGATTAGAAGAATTTTTCATATTCATTATTTCCCCCCAAAATTCCTCAAACTCTAGGTCTTTGAGGCAATTTTTATTCTCAATATCGGCCAACTGTACCCATTCAATATTAATATCTTCATACTCTGATTGGGAAATATTTGAAAACTGTTCAATAAGAGTAGTAATGGACGTAACTTCCCCAGATAAAGCTTTTATCGGCTCCAAATCTAACAGTGAATTTAAAAAAATATTGTCAAATTCAAACCTTTGGCGAATTTGTAAGCAAAGTTCGATATAGAAATCTAATGCTCTTATACGAAATGATTTGAGATCAGAGGAAAAATCTTCATTGTCTTGTATACTTTTCACAAGAAGTTCGCATTTAGCGCCATAATAAATGTTATCAATATCTTTATATTTAGATACCATTTTGGGATTAATCAAGTGAATGGGAGTTGAGTCAATATAATTTCTCAATAAATAATTATTTAGTATTATTTTATATATTTTTTTAACTTCTGGCAGCAGTCTGTGAATAAGAAGTTTTTGGCTTTGAAATAATACATTCAATTTATTTATAAGTTCTAAAATATAGGATAAAAATGAAAAGTATAGTCTATAAATTGGATTTTTTAAAGCATGTAGTATTGTTTTTGCAGATTGTAAGTTATCTTCAAGTGCTGCCCTAGTGAAAAATAATTCTAAAGGCTGCCACTGTTCCAGAATTCTGTTTACAACCATTTGAAGGGACAGCCATCTTGTCTGACTCATTTTAAGAATTTTGTGTGGTTCTATATTGCAAAATGCCTGAAATTCCTTTAATTCATTAATTCGCTTGGAACTATGACAGAAATAAGAGTAGATATCGCGTGCTAAATCTTCTATTGAGCTTGGAAGTTTATTGCATGCATGAGAGACGCATAAATTAAATGAGTGACATGTGCAGCCAAGAGTAAATAATTGCGGAACATCATTTTTAAATCTAGTAGCTAAACCAGATATTCTCCCCATCATTACCGTCGCGTTATCTGCCGCAAATCCTACAAAATTTTGAAAGGGAACGTTATTTGATAAAAATAATTCTTTTATTGCATTATATAGATGTTCAGCGTCAGAATTTTCAACTTCAATTAAATTTAAGAAACGATCTTTTGGTTTATTTTTTACTAATACCCTTACAATGATAGCTAAACATTTTTTTGTGCTGGTATCAGTAGTTTCGTCAACTATTATCGAAAATGGATTATTTTTCATCAAACAAATAGTATCTTTAAAGCTTTTTGGACCTAAAATATTTAATAATAAATTTGTTCCCTTGGTTCTGCTGCATTTAATATTTTTTGCTATTGTAGAATCACTGCATATGGACTTTATTAATCCAGGCAGATGCTCTAATAACAAAACAGGTAAATTATGCTCTACTAAAAATGCAAGTAGCTTAAGGGTACCAATTTTAACATTATTTTTTAATGAATTAAATGAAGTTACTGATTCCATGTCCGAGACTTTAGGAGTCATTTTACATGCTGCTATTTTTTTTTATGTGAAGAAGTTTCACTGTGTCTCTTAACATGGGTAAACGATCCTTGTAAACTTTTATCACATACCGTGCAAAAAGGAACATTACTACTCTCAGATTGTCTCAGCCAGAATGAGTCCTTAATCTGTCCTTTCCATTCAGCTTTGTACTTTTGTTTATAGGAAATTTTTGTGCAAATCTTCAGTTCCCTCTTTCTTTTTAATGACGTTTTACAGCCAGATCCGGATGCTTCAATCTCGGGTGCATGTGTTGAAATACTAAAATAAGAAAGCCACTATAAGAATAACTTTTTTATTATTTATAATATAATATTTAATTTCTCTAGAGAAATTAACCCTGAAAGCGTTAAAATATATTAACGTTAACATTTTGACACCATCCAGAGAAAATCTGGCATTGGCCTGGCATGGCAACACCATGATAAAAATAACATCTTAGGGATGACTTTTCCGGCCTAGGCATTATTCTTTATCTTTAAGTTATACATACCTACATGAAGTAGATAGTGAAGTGAATTTTTAAGTAACTTACTTTGAGTTGGAATCACTTGAGTGGTGGGATGAGTCTGGATCGACATTAGTAGTGTTCTTGTCGGTACTGGTACATAGACTTTCATTTGCATTTGGTAATGGTTCATTCGCAATTGGTTGTACAGTGGGTTCAGGTTTTTTCGAATAACAAAGCTAAAATAACACATTAAATTAAATTTATACAGAAACCATGTAAATTTTAATATTTCGACTTATATAGTCTAAATTACTAAATAAATTTGACTTTGTAATAATTAATTTTCCAGAGTTTATTAATATTTAATAAGGATTAACATCTACATCTATATAAAATCAGTACTTACCGGTCCATGATTTTCGATATTCTTAATAGTGGGCAGGTGTATAACAAGCTCCACTCAACTTAATAAATAAAAACTTATTCACAACTGATTACAAGTAACAATCTTAAACATGTAAGGTAAAATAACTTAATAATAATGAATCGACTCTGAGCATAGGTAATATATAATATAACGAATATTATAACTGAAAACTGAACCTGACTGAACTGGACTCTGGATGCTTGATTGGCCTCGCACACTGCCTATGCAGCCTATGTCCTACTTCGGGGATTCACACGAACTCCGTGTGAATCCCCGAACGAACCCGTTAACGACTGGGGATTGTTATGTCTATTTTTCTTAATCACTGGTAGATGGAGCTGTACTATAGCCGTTAGCCGATTTATTCATGTTTTAGTGTTATGAATTCAGCGGGTTGTAAGTTTTTTTCAAAATATTAATATCTTTAGTTTTTTATTTAATAAAAAGTACTAAAAGTTAATCAGTACGTACTAGATCACTAGATTGATGGAAAAAGTACCAGATCTAGTACAAATGTACTAGGTGTGGCAACGCTGCACTGTAATTATTATTTTATTTTATGGCATTAGGTTGGCATAAGTCTGAAGTGAGGAAGAATGATGGAGGGGAATGTCAAACTTCTTTGAATTTTCTGGAACTGATTTTCTCGTCCATTTCTATTGGCTCTCCTTAGAGGTGCAACATGTGTCCGGCTTTATAAAAGTGCCTTAATGGACCAATTTTTTAAAGTACTGAGAGTATGCCATAAATAATTATTTTAAAGTGCAGTGCTGTTGAAAGTCTAAGGCCTATTTATGGACATCATCTGGCCATAAATTTTGGTCCCATTTTGTTTGGTTCCACATTTGATCAACCACGTGGTAAGTCGATTTTCAAATTAGTTTCCTACTGTGAGCTAATTTGCAATTATCTTTTATAAACAGAATGGCGTCCTGAATTTTGTTTTTGGCTTTCGGTCCTCGAGAAGCCTTTCTAGATGTCTGGAAATTCCCTTTATTGGTGACCGTTGACGTCGAAGGAGCCCTCTAGATGACTAGAGGTAAGGCAATGTCTTTGAATAGTTGTGTTGTAAATAACTTGTTTTTGCACATTCCATGTCGATTTTATTGTAAGACAAACAATTGTTTGTAGGGTTTCAGGTTAAGAATTCAAGTTTATGGTGTAATTTTTGGGGTACATAAACCAAGAGTTCTACAATGGTTTTGGAGTTCCTTCCTGTAAGAGTACAAGGAATTAATTCTTAATTTTTATATTTATGAATTTTATATAAGGTAGCAGAAAGGAAGTAAGTAACCTATTTTTTGTAAAACAGCCTTGGCGAAACACTCTATATTTTTATAACTTTTTTTCTTGCGGCAGTGTAAGAGAAAATTCATGAATTTTTGATTCCCTGTGCGCTATTTAATTTAATTTTCATATATTCATATTTGCGACATGACATTTCGCCAGATGTTCATAGGTTGATGATATAATGGTAATAACGTTCTATCACATTTCATATATTTGATATATTTTATATATTTTACATTTTCTTGATTTATTTTTTTATATCTTCATGTTAATTGAATTTTTGAATGTAAGCTTCACATGTCAAAAATTATTTTATAAAACAACTTTTTTAAAAAAAAAAAACAAAAGATCAAGGTGATCATTAAAATTTGACAGTCTGCACTTTATAGTGTTTTATTGAAAAGCCCTCCAAATCTTTATTTTGTCTGCATTTAAATATCAATATAGATTTCTTCCTAATTGAGTCACAGTCAATTAGGTGGCGCCCATTTTAATTTCGAAAGGTGTACCCGAGAACCTGCAACCTACAGCTCTCCGAAAAGATGACTGGCTGCCGCGGCCGTTCGCACGTATTGGTAAGTTCATAGGGACTTTACGCTATAAATTTAGTGTTCGTAATCGTTTGAACTCAGGCAACTTTTTGGCAGGGAACTAAGGAAGAAGCCTCACCTTTCTGAAGTGAATCGAAGGAGCCGTTTTCAATTTGCTAGAAATCCCCTTCCTTGGAACGTCCAACAATAGAAGCAGATACTATGGTCAGATGAATCCAACGTAAATAAATTTGGATCTGATGTAAAACCGTTTTGACCCGCGCTATACCATGAAAACAGTGAAATTTGGTAGTGGTTGTATCATGGTATGGGACGGCTTCTCTTGGAATGGTGTTGGCTCTCTTTATAGAATAGCTGGTACTATGGATCAGTATGACTACATTTACATACTGGCAAACGGGATGCAACCATATGCAGAAGAAAATGTATTAGTAGTTTGGAAATTTCAACACGATAATGATCCAAAGCACTCTGCTAGGAGGGTGACTTCAAGATAATCATGTAGATGTTTTACAATGGCCATCTTGTAGTCCAGATCTTAACCCGTTACAAAATCTTTGGATGATAGTTAAAAGGAAATTAGGTTCAAGAACTTTCCAAAATTTCGACGAAGTATTCGAGGGTATGAGAGAAGCTTGGACCAGTATTCCACTAGAGATTTGTAGACGTCTAATACAGTCCATGCCTAGGAGATATTTAAAAATATTTAAAGCTAATGGATATCCAACTAAATACTATGTACTCGATTGAGACAAAAACTTATGTTGATTCAGAAATACGTTTCCAATTAGTTTGCCGCTTAAAAATGTAGTGTTCTTCGAATTTTGTAAAGAATAAATTATTTTTTAAACATAATAAGGTAATTTAATGCGATAATAATAGACATACACCCTAACAATAGCAACAATGATTATATTATTCGAAATATCTTAAACCAATTTCTTATTAGCAACGGTATCGTTTCCAATTAGTTTGCCGTCACTATATATCACGGAGTTATTGCAGCTGATCATAAAATGCCTTCTTATACGACCCTTGTCTCAGTGAAATTGGCCCAACCAACCAAAACAAGATATTTGTGAATTTATTTCAGGGCAAATTAAAATTTTATTTGAAATATATTTTTGGTTTCTTTAAATGTTTATAGGGAGATAATAAGATTGAGGTGGCTATTTTCAGAGAGTTTTTATTTCGAAATTGTCTTTTCTTTGAAATGATTTGTGTTTGAGAAAATTCATGACGGAGGGAACTTATAGTCTGATCAACCATCCTGTGTAATGTGACGTCACAATTACTGACATCTTTAAATGTGTTCAGATGATTTGTTGCGTTTAGATCGAGGTTTAGATTGACAAACAAAAATCTTGTTTGGCTTTTTCGCAACTGAATAAAAATATTTAACTTTAAATATTTTTATTCAGTTGCGAAAAAGGCAAAAAAGATTTTTGTTTGACAATTACTGACGTCATAAAAAATAATCCCTAAGTCTTAGATAAATTAATGTGCTATTTTTTAATTTAGCCACAAGATGACTCTATGATACTTTATATTGCCGTTCCGTTTTCATTATTCATGAAAATTTCTGATGCTTTTAGATTTTTATTTTTTGGTTTTTTACTTCCCTCATAAAAGGGAGTATTGTAATCGTGAAAAAATCACTCTCCGAGATTTTTTCGGATCTTCACGTTTCAGGGTTCCTAGATGACGAAAAACATGTTTCCTTAATTCCGGCGGTCTGTCTGTCTGTCTATCTGTCCGTCTGTCTGCCTGTCTTTTCGCAGCGTAGCTAAAAAACTACTTACCCGATTGACTTGAAATTTTGGTAAAAAATTCAGGGTCACATGGGGATGACCTGGTAACATTTTGGTAAAAATCTAATATGGCGAAACAAAATGGCGACTTAGAAAAATGTTACAAAAATTATTATTAAAAAATTCCTCATCTCAAATTTTGCAAAAACATCAAGTATTATGTTGGAATCAACTGATAAGATTTTGGTACGAATCCAAGATAGCGGAAGAAAATGGCGGCTTAATAAAATATTTTCAGACTGAATTTTTGTCTGAAAAAACTGCTTGCTAGGCAAAAACAAATTGGCGGCCTAATGAAATGTTAAGAAAAAATATTATGAAAAAGCTACTTGTTGAATTTATTTCAAATTTTGCATAAACATCAATTAATTATTATGTTGAAATCCACTGGTAAAATTCTGGTACGAATCCAAGATGGCGTCACATAATAAAAAACTTGAAACTACTTAATGATTGCAAATTGTGTGCCATAACTAATTGTGGTATAGTGCTTAACTAGTAAAACTAGTTACTAATTCAAGATGGCGGAACAAACTTGCGGCAGAATAAAAATTTTGTAATCGTGAAAAATTCACCCCTCTATATTTTACAAATACTCACGTTTTATCAAATCCGTCGGTCTGTCTGTCAGTTCGCGACATAGCTTAAATACTACTTACCCGATTGACGTCAAATTTTGAACAAAAATTAAGGGTCATATGAGGATGACCTGCTAATATTTTGGGTAGAAATCCAATATGGCTGAACAATATTAAAAAATTTTGATAGAGTGGTGTATTATTTAAGTTTAAGATCCAGAAAAAAAAAACAAGTCTTTTTTTTTAATTATCGTCGTTTCGGAACTTAATTTGTGTATCCTCAGGACACATATATATAGATCCTATAAGCTGCAGGAAACCCATATTATCAGTCTTTGGTATAGTGCTTAACTAGTAAAACTAGTTACTAATTCAAGATGGCGGAACAAACTTGCGGCCGAATAAAAATTTTGTAATCGTGAAAAATTCGCCCTCTATATTTTACAAATACTCACGTTTTATCAAATTCGTCGGTCTGTCTGTCAGTTCGCGACATAGCTTAAATACTACTTACCCGATTGACGTCAAATTTTGAACAAAAATTAAGGGTCATATGAGGATGACCTGCTAATATTTTGGGTATAAATCCAATATGGCTGAACAATGTTAAAAAATTTTGATAGAGTGGTGTATTATTTGGGTTTAAGATCCAGAAAAAAAAACAAGTCTTTTTTTTTAATTATCGTCGTTTCGGAACTTAATTTGTGTATCCTCAGGACACATATATAGATCCTATATGCTGCAGGAAACCCATATTATCAGTCTTTACCTGCTCCGTAGGTGCGCAGATATTTCCTAGATATTAAATTTCTAAATGGTTTTCTTTAACAAACCTCTTGTTCTTATGTTACAGTGTCGTATTATTTGGGGTTGGGGTCCAGTAAAAAAACAAATGTCTATTTTTAAGTAGTCGACGTTTCGCAACTTTATTGTTGCATCCTCAGCACACAGAGTTTCTATATCCTGGATGAACCCCATATTATCAGTTTTTACTTACTCCGTTCGTCAGCAGATATTTCCCAGATATTATTTTTCCATGGTTTTCGTTAACGATCTTCTTGTGGTTATATTAGAGTAGTGCATTATTTGGGGTTAAGGGTCTGTAAAGAAAAAATAGCAGTTTGAAAAACGAACAAAATTAAATTCCATCTTTTGAAGCATGTAAGAGCCGGAAAATCAAAAAACTTTTAGAAATTTTTCTATAACATACATTGTTTTTGATAAAATTTACAGTGAAAAACCATTATTTTTTTTAAAACTAAGTTTTATATTCAAAATACTTGTAAAAGCTTTTTAACTTGTATTTGCGGGTATTTTAATTTAATAGTTTTATAAGTTAGAATTTCAATTTTTTTTGTTTTGCAAACTTCTATCTTTGAGATAAGCAAAACACTTTAGAAGAATAATTTTTTTGCGTAATATATATTTTTTGATTCTTTATGCAACATTTTTAGTACAGAGATAGTTAGAAAAACTGCAACTAGTAAGATAATATTATTTATTTAGTATTATTACAAAAACAGGAAAAAAAAAATCTTCATTACATTTTCTAAATATTATTGTTACAATATCTCTTTAAAAATATATCCAACTTAGAGAATTCTTAACATCCAAGCATCATTACTGTACACACTAGCCCTGTCGGGCATTTGAATTGAAATCACCCCATTTTCCTCAGTCCAGTTCAGGGAAGTATACGAATCAAGAATTCTTACTTCGGTCGTCTCGATGAATAACTCTGAAACAGCACCTAATTGAAGAACATCGTTTTCAGGCCACGTCAAAATCGATGCATAGGTAGCACCGTCCTTCTGAGTAAACCACACGCCACTGGTGAGGGTATCGTTCTGGTGCTCCGTCCATGGATTCGATTCGTAGATAGCTTCACCATTAATAGAAAGCCATTCGCCCAGCTGGACGAGTCGTTCTTGATAAAGGGGATCGATATGGCCTTCCTTAGTAGGCCCCACGTTGATCAGAATGTTTCCTCCACAACTTACGGTTTCAATAAGCAGCTCTATGAGTTGTTTTGCGGTGGCATAATCACCAATATCAGAGTTCCTTCTAAATCCCCATGACCTCCAGTCGATGGTCATGGCATTTTCCCACTTATGGGCTTGCAAAAATCCTGGATTGTACCTGTCTACGCACGTATGGATGTCGCCATGAAGACAATCGGTATTCATCCCCCATCGGTCGTTAGTTAGGACTGTGTCTTTAACGGGACTTTCGTTAAACAACCAGGCGAGAAATTTGGTCGATTTCCAATAAGTATCTGGCATTTCCCATTCTCCGTCGGACCAAAATATGTCGGGCTTGTAGGTATTGACGAGTTCTACCATTTCAGGGTACACTTTGGTATCAACAAAAACTGTAGTACCATTGGCTTGGTCCTCGATGTACAGGGGATGGAACCATTCTAAGAGAGAATGATACAATCCGTACCTTAAACCTGCCGCTCGTACAGCCTCTCCAACTTCCTTAACGACGTCTATGTGGGGCCCCATATCCACAGAATTAAACGAGTAGGTGTATTTGGACGGCCACATAGTAAAACCTTCGTGGTGTTTGCTAGTGAACACCACATATCTAGCACCGGCTTGCTTGAAAAGAGACGCCCATTCGGTGGCGTTGAAAAACTCCCCCGTTAACTGAGGAGCAAATTCCTGGTACGTGAAACCGGGAGGGTAATTTTTGTTGATAAAATCTAAAACGTCTTGTTTACCTTGCGCTCTCCATTCGTTCCAGATCCACTCGTCGCTGTATCCAGGCACCGCAAACAGACCCCAGTGAACAAAAATTCCTACTTTTGCCTTGTCGTACCAATCGGGCACGGTTCGGCTGTCGATACTGTCCCAATCTTCGGTGACGTCAGCACTTAACACCTGTATAAATGCAAAAATACTGGAGAAGTACAGTATCAGATTCATTTTAAGCGTATATTTGTAGGGTCTCCGTCGAACTGACAAACAAATCACTCGAACTGGGTATTTTAAATTTAAAATGTCGCCCATCAATCAGCGTGTAATCCCATGAAATGATGAATTACTTATTATGTAACATTATCTTTGGCAAATATTGTGATTTTTTATTAATTCAAGCATAATAATTTAACCATATTTACGGTTATACGGGGGGCTTGAAATGTATTCTGCAAAATTCACGAATTTTGTCTTACTAAACAAAAAGCTTACTTAGGTTGAAAATTTCAAGAAGTGATTTCTTAGCTTTTTTATATAGGAGCAGAAATACAGGGTGTCCCATTTTGGGTACTTTTGAGGGGTATCTCCGTTATTTTTATAGATAGAAAGCTGCAGTTTTCACGACAGTATGCTACTTTTTCATAAAACTAAAGATGCCGTTAACAAAATTTTCATAGCCCTTTTAGTTTTTAAGATACAGGGCTAAATTGAAAATGGTGCATTTTCAGGCACCCCTCGTATCTCAACCATCAGATAACCTATCGAAAATGTGAAAACTGTTTCTTATATAGCTTTTCCTGTAGAAATCAATTCTGCCTTCGGAATTAGTATACAGGGTCAGCTCAAAAAGTTATCGGACCCTACTTTATTTCTTTAAATGGAACACCCTGTATATTTATAGACTATACAATTTGTCTTTTATTTACTTTTTAATATATATATATATATATATATATATATATATATATATATATATATATATATATATATATATATATATATATATATATATATATATATATATATATATATATATATATATATATATATATATATATATATATATATATATATATATATATATATATATATATATATATATATATATATATATATATATATATATATATATATATATATATATATATATATATATATATATATATATATATATATATATATACATATATATATATATATATATATATATATATATATATATATACTATGGACTTTTTCTCAGAAACACGCAAATAAATGACAATTTTCTGAAATTAAATGCATAATTTAATAGTAGACTATGGCTATTGTTTATAATAACAAACCAAAATAAATGTCAAAAACTCTCATCGGTTTTCGGATCGACTTTTGGTTTATATAGCAATTTGTAAAAGTTCTTTTGGTGTTTTTATTTAATTGATATTTATCAATATCTCCGAATAATGGCAGCGTATGAAAATTATGAAAAATATAATATGCTGGTATGTTTTATACAGAGTAATTTGAGATATTTGCTCGTTTAAAAGCAAATTTAGTTGAGAATGGATTATTTGTTCACACTTCGTTCTAAAACAGACAACAAAGAGAACAGGGAAATAAAACAGATAGATGTTTTGGGATATACAGTGTGTCCCAGATTCGCTTCTCTATATAGGGATCTCGGCACCTATTATACCCACAGTAAAGGTTAAATGGGGAAAGTTTTAGAGGAAACTTATTGCATTCGATATTTGGCTTCAGATTTACGATAGATCAATAAGTTTGGGAAATATCGGCGAAAAACCGAAAATGGCGGATTTCGTTTTTCGCCAGTATATCCAGCACGGTAAATTTGACAGCTGTCAAAATGTGACATTATTCGGACACATTTTCAAGACAAATAAGATGGCATATACGACACGTCTTCATTGTTTTTTGTTAACCCGCAACCAGCCTCAAGTTTCATTTTTCTTATGACCGCCATATTGGATTTTTCGATTTTTAGAAAGAGCCTAAAATTTCCAGTCTAGTGATATCTTACAAGTGCATTAAAGATTTTAGTGTCAACAAAATATCACACTTCGTAAATTAGGTTTTGATGTTTTTAAAGGAGGCCATGATTTATTTGTCACAAGATTACATTAATAAGTAAGTAATGTATTGAAAGCATTTAATTTTCAATACAACATGAACGTAAATAACGACTTAAAAAATCTAAATGAGCTTTAACTACTTTGTAAGTGCGTAACATTAATTTACAAATCTGCAAAATGACGTCCATTTGCATCGAGACATTTTTGACAATTGGTGACTGTTTTTCGTACAACCCTGGTAAGTGTATTTCGGTTAATATTTCTAAATGTGTCCAGAACTCTTTGTCTCAGGATTTCTATGGTCACGGGGGGATCAAATTCATAGATTTCATTCTTCGTGTGACCCCAGAGGTAGAATTCCAAGGGCGACAGGTCAGGGGATCTAGGAGGCCAAGATATTGGATCATTTAAAGAAATTATTCTTTCATCAAACAGCTCTGTTAAGAAGTTCCTGACTTGAATGGTATTGTGAGCCGGACATCCGTCTTGTTGAAACCAAGTTCTTCTTAATTCATCTTCCGTTAGAATAGCTCGTAAGGCTGGTACAACCTGGTTTCGCAAAAGCTCTAGGTACCTCTGCCCGTTTAGTTTGTAGTCAAACAAAAATGGTCCCATAAGTCGATTTCCTGAAATGATTAATAATTTATAAATAGGTGCCCAACAGTCAAGGGCGGCAGGGTCGGCCGGGTGGTACTAGAAACTATAAATTATAAAGGGAAAATTATCTTTATTAAAAAGTAGATATTTTCTTTCCAAACATAATTATCGAAACATCCCGTAATGAATGAGCTTGTATACAGCTGAAACGTATTCAGCTTTATTATGAAAAAGAAAAACATATTTGGTTAGCGGGAAGTAATAGCCGTAATAAATTATTTTGTTGGTATTGCATATTAATTTCGGAAATACTAAATCAATTTATTTCAGTGATATAATAATCTTACACCGTGCTTTAGTAAAACATAAAATATCAAAAGAACAAACCCTTTACGCTTTAAAATTTAAATTATTCGGAAATACAGCTTAACGCCTTTCTATAAATCATAATGAAAATCGAAAAATAATTCGACATTTGATTAATATGGTATTTTCTTCATAACGCAAGAACTAGTCTTCCCTGGTAATAATAAACCATTAAATTCAGACAATCAAAATAATTTTAAAGAATTAGCCAATTCTGCAGAAAATTTAGATAAAGTGTTAATAAATTTATAGAACCCAATTCTATTTTTATAGGTTCTTCGAAACTACAATACAAAATGATTGAATAAAAATGTAATACAATAACAAAAAAGTAAGTTGACTGATAGAGTAGAACGTTTCACTTTTTTTTTATTAGATTATACTCATCTACTATATCATTAAAGAACCAAACGAAAAAAAATATTATTATTTGACCATCATTTGGTGCCTATTTAAAAAACATTATATTGGATTAACTTACCAATGATCCCACACAAACGTTAATTCGAAATCTGATTTGTAGACGTTTCTCTGCCACTTCGTGAGGATTTTGCACAGCCCAACGATGACGGTTGTGTCTATTAAAGACTTTACAATTCGTGAACCTGCTCTCATCGGACCACAAGAAATGATTTACAAAATCAGGATTTTCATTACATCTCCTAGTATACCACTCACAGACCTGTAGTCATCTTGGAAAATCAGTTTCCTTAAGTCCTTGTACTATTATGGGTTTGTATGGATGGTACTTATTCTTTTTTAAAACTATCTGTACTGTTGTTTTTGGCACATTAATTTCCTGTTCTACAGTTCTTACCGATGCACTAGGGTTTTCGTTGATAGCTTGTAACATGTTTCTGTCTCGATTTTCATTGTTATTATTGTATCCGCTTCTAGGTTGTTCGAAGGCACCATGGTTAATTAAATTAACTACGATTTTCCTGAATTGGGTTTTATGAGGCCGCCGTCGTTCGGGGTACATCTCCAAAAACCTTGCTGAGGTAACGTCGGCGTTTCTGTATGGTTGAAAGTACAGAGCTAACATGTCAACCTTTTCTTCATTTGAATTCTATAGGTTTTGACAATTTATGTGTCAGATTTATGATTTTATTGGGATAAAGGCGTGCCTACTACTTATTAAAACACAGCCTTAATACTTTCAACTATTTAACTTAACGTCAAAGTCAAAATCAAATTTTGTTACAGATAAATCATGGCCTCCTTAGAAAAGCATTGAGAGCTAACATTATTTTAAATCATGGCCTCCTTAGAAAAAACTGATACCTAACTTTACGAAGTGTAATATTTCAATGATACTAAAATCTTTAGTGCACTTGTGAGATATCACTAGACTGGAAATTTTAGGCTCTTTCCAAAAATCGAAAAATCCAATATGGCGGCCATAAGAAAAATGAAAGTTGAGGCGGGTTGCGGGTTAACAAAAAACAATGAAGACGTGTCGTATACGCCATCTTATTTGTCTTAAAACTGTGTCCGAATAATGTCACATTTTGCCAGCTGTCAAATTTACCGTTCTGAAGCCGGATATCGAATGCTGCAATAAGTTTCCTCTAAAACTTTCCCCATTTAACCTTTGCTGTAAGTATAATAGGAGCCGAGATCCCTGTATAGAGAAGCGAATCTGGGACACACTGTATAGAAGCAACACCTTCGGCCTCATATAGAAAAATTGAGAAGGAAATTGGTGTGCCAAAAACCGACGGTCAGAGGATCTTGAAGAAATATAATTATCATCCATACAAATTTAATATAGTGCAACATTTGCATCCTGGCGATGCAGAGCGCTGGGCACTGTCTTGCCAGTGGTATTTGCAACAAATCGATGGTAACGATTTATTTGACAGACTTGTTATCTGTTCAGACGAATGCTTTTTTTCAAGTGCAGGAATTTTTAATGGTCACAATACCAGAAACTGGCATAGTGAAAATCAGCATTTAATATTTGAAAGGGTACGACAAGAACGCTTTGGAGTTGGGGGTTCATGTTTTATTTTGGGCAGACATATAGTTACTGTTATTAAAAAAACTCTATATGTAGAAGATACCTATATATTTAATAAAAAAACTCTATATGAAGAAGATACCTATATATATTTGAAAAGGTAAAAAAAAACAAATTTTATGGTCTATAAACAAACAGAGTGTTCCATTTAAAAAAATAAAATAGGGTCCGATAATTTTTTGACCTGTCCTTGTATACTAATTCCGAAATTGAGTTCAACGGGAAAAGTTATATAAGAAACATTTTTCACATTTTCGATAAGTTATCTGATAGTTGAGATACGAGGGGTCCCTCAAAATGGAAGATTTTCAATTTAGCCCTGTATCTCAAAAAAACTAAAAGGGCTATGATAATTTTGTTAACGGAATTTTTAGTTTTACGAAAAACTCGCACACTGTCGGGAAAACCGCAACTTTCTGTCTATCAAAATAACGGAGATACCCCGCAAAAGTTAACAAAATGGGACACCCTGTACTTAACATATAAAGTTGACGAGTGTTATAATCGTAGGTATCTTGATCCAGTTCATATCTGAATTTTTGATGGGTTAAACATGATATTTCTAAAATGTAAATACAACACAAGGTTAACATTGAATGACTGACAAATAATGGACGACATGTATCACGCAACCCCTCTAGACACATATATGTAAGAGGTCTTTTTTGTAGCACAAAAAGTTACCTGAACATATAATTTGAGCCCCCTCCCCAGAAACAAATGCCGTATCTCAAGCGTGATTCAATCAAGGCAAAATAAGCAACTCTAGAAATAGAGATGCCTATACTATTAGAGATCACTCGCAAAGCATAACAGTCTGATGACATTTTCGCACCTAAGTTCATTATGTGGCTATAGAATCGTAGAGAGTTGTCTATCCATAATCCCAGGAATTTTGTTTCATTGGTATTTTCAATTGTGCTATTAGCAAGATAAATATTATCTCTGTCACACTTAAAATTTAATATTTTCGTTTTAGGTATATTAAATGACACTATGCTAAAATCACACCACTTTTATTTTAATTAAATCAGCAGACACATTCAATTTTAGTCTCGCAACATCTGTATCGTGCCAAAGAATGGTAGTGTCATCTGCAACGATAGTAAATCTACCTGGAATTGAGAACAGATGTACAGGGTTATTTTAAACGCACTGATATGCAAACGCTGTTGTTTCAGTTGCTTAAACACTTATGAATACTCTGTGAGCGCTAAGGAATAAACAGCTTTACGCTTTTTGCCATGTAGTAGCTCATTTCTTTATTACAAATAAATATATGCCAGTGTTGCCAAATTTTACGTATCCTAAATTTTCTAATTTTTTTTAAATGGAACACCCTGTATATTCAGTTACCGAGTTCAATGATTTATAACAATAGGGGGTTTGTGGTTCACTGTTTCGAAATTATCGGTGGTTATCTTCAGCTAAGAGCCTATTTATGTCTTACCAATTTAATTTTTTGAACACATTGTTTAAAATTTGAGTATTTCATCCTATGTAATAATGAGGCAATTATTACATTTTTTTTTGCAGTGATGCAAGATTTTTAATCTCACTATATTGTAAGTCGGCAATACCAGACATTTATAATGATGATTTTTTAATTAAATAGCTCTGATTTGACAAGAATTACATAACTGACCTATTTCTTTTCTGTTAGCATGTAGTAATTAACTAAGTGGTTTTCTTTTTTAATTATCATGTTTTATTTGTTTTAACTTTAAAGATAACTAGAAAAAATTTTGTATTACTAAAACATTATCTTGCTTACTAAACTAACAACAACTAACACTAATTACTAATGCAAAAAGTTTTGAATATGCCCTCCATTTTGAGCAATATACGTTGTGTAAACTGTCTCTAAATATGCACTTGCTTTCTGCATACACTGACTTTCATTAATTGTGTTACTCCAATAATGTAATTTTTTCCTATTAAACACCGCAGTTGAAGTAGTGAATATAGATAGAAAATATTGCAAAATTCTATCCTTCTGTTCTCTCCTTCTCATTTTTGCACCGGTAAAAATTTATTTTTAAACAAGTTTGAATAGTTATTCTTTTGGATAGTTGTTCTTCTAATATTCAAGTTTAGAGCAGCTTGTCGGGTGGACGTTTTAGGAGATTCTTCAAAATGAAGCAAAATGGCATGCTGATTTTCATTACTCAAAACATGACGTCTCCTTTGCTTTTTTGCAAGACACTTTGTTTTTTTTCTAAAACACCGATAGAGCAAGAGCTGGACTTTTATTACTCGATAAATAGCATTCCAGCATATCCGCTCTTTCTTCTGAGGTATACATTATATAATAATAATACAACTATGTATAATATTTAAAACAACCATGTATAATAAGAAAAGTAAATAAAATGAATGCACTGTAACAATAACAATAAAAAGTGACTAAACAGCTATGGAAACTGTCAAATATTGGTTTCCAAGGTGACAAAAAGCAATTCTGGAGCTTTTGTTACTTTAAGTCCAAAGCCAACCGCGGTAAATAAATAGTACATTTATTTTATATTGCAAGTAAAACATAATGGAAATGTTATTTTAAGTTGATACTATTTTATTGTAATCTCCAAAACTGTTAGGTGACACGAAGTTTGTTAAATTAGAGAAAATACTTTATACACTTATAATTCTATTATTGAATAGCTATGGAATTCTATCTTATTTTAGAGGCCGTTAGAGGTAGCATAGTTTGCCGTATATAATATACTGTAAAGATAGTTAAAAAAAGTTCCTAAATACGTGTGGTTTTTAGATTCAGTTAAACTATTAATATATTATGTTTTTATATATACAGGATATTTGAATGTTCAAGTACAAGTATCATTATCATCATTAAAATAGAATAACGTATATATAAACCGCAAATTTAAACTGAAATAGGGCTCATCCAAGAATATTTAACAGTATTGTTTTGTGACAACTAAGAAACAGACAATTTTAGAGCTGTAGTGCAAGTCTAAGTATGGTGCCTCACGTTTAAGGCCGATATTTTGCTGTGGTAGAAGATGTAAGTGACTAATATTGCTTACTAAAAAATCAATCTACTGTAATATGTCACTATTTACCTCAGTAGAGATCACATCCACAGCAATAAAATATCGAATTTAAAAAATCCGCGTAATCACGTGGTGTACCATTCTTATCCTTCTAGTACTTCTACCCCAGGGGTGCTCAAATGGTCGATCGCGGGTGCTTTTTGAGTAGATCTCGAGAAGAAAAATGTTTTTAATAAGTAGGTACTTAACTAAACTACAAACATTTATTACGTAATAAAATAACACTCTGCTAGCGGCAAAAGACGGCTTTATCAAAGGAACGCGCGGTACTTGTCAAAGAAAAGTCGCGTTTTTTATTCTTGCCGCTTTTCTAGAAATTTCGGGCGGCGCGTTTGACGGGAACATTCAAGACTTTCGTTCACGCCGATATAAATGTTGCGCCTGCAGGAATTGGAGTCATTCTGAATTGCAACTTGAAGGCAATACTACGTCGATACAAAGTTTATTATTAAATAGTACAAAATGAGTGCAGCGAAGAAATCTAAAACGTATCGTTTTAATAACGACTGGGAGGAATAATTTTTGTTTTGTATGGTGAAGGATAAGTGCATTTGTCTTATTTGTTGTGGGGCAGTTGCAATACCTAAGCGTGGTAACTTAGAGAGGCATCATAAAACGGTTCATAAAAATTATGAAAAGTATTTTCCGCCACAGAGTGAATTAAGAAAACGAAAAGTACGTGATTTGATATCTTGTTTGAAAAAAGAACAAACCATGTTCACAAGACCAGCCAAACAATCAAAAGCTGCTACGATCACGTCATTTAAAATATCTCATATATTGGCGAAACACAAGAAACCATTCGAAGATAGATCGGTTGTGAAAGAAGCATTTATTGAAGCGGGTGAGACTTTATTCGGAGATTTTAAAAATAAAACAGAAATCATGTCTGCTATTAGAGAACTTTAGTTATCTCGTCCGACTGTCACAAGGCGTATTGAAGTCATGAGTCAGGACATGGCAGATAAACTAAAAAATGATATCATGGAATGTAAATACTTTTCTTTACAGTTCGACGAATCCACCGATATGACAGACACTGCCCAGCTGTGTATTTTTATTCGGATGGTATTCAACGACATGTTGGCTAAGGAAGAATTTTTGACAATCATTCCTCTGAAGGGGAAGACCCGTGGCGAACATATATATGACGTTTTCTTCAATTTTGTAAAAAACTACAATCTACCAATATATAAATTAGTGTGCATTACAACCGATGGAGCACCAGCAATGACTGGAAACAGAAACGGTTTTGTGGCATTGTGTCGAGCTAATGAAGATTTCTCTTCATTTTTTTCAATCCATTGCATTATACATCAACAAGTTTTGTGTTCAAAAGTTTTAAACACGGAGGAAATTATAGGCATTGCAACAAAAATTGTGAATTCCATCCATGCACGTATCTTGCAACGGTGGCTCTTTAAGTTGCAATTGGAAGATAGGGAGTCAGCTGAACACATTGATTTAGTTCTTCACACGGACGTGAGGTGGTTGAATCGCGGAAAATTCCTAGAAAGGTTTCAAGAATTATTACCCGAAATAACAGCTTTTCTAGACAAAAGAGGTGATGACACTCAAACGAAAACGAAAAATGGCTGACTGATTTGGCATTTTTGACTGACATCACAATGCACTTAAACACCATTAACTTGGAGCTTCAAGGTAAAGGAAAAACTATTATTGAGATGATTAGCGCAGTAAACGCATTCAAAAGTAAATTGCAACTTATGATAGATCAACTGAAAAGAAAGGATCTGAAACATTTTCCGTCTCTGAAAGCAAGGATTTCTCAGTTGAATTATGATACGTATGAGGCTGAATTATCAATAAATTGGCAAATGTAGCATCATTTATGAGTTATCCTTTTTCATGTAAAAACATTGAGGAATTAGCTACTGAAATAGCAAGTCAGTTTAATATGAACTCATGTTCTGTTGAAAATGAGTTGGTGCAGATTATATCAGATATATATCTCGAACCTACAGCATTTGATACAAATTTCTGGTGTTTTATATCTGAAGATAAATATCCGAATCTAAGGCAAATCGCCCTTCAACTGACAGTAATGTTTGGGTGAACTTACTTGTGCGAGTGTGCATTTTCTGAAATGAAGATAATTAAGTCAAAATATCGCAATCGACTAACTGACGATGACGTTGTTACGTACCATCTTATGAAAAGTATGCTGAGGACATGCAGTGCCACGATTCAACATCCAAAGTCACTCCTTAGATAAGTTTAACACCATATGTAATTCTTTTGTTTTGTAACAACCAATAAACTCGCAATTTTGAACTATGAGTTTTTTCATTGATATTGTAGAGAAGAACCTAACTAAACCTAACCCAAACCTTGACTAAAATAATGTATATTGTGCGGAAAGCTAATATCTATGTGGTGGGTAGGTAGGTAGGCAGGGTGTATGTATCCTGTATGTACGACAACCCTACATCACACATACTTGCAGCCTCTCAGAGTCGATCGTAAGTAGTCTAAAAATATTGAGGTAAATCGCCAGCAGTTCAAGTTTGACCACCCCTGTTCTACCCTTTACATTATGAAATTAAGGACATATTGTGAAGAAACATGTTTCATATTTGCAAACAATTATTTACACAACGTATATTGCGCAAAATGGTGTTGGTTGTTGTCTTAGTAAGCATTAGTTACGATTATATGTGTTTATATGTGTTAAAACAAAATTGTTTTCGTAGTTTGAAGAGTTTCCTTAAGGATAAATATAAATTAAAATCCGAATATTAATGAAAAATAGTTGCTTTATTATTTGCTATATGCTGACCAAAAATAAATAGATCAGGTAATTAATTCCTATCAGAACGGTGCTAGTAATATTGTTTTAAATTAATACATAACCTAACCATTATTATAAATACATAATAAAATGTCGTCGGCTTGCAATATAGTGACATAGGAAAGGAAGTATCACTGTAAAAACATCTAAACAAGTGTGCAATGGACAGTGGCGCAACTAGGGGGGCTAGGGGGAGCTTAGCCCTCCCGACCCCAAAATTAGCTCCCCCCGCCAGGCGATTGGCGAGGGCCAACCAAAACACTTAAACTCCATTTTGTTTGTAAAAATGGGTAAAAAGGTATTCTTCCGTAGCATAGTTTATTTTTCTCTTGCATCTTCCGTTTTTTAGTTACGAAATAAACAGGTTTTTTTCTAATTTAGCATCTTTTATACTTTTGACCAATTTAATTGGACACTATCTGGGCTTACGAAAACGTAAGGGCGCGCTTATTTTGAAGTTATGGATAAGTAAGCAATATTTTTAAGGGGTTTAAAAGAGTAAAAAAAATGATATTTTGATTACGCAAAACCGATAATAGTCAAACTGAAAACAGAAATAGGTGGGGTAAATGTTCTAACATTGAAAAATCATGGAAGTCATTGATGTAGATACTTAATGTTTCTCGACTATACATATTTAAGATAAAATTGAGGTGATATTCAAAAAAAAACGGCGAAACTTCTGTTATTTAATTTTTTGTATCAAAACCATGTTTGTCTCCCAAGTAGCACAAATTAACTGATGAGATTTTTGGCCTAACAGTTATCCATAAAAAAACACATAAAAACCAGAGATTTGTCAAATTTTGGCAAATGATTCTTGGTTTGTTTTCTAGCCATGAAAGCTCGCTTCAAATTAAATTTTTTGGCTCCAAAAGTAGCAGTTTTTAATGTAGATAGGCTATAGCATAATTACTTGGCCACAAAATATTTTTTATATGATAATTAAACCTCCAGCTTTTTTTTTGTAATATTGGACGGCCAAAAATTAGAAATATCTATCAATTTTGTTGCCACAATATAACCAGATATATTCTAGTAAGTATTGAAGTTAAATTATAGCAACCATAGCTGTTTAAAATGCCAGAATATGGCATTTTTAATCAATAGAAATCGAGGTCAGAATATAATCAATAAGTAGTCATTTTTCCCAAATACAAACCAAACATATTTTAGCAAGTATTTAAGTTTAATTATAGTAATAATAGGTATATAAGAATGCGAGATTATGATATTTTAAGACAACAAAAATTGAGACTAAAAAATATGGCTTTTATTATCATATTTTTGTTTCACAATTAAATTAAAATTGGGTAGTTTTATTTCGCTTTTTTTTGCTTTAATATTGCCAAAAAATACCACATTTTCAAATATACCTTTATAATCTATAAAACTATACTTAACCAAATTGAAGATTTATTTAGAAAAACGAAATATAAATTATATGCCATACAACATGTCTAATAAAAAGATTAAATATTTCGCCACATATTATAGAAAAACGCCGACTTGGGGTAATCGTCGTTTAACTTTGTTACCCTGGCTCCTGTATCTTAAATTAGCCATTTTTTAGCGAGTACTAAAGGCAAACCATGTAGGCATTTTTATTGGCAAAATTTTAATAAATGTTGCTACATTTGAAAATTATTCCCATTTGATAAGTACTTGTTTACAAGGTGGCGAATTTCAAGGAATATTTGCTTAAAAAATAACCCAAAGCTTTTTATAATCCGTCATGATCAGGGGCGAAGCGTCCATTAAGGCTGTAAGGCGCAGCCTACCCAAAATTACTTACATAATTAAATACAAAAATAATAATGAAATTCGATCATTTCGCATTAAAATTAAAACATTTATGATATCCATATTTTATATAACATATAACATTTTCAGTGATCCGGATCTTCAAAGTGATCCGTAAGAGCCGGATCGTTCAAATATAGTGAGCCGGCTCCGGATCCCAGAAATATCAGATCTCGTCTGTTTCGCAGGTCCCTGATCGGAGCGGCTGAACGTGTTTAGTCGTTGTTGATTCGTTCACTAATTGCACACACGTGTTGCCTTCTTGAAACGCCGGGCCTTTTCCAATTTCTATTCATTCTCGATGTTTGTTTGTTTTGTGTCAGGAATCGGTTGCGTTACGGTGCACTTGAAAACATGAAATTCTAAATAGGAAAGTTTATTCATTATATATTTATAAAAAATACTATATCACAAAAGTTTGAAGTTTTATATTTAAATTAATTAATAAGGCCTAAAAAAATGAAAAATTATGTAGGTGGTAGTAGTCTATATACAGGGTGTTTACCAAGTAAGGTAAAATATTTTAAAGGTTATTTCTTAGTTAATTCTAAGACATAAAGTTCATATAAATAAACACATGTCTGAAACAACCTAATTTTTAAGATACAGGGTGTTTTATATATGTTTTTAAAAATTATTTTTTTTAAATACATATATTCAGTATTATTCAGAGCTAAAAAGAAAAAAAACATGTGTTATGATGTCTTGACTAGGTCCGATCCCATAATTTTTAAATAGGTACCTATGTAAAAACCAATATTTATTTGGTGTGTAAAAATAACATATTGGAATAACTTAATATCACTACATATGCATATAAAATACATTTTTGAAAATTTACGATTTTCGGCGAATCGTACATCTTTTACTCAGGATGGACGTCAGTTTCGATTTTTATGGTATCAAATTAGTATATACAAAAAAAAAAGCACAATCTATTTTCTGAAAATTGTTTGAAACTTTTATATATAATGTATAGAACTTTTTGTTGAACAGTTACGAAAAAAAATATTAAAATATAAATGATTGGTTTTCATATTTTCTTCTGAAACCACAATTAAATAGGCAAATTAGGATGTTTATAAACAATTAAGCTTTTTCTAAAAGCTACGTGACACGTAGGGATGTCATACTAATTAAATTAAAAAAGAACTATTTTAGTAAACAAATAGTAATTTTTAATGATGGTTGAAAAATAATTACCAATCTTAAAATCTATTTTTATATTTAGTTATATTTTTTATCAATTAATAATTGTTATTTGTATATTTAATTCACTGCGTAAAATATTAAAATTGATTTTGTTAAAAACATCCGCTGTAGCATCAATTACAAAGGAAACGACGGATCACCCGGGTCTCGTGCGCGACCCGACTGAGCCAACTGAGCCAAAAGTGTCACTTCTATTAAATAGCCAGGGATCCAAGTGATC
The DNA here is from genome assembly GCA_030620095.1 of Kuschelorhynchus macadamiae. Classification (NCBI taxonomy): domain Eukaryota; kingdom Metazoa; phylum Arthropoda; class Insecta; order Coleoptera; family Curculionidae; genus Kuschelorhynchus; species Kuschelorhynchus macadamiae. The sequence goes on along the minus strand of JAUTXW010000521.1, from coordinate 793,108 downwards.
CAACTGACCTGGATCCGGCTCACTGACCCGGATCTTTTAACTGATCCAGATCCATTGACCCGGCTCTTTTAAAAGAGCCAGATTGCCCACCGCTAAGGCTATGCGAGTTTAGCCTTAATAAAATAATTACCCGTGGCCCTGGGTGATCGGCATTCGTCGCGTCGGTCCGGCTTTTCTGTCATATATGATGCGGAAAAAAGGATTGCAGACTAGCAGGCATTTAGGCTCGCCTGGAGAACAGCGTTAAGACATATTTGAGTTAACGTAGAGTTCGCGGTACTATTTTGTTGTGTTTGTCGTTTAGTTTGATGGTTCTTTCGGTTTTACGAACAGTATGGAGTTGATTAGCGGTTTAATGTGTGATGATTTAGTAGACTTTTTGTTAAGCAACGTAAATTATTTTTCGCATTTATCTTTAGAGGACAAACTAAAAATAAAAGAGAAAAAACCGACTCCAAATTTGATAATGGAAAAACAGGAGGGAAATGGTAAATTTATGCGTCGATTTCAGAATGTGTGGTATCAAAAATATAAATGGTTGACAGGAAGTGTTAAGAGAAATAAACTGTTTTGTTTTTATTGTTTACTATTTTCGTCAGGTGAAAAAGAATTTTGTAAGGTAGGCCTTGGGGTTGAAAGTCTAAAAAATATAATCGCAAAATTTAAGAAACACGAAAGTTCTGCAAGCCATATTTCATCTTCTATTAAATTTAAGCAAATCGGAAAGGTAAGAATAGACCATGTTCTGTCTGAAAGTGCCCGTTTAAGTGCTATAAAACATAATGAAAAGGTGGACCAAAATAGACTAATTTTAAAAAGACTCGTTTCAACGACATGTTTTTTAGCACGACAAGAGCTGGCGTTTCGTGGGCATGACGAGTCAGAGGATTCCTTAAATAAAGGAAATTATTTAGAAATTTTAGATTTTTTGGCGGAAGAGGAAACACACCTAAAAAATCATTTAATTCATTCCACTGTATTTAAGGGTACCTCATCGGACATTCAAAATGATTTGATTGAATGCGTTACATGTGTAATTAATGAAAAAATCTTAACCGAAATAAATAACGCATACTACGTTTCAATTCAAGCAGATGAAACAACGGATGTTTCAGTCGAAAGCAAGCTTAGCATAATTTTTCGGTACGCAAATATTGTAAATGGGGAAATTGAGGAAAGATTTGTTGGGTTTTATGACGTTTCTCAGGATAAATCGGCACAGTGATTAGCAATGGTAATACAAGGTGTTCTGGAAAGCTGGAAAATATTTCGGCATTTCAAAGTATTCTTAATGATAGCGGCTGGGATAGTATATCTATAAATTCAGCAGTTGGGCTGAAAAGAAGTCTTAGTGATCCTAAATTTGTATTTTTGTTGCATTTATACAATTATATATTTGAATATACAAGTGTTTTTTTTGACATCTTACAAAAAAAATGTATGGATATCAATAGATGTAATACTGAGGTACAAAATTGCTTAAATTCAGTTAAACTATTAAGAACTGATGAAACAATAGAAAAATGTGTTATGGAGGCTCAAAAAATGTTATGTATCAAAGTTAATACTCGGGAAAACACAGAAAATGAAGATGATGGAGATGAAAGAGCAAGTAATTTAAAATTTAATGACAAATTAGTTAGGCGCCTTAGAATTCTCTCATTTGAAATACTGGACAATATTATTGTCAATATGGAAAATAGATTTAAGGAACTGGAAAAATTAGATTTCCTGGAGCTTTTAAATGATAAAAAATTTGAAAGTTTTAATTCACCCCAGAATTTTCCCCACAAGCATCTAAAAAAACTCATCACAGTTTATCCATTTTTCGACGAACTAAAACTAAAAGGAGAACTTACTTATATTTATGGAAGTGCCGATAAATATTTGCCCCCTAAAGAGTTATTTAAAGTTTTAATTACTAACGAGCTTCAAGATAATTTACCTGAAACTACAAAACTGCTATCACTAATTTTGAGTATCCCGGCAACATCAGCATCATGTGAGAGAAGTATGAATACACTGAAGAGAATAAAGACTTTTCTGCGAAATAGCATGTCTAATGAACGCCTATCAAATTTGTCAACATTAGCCATTGAAAAAGGACTTGTTAAGGATTCTTCCAAGCGACAAGAGTTTCTTACGCGTGTGATAGACTTATTTGCCGAGAAAAAGGATAGGCGAATAGAACTTGTTTACAGAAAGGTATAGACTTCAAAATTACAAACATTTAAAGTTTTACAAACTAATATTTGAATTTTGTATTTTATAATGTTTAAAGGAACAAATACTTGTGTGTGTGTTAACTGGTTTTTTAGTTTATTAAAATCTGGAATAATTAAAGTAACGGTAAGTTTTATTTAATGCTTTATAACTTATTGCGCTTAATTTAATTCTTGGTATAGCGAATATTGTTTATTATTTATAAGCAAAATGTTTGGGCGTGGCACTTCAAAAAATTTTTCTTATGGTAATGCCTTTGCTATGTCCCACTCAGCCTATCCATCATAAAAAATCACGCTTCGCCCCTGGTCATGATTGAAATTAAAATTAAACTAATTCCTAGCAGCCATTACTTGGTCACTTTAGACAAACATATTCTTTTTACCAATAAAAACGTATTTTCATGCATGTTTTTTTACGTTAGGGACTCTAATGAATTTTCTTAGTAAATTACATCTCCAAAAAAAAAGTGTAGAAAAGGAAATGTTTAGTTTCAAGAAGGGGCGCGTGTTTTACATACCTATCTTAGATTATTTTAACGGTAAAAGTTCCTACTCGAGTGCTTTTTGTCCCCACCAACCGTCAAATGAATATTTTACACAATAAGTTATAGTGTACGAATTTCTACGAAACCATGTTTTGTTGTTTGCATTTTCTCTTGGCTCATAAATTCTACACTGATTGGCTCTGTTAATACTATTTCTACATAATTTGAAATAATTTTGATGCTTTATCATATAAATGAAGAAAAGGCAAAAAATGAGAAATTATTTAGGTAAATTTCGGAAAAAATGTTACTCAAATTTCGGCTAAAAAACAAATCAGAATTCAGCTAAAAAAGCTCGATCTTAAAGTCAAAAAGTAGCTAATAAACCCAACCATAAAATTTTTACCCCATTTATACTGTAATAAAACTGTTATTTTGGCTAGCAATTTTAGCTAATTAGCCAGAGATATTAGCAAATATCACAGCATTTTAGCTCATATATGATTATCTGTGCTACTTGGGCTGGTATACAGGGTAGACCAAAAAGGAGGAGGCACATTGGCAGGGTTCCTGTTAACAGGTTGAGTAAAACATATGTTATACAAGAGAAGTGATAACTTTAAACTCTGTAAAATTTTTATATACGAGTTTCGGTTATTTATAATCGAGAGGCTCACCCTTTTTGTCATGTAAATCATGTAAATTTTGTATTAAGAACCTATGTATGTAAAATGCTAATGATATCATATGACAAACTATTTTTGAATTTTGAGTTTCATCGTTCTATGTAACTTTAAGTGTCGTAATTTATTAAAAAAATATGTTTTTTGACAGCTGTCATAGATATTAATCAAATCATATATAGCCGAAACATAAAAACTTAGACAATATCGGGAGTTTATAATTAAATCATAGCCGTACGAAAAAATGGTTAAAATTGGTTTTATCCTATAATCAATATTATCTTATAAATGTCAGGGCTTGAGCCCCCCCAAAAGTCTATGTCTAGTTGCGCCACTGGCAATGGACTCATTATTACATAAGGTAATGGATAAGTATTCTTTTAAAAAAGTTGACAAAATAGGGATACTTAAGATTAGGCAACACTGCTTAAATTTTGAGCTTACATGGCCAAAATGGTAAAACTCTTTATTTCTAGATTCCTAAATTTCTTGTATCGACTTACAATATGGTGACATTAAAAATTTGGCAGCACTGTAAAAATTGTATGAACTCGTCTTGAAGAGATCTATTCAGACCTATGTTAACATGCAGGGTGTTCCATTTAAAAAAATTGCGGAAATTTAGAATACGTAAAATTTGGCAACACTGGCAATTATTTATTTGTAATAAAAAATGAGCTGCTACATAGCGAAAAAGGTAAAGTTGTTTATTCCTTAGCGCTCACAGAGTATTTATAAGTGTTTAAGCAACTCTGAGGTTAACAGTCGTTATAAGTCCGAAACGGTGAATCAAAGATACATATTATTATATATCGTTGAATTTGTTTTAAAGAGCCCTATCCGAATCTGCAGTAATATATAGGGTGTTGTATTTAAAATAAGGAAGTTGATACTTGTCCACGAAAATCCAAAACTCTGTATATATAGTCCTAAAAGTTTCCAATCCAAAAAACTTTTGCATTTAACTTTTTTTGCTACCTGTCACAGGTTTCGGGCCACCCTGTATACATATGTATACCAAATCTCAGTCAATTCTGATAACGAGAACTGTTTTGTACTTTTTAGCATTATTTTTTGCGCACCCTGTATAAGACATTCACGATTGGACATTATAAAAGTGTATTGTCAAAGGGTTTATGTATGTACACCAAATCTCAGTCAATTCCGATAACGGGAACGACTTCAAAAGATACTTTCATTTGACCCTAACATACTAATTAACATACAAATGAAGTTAACCTTCCAGTACTCGCGCCAAGTTTTACAGACCCGACAGATATGTACGCATGATTTATTTAGTGGTGAGGGAGTGCAGGCATCTCGAAGTCTATGTAGCCTTCCATGTTCAGTCGAGGTTTGATTTTAGTTTGTGTGGCATCAGATCGGCCTTATTTGTGCGAAGTAATTAGCGTTAAAGTCTGTTGGACCCGGCCGGCGCGAGCAGTGCCTAACTATTAATATAGCACTATTTTATTATTGTCCTGGCATCTGAAGATTGTATATTTGAAAGATATGATATTAATTTATTATATGTTAGTAGTTTAGCACGAAGTAGTAGTATTTTTAGATGTCGTACGAATAAGAACAGGCGTATCTTCACCGGTTGAATGCTGAAACGTATCCTGTTTTTCTCCATGTAGAAGAAACTGAAGTTGAGGAAGCTCCAATTGACGAGGAATCTGAACAGGAAGAGGATCACGTCGAAGCAGACACAGAGAGCGTTCATACTGAACAAGAGGCAAATTCCAAAGACGAAAGCTTTGTGCCTCCAGCAAAAATTCAACGGGTTCCAACATTTCTTGGTAAGAATGGGAAAACTATTTGGAACAAACATATGCCTAATATAAATGTTAGAACGCGAAGATGTAACATTGTTATAGATAAACTAACCCCCAATCAGACAGCTATTTGATTGTTTTGTTTCGAATTGTAAGAAGTGCTATACAATTAGTCAGTTTGCAACGATTGATGAACAGTTACCGGCATTTAAGAGAAAGTGCTCCTTTCTCCAAGCCGAATAAATATGGCATTAAAATTTTTGCTATGGTTGACGCCAAAATGAAATATGTTTAAAACTTAGAAATATACGTTGGAAAACAACCCGTTGGACGTTATTGCGTCCCAAATGATGACTGTAGTATTGTACAGAGACTAGTGCTTCCCATTTTTGGCACTGGCCGAAACGTCACCTGTGATAACTGGTTTACTTCCTTTCCTCTTATATCCGCATTAATTATTGAACATAACCTAACCTTTGTTGGAACCGTAAGGAGAAACAAGCGATAATTACCACCTTTTTTTGTGAATACAACAAGTCGTCCAGAACGATCTTTGGATTTCAGGAAAACACCACACTTGTGTCGTATGTACCACACAAAGGTAAAAATGTTATTATCGCATCAAGTATGCACCATGATGATGTGATCGATCCAGAAACCGGTCACTCGGCTAAACCAGAAATTATCACATTCTATAATTCGAGGAAAGGCGGTGTGCCTACTATAGATAAACTGTGTGCTACTTATGAAGTTGCAAGAAACACACGCCGGCGCCGTTGGCCTATGGTTATTTTTCTTCATTGCTTGAATATAGCCGGTATCAATCCTCAAATAATATACGCAACAAATAACAAGAACTATACCTGTGTACTTGCCGAGGATTATCAGAGGTGCCGAGCTCAATTATCAAATTTACCAAGAGAAGTTAGGGAGCGTAGGCAGGAGGAATCGAGCATATTGAATTTAGCTAGAGAACAACCTGACCACACCCCTGGTTTGCGTATTGCGCTAACATTGGATTGCATTCTAATAATCTTGCTTGCTGATTTTTAATATCATTTGTGCAATAAATGGGGATGATACGGACTGAATTTAAACTCGTCTTTCTCGCGCAAGTACGTCACATCTATGTACAGCGTTTGAGAGTCAAATAGGCCGTAATGCATTGTCATTTGAAAACGTTTGTAGAATTTACGCTTCAATAAAATGTTTTTAAAATTATTAAACTAATTATTTTGAATCTAAAGATTTTATTTTCAATACAGTTTATTACGTCCTACCTGTGCAGTTGCAGGCAGTAGAAATCGAGATTGAAATTATAATCGATAAACAAAAGTGACAGATATGAGATATTTCAAGTTTCCAAAATAATACATTTTCAAAAATGTGGATTGTTGCTTACCGTCAAGCTGTTAAGATAAATTTAAAAAATGGTAATTTAGGATATATTTACTATAATAATAGAACAATATGGTTTTAGCTACCTGTATAGGGCACTTTTGAACCTGGTTTGTATTTTTCAATTGCAAGTAAAAACTAGAAATGTCAATAGACGGCACTAGTGCAGCGACTCAAGTAACAAATGTTATAAAACACGAATGGAAGTTTCCCCTGCAATTATTTTACTTGCAGCATTCTTAACTTTAATTTTAAATTAGTTAATTATTTTAATCAAAATAAATTTCACGAATCCTCACGATGAGCACTTTAGATAATCTGATATTTGTAAACTTCAATTTTATTTGGGCATACCGTTGTAAGTGTATCGTGGTGTTAATCATAATTTTATAAACAATGAGTATTAAAAGGCGACTCGCATGTTGCGTTATAGAAGCTGCTTTTCTAGAAGCAACAAGGCCGAATTAACTATTTACGATGGTTGGGGCTCATCTGGGCGAGGCGAAGTTTTGCGATGACAAAAAAACGGTCAATGGGTTTTACGTATTTGGGGGCCCTTCGGCCGCAACTCAAAATTTACATTATGATAAAAAAAGAAAAGATCCTCAGTTTTGTATTTCGCTCGCTGATGTCTCTCGGGGCCCCCACCACATATTTGAGCCTTACGCGTTGTGGCCTTTGCATTTCAATCATTAAATTCCCGCAAAAACAAGACGCGCAAGCTCTGTGCTGGGGCCACTGCCGACGCGACGGCGGGGGCCTGAGTCAGTTGCGGGCCGTTAGTATATGAAGTGGGAGGGCGAAGGTAAAAAATAGTATTCGCATGACGTGCGACGCCGACGGTTCGGCAAACTACTTTCAACACTTCGAGATTTTAGTTTTAAATAAATTTGTACAAGCTATATTGTCACAGATTACAAAACAATGTGAAGTAACACTTATTTTCTCGGTTAGTGATAGTGTCTGATTCTGTTGTTAATGAAAGGTTTATAATTTGAATCGGCCATTGAATTCGGATTTATTTTTATTTATATATATATATATATATATATATATATATATATATATATGTATACAACCATTATTGTTAAGCCCCCGTGTATACAATGATATAACAATTTCAATCAAACAACACAACCTTTATTTTATTGGTAGGTGTAAAATAAAGCAATGAATGTTCTTCCAGCAAAAGCTGAATCTGATTTTTTATCCAAAAAGCTATTTTTATGTTTTGAAATCTGAAATGCGTGTTTAAACGTTCTATCTGTAGCACCTCCACTTTGGGTTCTTATCTATTTTGTTTTATGATGTAACAGTGTTGCCGTATCTTCTTTTAGTTCCGAATTTCTGCTATTAACTTTTGTTTTTTAAATGGGACGCCCTATATTAGTTTGTTATTTTGATTTACTATGATATTGTAACTTCAACCATGACGTGTCAAACCAGAACCTTCGTATATCAGGGTGACTAGAAATTGCTTAGGCTTAAATGCATATTATGCCTTTATTTGCCGATTTTTTAAAATACTGCATATTATTGTGGGGGGTATCATTTTATATATTACTCGCAAAGACTAACCCGAAGAGCGACATTAAAAAAAATGATTTTTTAGAAAAAATCGTTTAATATTTAAATGGGCGTAAAAGATGTTTAGTGAATAGACAGATAATTTTATTTTTCTAAGGGTTCTTGGAGGTAAGTTAATAGTTTTTGTCAAATCACAGCACTCTAGATTGAGAAATAAAAATTAGTTAAAAAATAGCATTCAATGTGAGAATTACATATGGTCGTACTTGGAATATCTCAACCATTGAGGTAGTATACCGGAATGGTCCCAACGAATGAAAACACGCAAACATATACAGGGTGTTACAAATTCGATACAATGTCGGTTAAAATAGAGCAAAGTTGCGCAATTTAACATCGAATAATAAGTAGTTGACAAAGTTAGACAATTATGACTACCTCCCAGGATATAGGTACGTAAAATACCGAAAAATCAGCTATACATATTTTATTTTTTTCAGGCTGCATTTTTATGTCTTTATTGCTACTTTCCATTTTCAACAAGATGGTGCACATAGATTTGAAATCCGACGTTTCTTCTTCGCGGTCAGATCAACTAATTTTTTTTTAGATAGACCTGCGTTTTTTAAAAGCCCTTGATTTCATAATATGTGCGTGAGTACCAGAATGTAAAAACTAAAAATAGAAAAAAAAATCAGCTTTGTAGATTACACTTGTGTATTGAGCAAAGAGACCTTGTGAACAAAATTACCAAGATAATAGGGCACGAATGCTATGTTTTTGTTTTGGGGTATTTTTCAATATAACATGTTCTGCATTCCAACATACGACAGTTTCGGTTTGAGTACGTACAGGAGACAAATGCACCCTGCACCCCCCCCCCGAGCTAATAAGCCAAGCAAAAATTACATTATATAAAGCATTTCGGGACTTTTACCTCACAAACATTGAGAACTTTGTTTTTTTTTTAGTCTTCATGCTTATGTTGTTCCAACAAGAACCTAGAACTTTTTTTTAGTTATCAAATGTTTGCCTCCCCCTCTAAGAAGGCATTCTAAATACACCACTGATGTGTTCATTTTTGTAAATCCGTATCTTGATCGACACGCAGCTTTGAAAGTGAAGTGCACATACCTATAAATTATAATAATTACTCACATATTAAACAAGGGAGACAAACATGAAAATAGTGTCCTAATTATTAAATAAATATTGTAAATAAAGATATAGTGATATACCTATACAACCTTACTACAGTTTACTTTAAATAGGGTGACCACATATACTATTTTTAAGAGGAATGTTCTCTTTTTCGGGTCCATGTACTATGGTACTCTTACTATTTCCATAAATACGACAAATATCCTCTATTATGAGAAATCTGGGACAAATGATCTCTATTTTGCGAAATCTGGTGCCATTTTCTAATTATTTTTGTTATTTTTAGTCCATGTTATTATGTGTATTATAATTATTATTGAAAGTCATTGAATTCTGTGAAAGTGATAAGACTTTACTTAATTATTATACGCTGGTACCTATTTTCACATTTCGTCAAAATATACTCTTATCATTTTAAAAAAATCTGGACTACTTTAAATCACGTTTAAGAAGCCAAAAAAAACTGTAGTAGAGCATGTCGCCGGCACACAGCTTCCAGGAGAAATTGCAATTTGCCATTACAAATTACATTGTGTGGTAATCTGTGAATTATAGCTGGGAAATTCAAAACCTTGTTTTCTTTATTCTAGGGGTGTATGTTGTATTCCGCAATGATTTAATAACTAAGTATTCCCAACCGAACAATAATTAAACACGTTTTAACTGTCATTGATTACCTACGAATATGTTTTTCATTATTCGCATCCGACTCGTCATAACGTCATGCACAACACAGTCTTAATTTTAGATGCACTTTTAAATCTTCGAACGCATGCCTAGCCAGAAACTCGGGTATTAAAAAATTACAGATTTCTGCTCTTGTTGTTCTTAGTTTGCACTAGATCGCTCCACGTCCAATTGAAACAAGGTGGCTGCATTCAATGAAAATTGATATTTACGAGAATGGACATTAATAAAAATTCGAAATCAATGCATATTAAATAACACCAGTTACCTTATACTCGATAATCATTTAAATTCCACAACTCTTATACAATTAAATCTCGTATCAACTTTTATTTATTTATTCAAATCTATATTTCAAGTATTTTAATTTCCATGGTAAAGGGTCCGTGTTATAACTTTTTGATGTAGTATAAATTACAGATAAACGACTATCAATGTTTTTACATTTTTAGGGTGTTAATGGAATTGATATTTAAAAAAAATGATATCGTAAAAGACGCTTTAATTTTTTTTGATATGCGATAAAAATAAATTAATTTTTTTTATTACATTACTTCTTAAATCAGATTTGCCTTCATACGGTTGAAATAAATTAATCTCCACAAAGTCGTTAATGCATTCTAATGTTTTCTGTATTAATATTAATTTAATGCGATCCAGTTTGAAGCAATTACATTTTAATAAGAATCAATATATTAAATATTTAAACAGATTTTTGTATATGGCATTTATTTCATACCAATTTTTATTAACATCGATTTGATGAAATGCAATAACTATGGAAAGACGCATGTATATAGAAATTTTAAGTAGGCTGTATACGTGTTAAAAAAGGATAAACAACTAGTTTTTTGTGGTATCAATCGAAATGGTCTGCAAAGAAATTGCTTATCATAAAAATGTCATTCGGTAAAATCGGTATCCGCAAAAATTCGATATCGGAAAAATTAAAACGAATAAAAATTGAATGCAGGTAGCATCATTTATATGTTTTGCAATTAAATTTGGTATCAAAGACGCGTATGACTAAAAAGTAAAACGGCGTTCCATAAAAATCTGTCTAGAAACCATTTTTTGACCAACATAATATCATACCCATTTTTAACTAAATCTTCGGTTCAAATAAAATACTATGTGTGCAGCATGGTTATTTAAAAAGTCTGGTTGTGTTGACGCGTACATTTTGTTTTTTTTTTCTGACAGCTTACGCACAAAGAAGTATTGAATTGCATATGACGTAGGTGGCTCTGTTCAATTTCTGTTATCGTGGAAAAGCATTATGTAAACTCTGCATTAGTTTTATGGTCCCCTAAAGATAACACTCTGATGTAAATCTTCGGAAACCGAAAGTGAGCGCGCGTTGTGCCCCATACAAACGCGCCTGATCAACAAATTTTGCCGCCAGTTTTGGCTCAAACTTCGGACAAGCTGGCAGAGGGAAAACGCAACAACTCCCGCCGGAAAAAGCGCACTTTTGCCGCGATTTGAAAATTTAAAAAAATTAAACCAGCACGTTTGTGTTTTAGACTAACAACAGTATGTAATTAAAAATGGCGCCTTGCCTACTGTAAAGCAGTTAAAACCCTAACTAAACATAATTCGGTTGGCCGAGATTCGAGGGGGCCGGGATAACTAAAATTTAAACTGCTGGCAAACAAATCGTAAATTACCTGTGACTGTTTTCGGGTTGAATAAACAAAAACAGAATCGTATTTGATTTTCGGCATTTACATCAGACGAAATTTGTGGTTTTACGCGTCTCGCGATTGTATGTAAAATGACTTTTGTGAAGAAGTTTTGAACTTCTAAGGCGAGTTGCTGCTGACATTGTAAATATTGGTTTTATATACAGGTGTACGTTCAAGTAAGGTGAGTTTTGTTGTAAACTCTATGTATTTTCCTACTATTTAAATCTAGTACACACTTTTCATAAAACTATAATGGACGTCTTTTGAAAAGTTTTACGCAAAATTTGATGTCTTTCTTGTTGACACAGTAAGATTTCTAGATCTTTTTACATTCACGTTGCACAACATTTCTTGGATTAAGAAATTTACCTGAGGATTTATGTTTGTCGGTGTTTTGGAATATACATAAGTCAAAATAGGCAGTTATGTTCATTTAGCTTTACAGAAAATAAGTGAAGAATAGATATATCTGCTCTTATAGGCTAAAGTATACTATTTATATATATATATATATATATATATATATATATATATATATATATATATATATATATATATATATATATATATATATATATATATATATATATATATATATATATATATATATATATATATATATATATATATATCAAACTTGAGATTGCATATAAAGGGTGGTCAAAAATTCCAAAGAATCGAAATTGACTCAAGAGAAAAGTACCTTTAATTTTTATTTTATAGCAAAATATAATACAAAATCTTACTTAGAATAAAAAAAACATATCAAGCACTAGATTCGTTGCTTCCTATCTGAAATCACTTCTTAAGGAATGTAAAACTTTGGCTTCTTACTGCCAAGTTCAGTTTATTACTTTTGTTCCTACCTTAATACCAGCAGAATTTCCTTATTTTCCGATTGTTGATAATGGCATTGTCACTGCCATTGTCAACCACAATATTGTATTACTTTATTGAAACATCAGTTTGAATATTACAGTAAAAAGAAATGCCGCCGAAATTAAGCAAAGAAGATAAAAGTGCAATAATATTAATTGTCGGAGAAAATTATAAAACATTTTGAGAAGCTTCACAACAGTGGGGAATATTCTAACTAAATTCAAGACTTTTGGAAATGTAGAAAATAACTTCACTAATTCTAATTCTAATAAACATTACATGTAAATAACTTAATTAACAATAAAAACTAACTGTTCCATCACTGCACATTTGCCTCAACATATCCACCATCTCTTTCCATACAGGTAACCGTTCTTACAGAAAATTCTCTTAATTCTAATTATGGCAGGCGTTATGGCCTGTATCTCTTCCCTAATTACCCTCTCCAAATGATCAACATACTGAAATGAAATGAAATGACCTCTTTAGATACACTTTCTCTTTTAAGTAGCCCCAAAAGAAATAATCAAGAGGGTTCAAGTCCGGAGATCTAGCTGGCCAGAAAATATCAGAATACCTGTCGATTACTAGTCCATTAAAGATAAAATTTAAGTATTGTCTTACATCCCTTGCTCCGTGGCATGGTGCGCCATCCTGCTGGTATCATATTTGGAACCTCTCACTTATGGGTAGTTCATGAATAAAATCGTTCAAGTAAGTATTTAGAAAATCCAAGTAGCGTTGACTATTTAAATTATGTCGAAAAAAAAACTGGTCCAATTACTCTATCTTTATAAATTCCTCACCACACATTTGTTTTGAATGAATACTGATCACAAGTTTGTATAACAAAATTAGGATTAAGATCACTCCACCAACGACAGTTTTGCGAACTTACAGTCCCATTGGAAGTAAACGTTGCTTCATCGGTAAAAATAATGCGTTTTGCCATAAAAGGATCATCTTCTAGCTCCCCTTGTATCAGACAGCAAAACTCGAACCGTCGCTCAAAGTCTCCTGGTCTCAAGATATGTATAAATTTTGGTTTGTAAGGTCGAAAACTGTTTTCTTTCAATATTTTTGAAACTGTTTCTTTACCTACGTTATTTGGCAATGTTGCTGACCTTTTGCGTAGGGACTTTTTAGGGTCTTCTATCATAGAGAACATTACTTGATTTGTAGTTTCGTCATTCGCAACCTTGACCTCCGTTTCATGTTAAAGTTATTTTCTACGTTTCCAAAAGTCTTGAATTTAGTTAGAATATTCCCCACTGGTGTGAAATGTATAATTTTATCGGGGTGTCTGTTGTTAAAAATGTCTGCAGCTTCACGAAATGTTTTATAATTTTCTCCGACAATTAAAATTATTTCAATTTTATCTTCTTTCCTTAATTTCAGCGGCATTTCTTTTTACTATAGTATTCAAACTGATGTTTCAATAAAGTGATACAATATTGTGGTTGACAATGGCAGTGACAATGCCATTATGAACAATCGATAAATAAAGAGACTTTGCTGATATGAAGGTAGGAACAAAAGTAAGAAACTAGACTTGCCAATAAGAAGCCAAAGTTTTACATTCCTTAAGAAGTGATTTCAGATAGGAAGCAACGAATCTAGTGCTAGATATGTTTTTTATGCTAAGTAAGATTCTGTATTACATTTGGCTATAAAATAAAAATTAAAGGTACTTTTCTCTTGAGTCAATTTCGATTTTTTGAAATTTTTGACAAGCCTGTAATGCAATCTCAAGTTTGACTATTTTAATATTATTTTGGCAGAAAGCTGAACTTTTTATAAAGAGTAACTTTTTCCGTAAAACTACTAATAAAAAAGTTTATATACATATTTTTTGATATTCCTCGTTCAAAATAAAGGCCAGTTTGTTATAACTCTTGGGTCAATTTTATAGGAGTATTATTACTATGAAAACACACTATCTGCATATTTTTTCACTACTTTATAATAAGTGGAAGGGGTTGCAATAGACTACCCCTATAATTCTTGTTAACTAAATTTAAAGAAAAACTTAAGCAACGGCTCGGAAATAAATTTGGTACGCTTGGTTTATTTAAAACCTTTTTTACCTCTTGTATTTTTTTCAAAAAACTTACCAATTTGAAATTAAAAAATAAAATGTAAATCATTACGTGTTGGGACGGAAACATTTTTTAGAAAAAAAAATCTAGTTGGCCCCTGCCATTTTTAGTGCGTTTCTAATATTGCTTTATTCGACAGTTTAAAAATAATATTTTACGATTAATTTAATCAAAAATTTGTTATGTGATTTGTTTAATTGTGCAGTAATAAGTACTGTAATTAAATAAATAGAACAATATTGGTTAATTTCACGAACACAGAAATGGCAGGTATGCATTTTACGTATGGGCGTGCAAACGGGAATTCCTTGGAAGTTTGTGGTCTTTATACCAAGCGTATCCAAATCGAGGACATCCTCATTACAGTACGTTTACCGGGCTTCATCAAATGCTACATAAATCTGGAACTTTCCAAAGTTTCGATACTGGCCGACAATGCTTCGAAGTTCGAAGCGCAATCTGAGACAAATATCAGGAACATTGCAGCCCAATTAAATACTAATGCATCAACTGTATGGAGTATATTAAAAAACAACAGTTATATCCTTACCATATACAGAGGGTTCAAGCTTCTTTACCAAGAGATTTCGAACCGAGAATGATTTTTTCCCAATGGTTTCACCGAATGAATACCAATAATCTCTTTTTTTGTTCAAAAATTATCTTTTCGAACGAAGGCAGTTTCTCAAGAGATGCAATTCAAAACTTTCATAACAGGCATGTATGGGCTGAAAATAATTCACATTCAATAACAGAATCTAGACATCAATATTAGTTTTTCGTTAACGTTTGGATAGGAATTGTCGATGAACATTTAATTGGGCCACATTATCTACCTCTAAGATTAACTATATATATTTTCATTTTCTACAAGAAGAATTCCCTACTATTCTTCCTACTTCAGCTTAAATGTGCGGAGGTATTTATGTCTAACTTATGAAAACTGCAGGATAGGGAGAGGTCGGACTCATCGCTGGCCGCCTCGATACCCAGATTTAAATCCATTGGATTATTGTATCTGAATAGAATTTTAAGTATAAATTTGCACGTTAAATCATTTTTGTCTGAAATTCACTGACTTTCAGAAACGATAACGCTATTTTGTTTCAAAGTAGTACAAAAAAACTGTATATCTATTTTTTACCACTCTGTACAACACTAGAACATATTTGTGAGAAATTCATTTTCTGCTCTTGACTCTTCAATTCTGAAAATTTCAGAACTACTAACGTTTAAATTCGCTATCAAATACATATTTTGTAGTTATTTTTTTTTGAGATGCAGTTTAGAAAAAATAAAAACGCAAATTCGTTTGTGTAGTTTTTCGGGCAATCGGAATATGACACTAAAAAATCAAATAAATATCATATTAATAAAAATAGCGGAGAACTGATTTAAAAAAAACTCTTTTGTCATATATCTCGGCATGTTATACAGGGTGTTATATAAGATCGCGCAATTAGTGATATAATACGGTTCACGGAGATTTGAGGGTGTCGAGATGACTAAAATTTAAAAAGCTGGGAAACAAATGGCAAATTATCTGTAACTGTTTTTAAGTTGAATAAACACAAACAGAATCGTATTTGATTTTCGGAGTTTATTCACGAAATTTGTGGTTTTAAGCGTCTGGCGAATGCATGTAAAATGGTTTTGTGAAGACGTTTCGAATCTTTAAGCTGACATTGGCGGAATTGTAAATGTTTATTTTAGATACAGGTAGGTAGAATTAAGCAGTTTTACACATTTAATATGATAAAATATGAAAACTAAAAAAAACATGTTTATCAAAAATAAATAAATCATTTATATCATTCTTATTTAGAGGCGAGGTTTTCGGTAAAGGACCCCCTCTCAAAACAGAAAAATAACTGATGACAAAAAAAAGATCCTTTGCTTGTCAATAAATGTAGCGTCCAAAAAATTTCATTATTCTATCGCTTTTCGTATTTAAGATAAAAAATAAAACCATTATTTTTCCGCCATCTTTGTTCGGCAATATCTCCCTAATTGTTAACTTTTGACCCAACGTTTATAACAAACTGCCCTTTATTTTGAATAAGGAATATCAAATTCAAAATCTCTACTCTGCTTCTTAACTTTTTACTCATTTTGCTAAATAACTTTTAAACCGTACATCTGACGAGAAATCCCCAAGTGGTAATTTTTATGTAAAAATGTCTAGGCTACCCAAAAAAAAGATCCAAATGAAAAAATGTCAGTGGCGTACCATTTTTTCTTAAAAAAAATATGCAATGCAAATCCCGTACGGGCGCCACTGGTAGAAATTAAAAAAAATTGTATACCAGGAAATATGTTTGATGTGTAGAAAATGTGTACCAAATTTCACGAAGATATCTAAAACGGTAGGTATGCCAAATATTATTTAAAAAAAAGAAGATATCTAGAAAACGTATGTATCCCAAATATTATAAAGAAAAGAAATTTGTGGTTATATGCGTCTCCCGAATACATGGAATATGCAGTGGCGGCGCGTGGTTAAATAACTTGGGGGTGCACAACCTTAGAATAGAACATGAGTGCCGTTGGTAAATCGGCGGAAGCGAAACGTTTTTTGGGTGCCACGCCCAAAAGACTTTCATTGGACTATCAAATCATACAAATTAAATAAACTTATAAGAATTTAAGAATTAAGTAACTTACCTCTCTGAGTACATCGGTCTGGCCAAACAATAATTGTTTTTATATTTTACAAACACGTTTTGTATTGAAAATGAAGTCTTCTATCCTTTTTTGAGACAAATTCTTCAATAACCAATTCATTAAAATTTGGAATTTCTTGAATCATTTGTTTCTCAATAGATAACATTGCGAGAGCAGTTAGTCTATTCTGGCCCATTGTACTTCTAAGAAAAGTTTTTATGCGATTCAATGTGGAAAAACAACGTTCCGCTTCTGCGGTTGTCATTGGCATTGTAACAATCGCCTGTAACACTGAAAATGTTTCTGAGAAATCTATTTGCAAATTATTTTCAATTAAAAATTTAAGCAAGTGGACTGCTCCGGAAACTTCTCTAAAATCTGCTCTTCTGTATTTTATTTCTAATTCTGTCTTTAATTTATTTTTATTTAAAAATGGAAAGTTTTGAATTGCTGAATCTAAATGTAGTATAGGAAAATTTGCTGAATATGTTTCAAAATTTTCCACCGAAAATAAGTGAGCTATTTCCAAATGGCCTGTGAACGAAAACTTTCTTTTTATTTCTGCAATTATGGTGTCACACACTTCTTTAGCTTGCACAGTCGTGGAAACATAAGAATTTCTCTCATCCGTCTTCCTTCTTTTTCTAGCTTGACTTTCATCAATGTCTACTAACCATGTTTCTCTAATAGTATGTATGTTATCTCTCTCCTTTTGAATATTTTTTTCGAACTCAGTAATACATCGTTTTACAGTAACGGAATCAGTAGCCCTTTTTTGCAGCTGTGAATATAAAATATCAACATGGGGCATTACACGATGAAACACTGTCAACCAAAAAACAAATTTAGAGTCATTCAATAATTTGAAAATAGCACCCGCCTTTCTAATGGTATCAGATTGTTTAGATGTGGATTGTATTTTTTCCATACACTCTAAAAGTGCTTCTCTGCTTTCGTATACAGTGTTAACTGTTCTAATTTTAAAATTCCATCTTGTAGCAGATGCTCTAGGAACCCTATTTCCAACCACTTCATTTAATATTGCAACTCTTTGTGGAGAATTCGAAAAAAAATTGGTAAGGTCACTCAAATCGGAAAAAAAATATGCGTACATTTGTATTTATGCTTGTTGCCTGCGACATTATCAAATTTAGTTGATGAGCATAACAATGGATATAATGCGCATATTTAAATTTATCTTTAATACGTTTTTGCACACCACCATGGGCGCCACTCATGACACTTGCTCCGTCATAACTTTGGGAAATCAATTGTTCAGAATTTTTTAAAACATAATTAAGAGCCTCCTCTATGCAGCCAGCTAAGGCAACAGCATCATGTTCATTTGGTTTTACAAATGTCCAAAATCGTTCAACGGGGGTGCCGTTTGCTAAAGTATAACGGTAAACTATAACCATTTGAAAAATATTCGAAATGTCACTTGTTTCGTCACTCATAACAGACAAAAAATTTGCAGCGGCAATTTCTTTTTTTATATGTGCCTGACTCACGGAAAGCATACATTCTAATAAATCATTTTGAATGTCATTTTGACGTGCCTTTAAACACGGTAGCTTGCTGCAAATGATCCCTCAGTGCTAAATCCAATTCGGCAGAAAAATTTATGAGGCCTCTAAATATACCAGGGTTTAATGAATCTTGTTGTTCATCGTGTCCACGGAGAGCAAGCTCAAATGCGTCACAAAATTTAATACAATTTATAATTTAAATAAGACATACCTATTATTCTTTACTTCGTCATTATGTTTTTGAATGCTTAATCGGTATTCACTATTTAATTGTTGCCGAATATCTTGTTTACCTAATAAATTAAATCCTAATT
Organism: Kuschelorhynchus macadamiae; assembly: GCA_030620095.1. Taxonomy (NCBI): domain Eukaryota; kingdom Metazoa; phylum Arthropoda; class Insecta; order Coleoptera; family Curculionidae; genus Kuschelorhynchus; species Kuschelorhynchus macadamiae. The sequence goes on along the minus strand of JAUTXW010000521.1, from coordinate 773,991 downwards.
TAGCAGATAGATGTGACTTTGAATTTTGATGCTTTTTAATTTTTTCGGATAAATGTACTAAATCTTTAACCCCGGATTTTGTCCATTCTGATGCCTCACCGCTTTCAAATAATAAACACGGAAAACAGTAAAGACTATTACTAATACTACACCCGCATAACCACTCGGTTTTTTCGTAAGTTTCTATTTTAAAAGTTCGTTTATAATCACGACTTTTGCATTTAGTTACACTTGTAATTAACAAATTTGGTTTTGGACGACCGACACTTTTAATTTTTATTTTTTCGTTTAAAGATAACGAGGAAAATTTAATTGTCTTTAAATATTGCACGCTAATGCAATCAAGGTTTGATAATTCCGTCATTCTTGCAATCGCGAAATGAAAACAACCTTATCGTACCGCAAAGCGCTAATTCTAATGTGCACTGCTTTCAGGTGCTCGGGAGCTATCGGTCGTCGCCAGATTGTCGCGGGGAACAAAGAGTGCGGGGGGCAGGTTTCCACCAATTAGTTTTAATATTCGGGCGAGCAGTGAACGAAGTCGCTGCGGCAGGATGGATGGATCCGATGAAAGGCCCGCTTCGATATTTAATACGTACGCATAGGCGTCCAGGTCCAGCGTCAAAGTCTACAGAAATATTTATTCTGCAAACTTCGGTTCTGTTTAGTGCTTATTATTGATGATTCATGACATTGCCGCTAGTTAAGAAATTCGTCGATCAATTTAGGTACATCGCATATTTTAATGTCTGGTCTTTGGGTCATGTTCTTTGACGGCATGGTTTTTAAATTATTATTTTATGATAATATTGTTTAAAGAAAATTAACATTTAAATATGTTTGTTTAAAAAATTTGGGAGTGCACGTGCACATGTGCACTTATTGAGGAGCCGCCACTGGGAATATGAGGTTTGTAAAGAAGTTTTCAACCCTTAGGCTGACGTTGGCTGATTTGAAAATATTTATGCAGGTGTACGTTCAAGTAAGGCGAGTTTTGTTGTATGGTTTACGTGCATTTTTCTAGTGAGAGCTGAAATTAGATCTCAGTAGTTTCTAGCCAGTTTACGACGGTGGGGTAAAAGGCAATTTTTTGTTAATTTTTGGTAGCTAAATGCGAAAATAATAAATGAATCATGATTTTTTCAGAAAAAAAAGTAAATGTTTGACTCACATTATTTAAAAAGTAATATTTGAGAATTGAAAAGAAATGTATGATGATAAGGCAGAAACCTCAGGGGAAAATCACTAGGGTATTTTAGTGTATAAACTCAAGGAATTGCAGGGTATTTAGAGGAAATTCGGGGGCATTTTGGGGATAATTTTAGGAAATTTTCGAGGAAATTCAAACGAGTGATATCTCTTTAAAATCTCTACAATTTGGCAGACGAGCGTGGCCTAGTCTGAAAAAGCCGAGATGCTAAAATGTATGGTACTCGACAATCAAGTTTATGATCAGTGACGTTAGGCTCGGTTACGGGCTGTCAAGATAGTCCCGATTTGTTTATCCTTTGATAAGTTTGTATGTATGGACCGATAAACAGAACATAGTTAAAGTGGAACAATAGTTTTTTTTTCGGTGCAATCATCCTTGGCTACAACCATGGTTCTAATTTATTTCAGCTAAAACGAGTCGATTTTTTGAATATTGTACCAAATATAACGAAATGCAGAACAGTTTATAAAAATGTTACTACGAATTAGTTATGGGGAGGAAATAATTTGATGGTTAGAATATAAAATATGCTGCCAGTGCTAATTTTTATTCAAGATTATTAAAACTTTACATTTGAGACCCTAGAAAACCTTTTATTCTTGTACAGGGTGTTCCAGCGAGGACTGAACAGGGACCTATTTTCGACCTTCCTTATATTTTGGAAAAATTCAAAATAGCCAATCGATGTATTTTTTCTTGTAGAATCCAAAAATGTCATCGAAAAAATATTTGAACCAGAAACAAAAGAGTTACGCTATGCATCAGGTGTTTTTTAAATGGAATGTATCGTTTTTTATACGATTTTTGGAAAGAGTGATTTTTTTTATGTCCGTTCTGATTAAAAGTTTTGATTTTGCGATAGCTGTTTATATTACATTTTAATGCTTTACAAACTAAAATTTTAGCTTCACCTGTTTAAAATATACGGTAGGTTGGTATAGGTGATCAAGGTAAAATGACGTTTGAATGCTTTGTCAATAAAAATTGACATTATTTTAATTATTGTCGAAGTCTTCACCTAAAAAATATATATTTGACTCTGATCGAAATGAAATACTCTTTGGACGAGAGACTACAGATTGATATGCTATTTTACAAGTGCCAAGAAAATGCAAGAGAAGCAAGAAGAAGATTTATTGCAAATTTTCATAGAAATATATCCATCGATACAATTCTAAGGATAAAAAACCTATTTGAGGAAAATAAAACTTTACATGATAGAAAAAGAAATTCAATAAAAAATAATTATTAAATAATAAAATAAAACTACTAATAACATAAGTTTTCAATGTGATCGCCGTTTTTCTCGAAACAACATCGATAACCCCTTTGTAGCCTTTCTAAACTTGCTGTTACAATATGATTTTCCTGGTTAAGGCGGTTTATTTCATCGACAATTTTTCCCATGATCTCTTGAATATTTTCGTTTCGTTGTCTGTATACGACGTTCTTCAAATGGCCCCAAAGAAATGTATCCAAAACTGAGAGGTCGGGGCTATTGGGCGGCCAAGCATATGTTCCATTTCGCCCTATCCATTCGTTATGGCGCCGATTTAAAAATTGAACCACATCATGCACGGCATGAGGAGGCGCCCCATCATGTTGCCAAATTAAATTCTGATATTCTGCCAATGGTAAGTCTTCCAAAAAATTTTCAATTTCGTTTTCTAAAAACTCATAATATCTGTGCCCATTTAAAGTCCCGTTAAAAAATATTGGTCCCAAAATTTTATTGTTCTTTATCCCACACCAAACATGAATAGAATTCCTCCCTTGAGATTTAATAGTCTGGAACTTTTTTTGATTTTCAACGGCCCAATGGTGAAAGTAGCTTCGTCGGTCCACACAATATTTTTGAATAAATCAGGGTCTTCGTTTTCTTGCCGAATTACCATTTGAGAAACAAATTGGAAGCGAAGTTCTTTTTGTGCCGGTGTTAGGTGCTGAAGTGGAAGGATACGAAAAGGCCTAAATTTATGAATTTTCAGAGTCCTGTGAACAGTCCCTCGGGTAACTCTTCTGCGCCTTACACCGCCACCGTACTGAACTTCCCGAACTGCATCCGAAATAGATTTGGTTGGATTAACTTGAAAATAATTTATAATGGCCTGGTCTCGATTTCTTCTTCTTTGTATATTTCTTTTTCTATCATGTAAAGTTTTATTTTCCTCAAATAGGTTTTTTAACCTTAGAATTGTATTGATGGATATATTTCTATGAAAATTTGCAATAAATCTTCTTCTTGCTTCTCTTGCATTTTCTTGGCACTTGTAAAATAGCATAACAATCTGTAGTATCTCGTCCAAAGAGTATTTCATTTCGATCAGAGTCAAATATATATTTTTTAGGTGAAGACTTCGACAATAATTAAAATAATGTCAATTTTTATTGACAAAGCATTCAAACGTCATTTTACCTTGATCACCTATACCAACCTATCGTATATTTTAAACAGGTGAAGCTAAATCAAATCTTTTAATTAGAACGGACATAAAAAAATCACTCTTTCCAAAAATCGTATAAAAAACGATACATTCCATTTAAAAAACACCTGATGCATAGCGTAACTCTTTTGTTTCTGGTTCAAATATTTTTTCGATGACATTTTTGGATTCTACAAGAAAAAATACATCGATTGGCTATTTTGAATTTTTCCAAAATACAAGGAAGGTCGAAAATAGGTCCCTGTTCAGTCCTCGCTGGAACACCCTGTACATTTAAGGAAAAAAAAGCCTTTTAGGATTACTTTATGTGGTCATAAACGAATTTCCTCTGTGGGGCTCCTAAATCACCACTCTGGAGCTCTATTAATAATAACTAGGTATGGTAAAATATTAGTGTTATAAAAATGTTCGAATTTTAATGTACTATGTATCATGTCACTTATTTTAATTAATAAAATATGTTTAAGACGTATGACAGAGGAAACAGCTTTCTTTTCAAATCAGTCTATAAGTCTGAAATGTTATAATGAATATATTTTTATATTAAAAAATTATTTATTATGTTATCTGATTTAAACACCTATCAATATTGCAATGACAGCTTTCTTAATCATGTTCGAAATATGAAGTTTTAATAAAACTGAATGAAAATGAGCGGTGGCGGCATCTTTTTTCCTTAAACGTACAAGAGTAAAGCGTGTCCTAGGGGCCTTACACAGGAAATTCGTTTATGACAGCATAAAGTAGTATAAAAAACAGTTCCAAATATAAAGTTTTAATAAATTTGATTAAAAATTATCGGTGACAGCATGTTTTTTTCTTTAAACGTACAAGAGTAAGGGGTATCCTAGGGGCATCACAGAGAAAAATCATTTGTGACAGCATAAAGTAATCCTAATACCAGTGACAAATATTAATATTATATTAAAAATATATTAATAAATTTGAATGAAAATTAGCGGTGGCAGCATATTTTATATTTTGACCATCAAATTATGCACACCCTTAATTATGTTGTACCCCATGTTATCATTAAACCGTATGCCCTATGCATAAATGTGTGTATTCTAAGACTGACTTTTCGGATTTTATGAATGTATTATTAATAACAGGGTAATTATTATTAAGCCGTAGACAATCAATGTACTTATGCGTTCTAAAAGAGAAGACTGAGTTTTCAGATAGTCCGTAGGTATTCGAATATTAATAATTTAATTTTCGTAATCCGCCAAGGCTTTCTCACGTGGGCACAGCAGTCTCCAAGGTCTAAATATTGGAATAATTATTTGTATTTTCCTCTGCGCTACTTTCATTTTCGCAAATCCAATCTGTTGTTCTTGGTAAATTCGGTGCTCAGTTGAGAAAGCTGTCTTTTGAATTTTCTTTATTGTTTTGTTTAGTCTCCAGAAGACGATTTTTAGAGGTAATTCGTTTTCTTGGTTGCTAAATATACCGGGTGATAACGAAACTACTGCTCACTGCGACATTTTAGAATAGTTTAAATTTTTGATAAAAAATGCATGTTGAAACTGGTAGCATTGGATAGAACATCGATAGAATTTCTGAGACACACTTCACTGTCATCCGTATCAAATTATTTTAAGATCCTTTGTAATTACAAAAATTCGCATTTTCTTAATATAATTTTATATTATTATATATCTTGCCAGGGGCTAATGATCTAAATGATTATTTTATTAATGTAAGCAAAAATGTTACCTCTAGTATCTCGCCAAGTTTGGACCCTCTTTCGTTTCTCCCTCCTTCAAAAAATTTAGCTGATAGCTTTTTCTTAAGTCCCGTAAGCAACACTGAACTATTGAAGGTAATACATAATATCAAAAGTAAATCTTCGTATAGCACTGATGGCCTATCAATTAGAATATTCCTGAACTTGCCACTCCCAGTCATAGAGGCCCTTACAACATTAATAAATGAGTCCTTTATAAAAGGTGTATTCCCTGATTGCCTTAAAACAGCTATAATTATTCCACTTCATAAAGGCGGCGAAAAAACTAACTCTTGCAATTATCGCCCAATTGCACTACTACCAGTGCTATCAAAAATCATCGAAAGGCTACTGAAGAACCGTCTTATGCCATTTCTCCTGAAACATGAGATAATATCCCCGGAGCAGTTCGGATTTCTACCCAACAAGTGCACCAGTGACGCCATGTTCACGTTGCTTAGAGGCGTCTACTTATCTCTCAATAACAACCACCCAACTGCCTCAGTTTTCTGTGACTATGCGAAAGCCTTTGATTGTGTTAGTCATGAAATTCTGATAAACAAACTACATTTTTATGGAATTCGTGGTACTTCTTTAAATTGGTTCAAATCTTATCTTGGAAAAAGGCAACAACTTGTAAGGGCTAATGGTTCCGATTCTGATTGTCAAGGTTCAGTCTTGGGACCTATTCTTTTTTTGTTATACATTAATGATATCACGAACCTTAAAATTAATGGAAGAATCTCCCTTTTTGCTGATGACACAAGCATAACATGGAGTGATTTTGATACAACGTCTTTACACTCTAGTATCTCCAAAGACTTGGTTATAATTAAGGCTTGGTCCGATTCCAATATGCTTTGTTTTAACGTCGATAAAACGGTGGCGTTATCTTATAAGGGAACTTTACAACCACTTCAGGTACATAACAGCAATATTGAATACGTAGAGTCGATTAAATTCCTGGGTTTAAATATAAATAGCAACCTAAAATGGTCTAATCATATTGACACCTTAACTAAAAAACTTTCTACCGCCTGCTTCGCCATTCGATCAGTTTCAAAAGAACTAGACGTTCCTTCTGCCAGACTTACTTATTTCTCTTTATTTGAATCCCACCTCCGCTATGGCCTTCCCTTTTGGGGCTGCTGTACCACCGAGCAATTTCGTAGTATTTTTATGCTTCAAAAGAGAGCCATTCGTTATTTGTTTGGTCTAAATAATAGAGCTCACTGCCAATACTATTTCAAAAAACATGAAATATTAACACTTCCTGCATTATTTATTTTGGAAACGGTATGTTTGCTGAGAAAACATATAAACACCCTCCCAGAAAGGCCACAACATGTATACCCTACCAGAAACTCTAGGCATGATATTTATCTTCCCATTCCTTCCACAGAATTAATAAAAAAATCAATTATTTACAACGCCATAAAACTTTACAACAATCTGCCAGTACATTTAAAATCTATCCCTATGCTTGCACAATTTCGAAAAAACACCAAAGCATACCTCATTGAGAGACCATTTTACAGCGTTAATGATTTTTTTTTTCAGTGAGTAAGTCTCTTTAAATTGTCACTAAACTCGCTTGTTTACTTAAATCTTTTGTGAGTCATGTCCTAACTCATAGCATAGAATTTTGTAAATCATTATATAGGGAAAAGAACTGTCGAACATTCACTTAAAACTTAATTATTTTTGTTAGGTATTGGATTAAAAACAATTTAATTCTTTTTGTATACTACATTCTACACTAGTTCAATATACCTTCTGTTTAACATCACAATTATTTGTATAACTATAATAACATAGAGTTTAAGGTCGCATAGTTGCAATTTTGATTTCAATGTCATCGAAATTATTCACCTCGTACATGTGTGTTTGTTTACTTTTATAAGGTTATCATGAATCATTTACTGTTTGCAATGTTATGCTATATTCTAACGTGTGTTTTACGATTTGGTAAATTGATAATTTACATTTTTAAAAAAAAAAGCACTGACCTGTCGAAATTATTTTCGATTAATGTTTTGATATGTCTTATTTTTAGGTATATTTTGCTTTGTCCATAAAATTGTAGAATTTTTCTGCGGCAATAAAGCATACTTTTGTTTGTTTGTTTGTTTATAAAAAACAGTGGCGGCTCGCGGGTGAAAAAGAAAGTGAAGTGCAAACGAAGCAAGAAAATATCGCAATAATTTTTTTTCCAGAATTTTTTTTATATGTGGAAGGGGTAGAATATTTTTTTACGAATTACCTAAATTTTGTATACTAAATCAATTCTCCTATCCTTCATAGCAGCAAACATTCATTTGAATTGAAAATATTGTCTAGAGAAGTAAGTCTTTTTTGAGATATTGTATTTCTTAATTAAGTTTTTACACGTTTGAGGCAAGAAAAACTTCTTTCCACTGAAGCACTTGTCGACAGTATTGTCAAAATAAGTGAAAACACTTTATATGCTTTGGTTAAAATATTTTTATTTTTGTTAATTTTTTTCACTTGCTCTTGCAGCGATATATTCCAATTACTGTCATTGGCAAAAATAAGACCATATAAGCTCATTTTTAAGTCGTTGACTTTTTGAAAATATTTCTCTATATAACTGTAACAAATTTTAAAACGGGCCAGTCGGAAAATTTAAACTATATTCGGCCAAACATACAAATTCTTTTTTTACAGATCACCTCATGACAACGTTTTACATTGGATATGCCAAAATGAATGTTAAACGATTTTTTTTGAAGAACGCAACTTGAACAATCACATTTACTAACTTCGAATTTGAAGACAAACGAGTTTCTGTAATTATTGTTATACGCCTCGTAAATGCAGATGTAAGAGCATACGTTCTTTTGGCTGAGTGATGAAAAAATGAGGGAATACCACTAAAGCTTGCAAAAAAATTCTACATTTAGAAATATTTTTAAACTTTGCTGCATCGGGACAAATAGAGCCTTCGGCGCTTTTTTTTAGAAGGCCATTTAGATGGCCGGACACCACACTTACGCCATCGTAACATTGCTCTATTAATTTATGTTTTTAGTCAAATTGGTCCAAAATTTGATCCAATAGAGAATATAAATTCTCCGACGTTCTATCGGAGCTGACATTATAAAATCCTGAGAATCTCTCGACTACTGAACCTTCTGATTTAACGTATCTTAAAATTATGGAGCACTGGGAGGTCTGCGTAATATCAGTGTTGTCATCCAGTTGCACAGAAAAAAACTGTGCGTTCATTACTTCATTTTTTATATGATCATTTAAATAATCAGAAATGCATTCAATTAAATTCAATTAATAATTAATTATTTCATTTTGAATAGTTTTCGAGTCACCAGTAAAAACATTTTTAATTTTTTTGTGATGATCTTTTAGTTCTTGGAAACTTCCCGATATTAATAAACCTAAAAGCTTTTTAAAATCCTTCTATTTATTAACTCGCTGCTCTCATCATGGCCGCGAAAGACTAACTCTTGTTTTGCAAGATACGAAACTGCGTCAATTACCAAGCACATAAATAGTCTATTTAATAGGACGTTTTCGTTAAGATGTATTTTATATAGTTTTACAAATGTTTTTAGCATTAATTCGCATTTTAAATGCTCCGCCGAGTCTTCATGTTTATGTAAAGACCTTCATATATTTAACATACCTGCAAATCCTTCCTTATTCCACACTGAATATTTATTGGAAACTAGTAAACAAGGCCAGCAAAACAATTTTTCTAATATTTGACTACTACATAACCATTCGTAAGCTGAAAACAAGGATGACGATTAAAACTCTGATCTTATTCCTTCCATCGATTAAATGGAGTTTCCAACAAAATGCAAACCACATCCGTGATCGGATTCATCAATAATGTAAATTAATAAACCCTATACCAAATAAAGTTGTAACAACACCATAAATAAATATAACACAAAACAGTCAAGTAAACTGCAAAGGTACTAACCGGTTGCAGCGAAATCCGCGAAAATAAAAGTAAACAACCACCCCAAACTGGACGACACGTGGGTATAGTGTACAGGGTGTCCCATTTTCGTAGGTTTTACGGGGTTTCCAGCTTATTAGTAGAGATAGAGAGATGCGGTTTTCGCGACACCGTGCTACTTTTCGATGAAACTAAAGAGGCCGCAAACAGATTTGCCCTAACCATTTTAGTTTCCGTGCTACAGGGTGATTTTGAAAATTTGTCATTTTCGGACACCCCCTGTAACTCAGCTATCGTAAAATATATTTAAAATGTTTCAACTGGTATTTATAGATTTTTTCACGTAGAATTCAGTGGCATACTCAGATTTTTGCTGAGAGTCATAGTTTTTGACATATTGGCATAACCTACTATTTTTTAAATGGGAGACCCTATATATTATTTTTTCATCTTATTCTTCGTGTCGAGAGCTTTTCAAAAACATACCATAAGTCATATTTATTTTCATAAATAACATGAAAAAATGCATTTTTTTTTAAACGGATTTATGGCATAGCAGATCAATCGAAATAAGAGAAGGTGGCTGTGGTAGCCATGGCAACGCCAACAAAAATATGATCAGGCAGCCATTACTGCTGTCATTTTTGGCATTATTGCGTTTAAATTTTTCTTGACGTCTATTATAATTATTGTTTTTAATATGGCTCAGAATCAAAAATTTGAATATTTTGAGAAATATGATATGAACGCGTGTTTTATATTGTCTAATGAAGATGCAGATCAGGCGGCAGAGCTTTATCTGAACAGGTTAGTTCTTTTTTATCTTCCTGCATTTTGACTTTATTGGTTCGCTTTATTTTATCTTAGATATCCCGAGAGAAGACAACCAGAAAAAAGAATTTTTCAAAAAATTAAAAATAATCTTTGCCAATATGGATCTTTTAACAAGCCTCGATCGCGAACTTACAATAAAGACAACGAAGAATCTGAGGTCAACGTTTTAGCCCTCGTTCAGACAGCTCCTGAAACATCTTGCAGGAAAATAGACGAAGAGGCGGGTGCGTGTACCGAAAACCAAAGTGCAGAAAATTTTGAAAAAGCACAAATTCAAACCCTATAAATACAAACTTGTGCATCATCTGCATCCTGGTGATGCAGAGCGCAGATTGGAGTTCTGCAATTGGTTTATAAATATGAAGGCAGAAGATATCGATTTTGAAAAAAAGATTATTTGGTCAGACGAGGCACATTTTACTAGTTCAGGGATTTTAAATAGACACAACACGCGATTTTGGAGTCAAGAAAACAACCATGTTATTTTTCCTAGGGAGCGTCAGGGCAGATTTGGATTCAATGTCTCCTGTTTTATTTTCAACCGAAAAATAGTTTACCAAATATATGAAGGAAATCTGAATTCGATTGGTTACGTGCGAATCCTAGAAGACGCATTAGGAATTTTGGATGATGTTCCCTTGGCTCAACTAAATAGGATTTATTTCCAGCAAGACGGAGCTCCAGCCCACAATGCCAGAATAAGTCAAAACTGGCTTAACGACCATTTTCCTGGAAGATGGATAGGAACACACGGACCTGTTCGATGGCCACCACCATCCCCTGACCTGTCAGTTTTAGATTCCTTTTTGTGGGGTTATTTAGAAAACAAGGTTTATGTAAGGCGATACGAAAACTTAGAACAACTAAGAATGGCCACCGAAAACGCTTTTGCAGAGTTACAAAGACAGTCATTTACAATAGAAAATGCATTAAAAAGAATTTTTAAAGTTTGTCACACTTGTAGACCATTTGTAGGACACATAATGGTCTACAATTTGAACAATATTTGTAGTTTTAATGAAATTATAATTATTACCTTTTACCTACTTTCTAATTTTTTCTGATGCTGTTACTTTGTTATTTCGTTAATAAATATTTGTTAACTTTTTCCATGGCTCCACAGCCACCTTCTCTTATTTCGATTGATCTGCTATGCCATAAATCCGTTTAAAGAAAAATGCATTTTTTCATGTTATTTATGAAAATAAATATGACTTATGGTATGTTTTTGAAAAGCTCTCGACACGAAGAATAAGACGAAAAAATAATATATAGGGTGTCCCATTTAAAAAATAGTAGGTTATGCCAATATGTCAAAAACTATGACTCTCAGCAAAAATCTGAGTACGCCACTGAATTCTACGTGAAAAAATCTATAAATACCAGTTGAAACATTTTAAATATATTTTACAAATCTGTTTGCGGCCTCTTTAGTTTCATCGAAAAGTAGCACGGTGTCGCGAAAACCGCATCTCTCTATCTCTACTCATAAGCTGGAAACCCCGTAAAACCTACGAAAATGGGATACCCTGTACTGCGTTAGCAATTCACCGAGAGCGTTGTATGGCGCTGGTTACCATTATTCTTCCATGCGGTCGACGTCATCGTGGACGCGTTGTCATGGCAACGTAGTAGGAAAATCTTAAACTAAACATAGCACCTCCAGCATAGTCGAAGCGGTTTGCTCCACTGTTATAGTTGTTATAATAAAGTTCGATTGAAAGTTTTAAAAAGACTTGCCGCCAACGGTCAAGTAAAATATTTATTCGAGATGTACAGTTTATTTTTTGCCAGTTAGGTGAATAAAGGAATGTAAAAACTTAAATTTTAAGAGACATGTAGTAAATATAGTTAGATGTTTGCTTGTTTATTTTTCCTAGTGAAGTAGCACTTCACCTACTTCACCTGAATAGCCGCCACTGATAAAAAATTATATATTTTTATGTATACAGGGTGTTTCAAAAAGGCTGACACACATACTATAACAGGAAAGTAAAAAGTATTTCACGTTTTATTTTGATAGGTAAGTGCGAATACAAATTTGTTTGAATTCATAAGAAAGAATAAGAGTATTTCTTTTTTTCTTTTCAAGCTTTCAGTTTACTCTTGTGTTTTAGATTTTGCCAGAAAACATTTGTGTTATGTTGTTGATACTGGTTTATTATATTTATTGTTTTAGTTGGTTCTATTATTAATTTAATAATAGTTGAATTAAAATTATTTTCGTTAATCAAATCAGGCATACCATCACTTAAGACGTCATGATATGAATGAAATTCAGTTAGGAATTTCGATGGCATTTCAGGGGAATATCGGGGAATTTCGAGGAGTTTCGGTAAATTTCAGGGGAATTTCAAATGTTTTGGGATATTTCGGGGAATCTCGGTAATATTTGGGAAATTTCGAGGAATTATTCCCGAAAAGAGAATTTAATGTATAAATTTTGGTAGCGATTTCCCCCTCGGCAGATGTATCAGAAAAGGACGGTTCTTACTTTCCCGAAAGCGAAGAAAAAGCACCCCATTTAATCGAACAAGCCGAATTAAATAGAACCCAAGTTACAATATTTATAGTTATTATATTTATTACAGATCTATCCTCGTTTTTTATTATGCAGAATAAAATGTGTGTTTAATATTGTTAATCCAAAAAGTGTTACGGAAAATTTAAATAGGATTCTTCTAAAATAAGTTTAAAAGCAGTTCTGCTTCATAATGGCAACGAAAAACCCCCTATTTCTCTTGCGCATGCAATGAAGGAAATATAAGAAATTATGTCACTTATTCTAAATGCAATAAGCGATGATACGTGTAACTGGCAGATATGTGGTCACCTAAAATTCATAGGACTATTACTAGGACTTAAAGGTTCCAAGTATTGCTGTTTTCCTTGTCTTTGGGACAATAGAGCAACACAGAATCATCAGTAGGTTTAGGATAATTATACATTTAAAAATCTAAAAATATGCATGCAAATATGCTCCGAAACAAGGAAAAATATTTACTTAAAAATGCATTTATTATAGGATGAAACAACAGAAATAAAGCAACAGTACAGCAATTAACATATTATATTATTTATACTTCAAGGTATCCTTAAGAAGCTATTTTTACCAGCAATTATTACATTAATACAACTATATAATAAAAGTATTTTTTTAAATAAAATTTTAATATATAGTGTGTCCCAGATTCGCTTCTCTATACAGGGATCTCGGCTCCTATTTACCTACAGCAAAGGTTAAATGGGGAAAGTTTTAGAGGAAACTTATTGCATTCGATATTCGGCTTCAGATTTACGATCGATCAATTGTTTTTGGAAATATTGGGGAAAAACCGAAAATGGCGGATTTCGTTTTGGCCAGTATATCCAGAACAGTAAATTTAACAGCTGGCCAAAATGTGACATTATTGGGACACATTTTTAAGACAAATAAGATGGCGCATACGACACATCTTCATTGTTTTTTCTTAACCCGCAACCCGCCTCAACTTTCATTTTCCTTATGGCCGCCATATTGGATTTTTCGATTTTTAGAAAGAGCCTAAAATTTCCAGTCTAGTGATATTTCACAAGTGCATTAAAGATTTTAGTATCATCGAAATATTACACTTCGTAAAGTTAGGTTTCATATTTTTCTAAGGAGGCCATGATTTAAAGTAATGTTAGCTCTCAATGCTTTTCTAAGGAGGCCATGATTTATCTATAACAAAAATGGATTTTGACTTTGACGTTAAGTTAAATAGTTGAAAGGATCAAAGCTTTGTTTTAATAAGTAGTAGGTACGCTTTTATCCCAATAAAATCTTAAATCTGACACATAAATTGTCAAAACCTATAGAAAATGGCCGGCATTCCGTAGTCAAATGAAGAAAAGGTTGACATGTTAGCTCTGTACTTTCAATCATACAGAAACGCCGACGTTACCTCAGCAAGGTTTTTGGAGATGTACCCCGAACGACGGCGGCCTCATAAAACCCAATTCAGGAAAATCGTAGTTAATTTAATTAACCATAGTGCCTTCGAACAACCTAGAAGCGGATACAATAATAACAATGAAAATCGAGACAGAAACATTTTACAAGCTATTAACGAAAACCCTAGTGCATCGGTAAGAATTGTAGAACAGGAAACTAATGTGCCAAAATCAACAGTACAGAGAGTTTTAAAAAAGAATAAGTACCAGCCATACAAACCCATAATAGTACAAGGACTTAAGGAAACTGATTTTCCAAGACGACTACAGTTCGGTGAGTGGTATACTAGGAGATGTAATGATAATATTTTAGCATTTTTAACATAAACTAAATTAATGGTTTCCTATTTCAAAAATTGCATTTTAGAAGATATTTTGTAATTTTTTTTTGGGGAAGCAGTGCTTCCCTTGCTTCCATGGACTGCACGTCCCTGAGGTAAAAATACTACTTTTGAAATATATACCAGACCTCGTATATACCAGACCAAAGCAACTCTTAAAACTTAGATACCTTAAAAAGGTTAACAAAACATTAGCCTACAAAATGTAACAAATGGTTTGTAAGCAAACCATTTTGTTTACAAGTTAGAGCCAGTTACCTAAATTTAAGCTGAATTTTAAAAAATTGCACTTTAAATACACAGTAGTATAGTTCTTGGAAATATTTTCGGTCATATATCCTTATTTAGTAAAAGAAAACAAAATAATCTTCGCTAATCTCCAATTTTCTTGTTTTCGTTTTGTCCTAAGTTTGTTTGGTTTCCTGCTATTTATTTCAGAGCACGTTTTATGGAGGGTTTACTCACGTCTAGACTTGTTGCTGCCGGACGATAGGATAAACAGAAACGAGTTTTTAGAAATCTTCAATCTTATTTTTAGCCAAAAGTTTTATTTTTACTCACATCGTAAGGGTGCAACCCTTGCTCTGGTTTATAACCGTAGGGTGCAAGATTGCTACGCTCTTATTTGTTTAAAATAATAAAATAGAAAATATTTTATTAATTTACTGAAATAAAAAAAAACTCGCAAAGGTAATTGAAAAAAAGGCAAAAGTATCAAGAGACAAGCTCGTGGTCAACAGAGCGTGCAATATCAATGCCCTAAGCTCGTTTATCCCGGAGATTAGGCGTGGGAAAAAAATTAAAAGTAAAAAAGGTGAGCGCTACCAATTTATTACGGCCTAAATTGGAAAGCCCCTGGATGTGTCCGGCACTCACTTGTTCCTGATACTTTTATAAAATTTAAAAAAAAGTGTAATTTAAAATTAAGAAGTTATTTAAAAAAAAATCTGAAAAAGAAGAGAAAATGTGAGGTAAATAAAACACACTAAATAAAAACAATAAAATCTATTTACTTAAAGTTTTTTTGTTAAAATGCCTGTACAAAAAAAATACACTAATATGAAATAAAAAGGTTCACCACTTGTCCCAGCGTGATACGTCACTGCAACCGGTGGAAGGTATATCAGTAGACAGGACCTTCGTTGTTATAGGGCGGAACGTTGCTCGTTCACGTCAAAGTGAGTTTTAAAGCCTAAGACTTTAGTTCTCCCCGGACAGGAAGGCTTCTTCACAACGTGGCAGAAAAATGGCGGCCTAGTCCAACTTCAGCACCAAAAATCCTCTCTCAGAGAGTTTACTTGGAGGTTACAAAATACAGTAAAATTTACAAATAGAAAACCCCAAGTAAATTAGTACGAAGCTGAGGAGAAATCCCACTAACGGATTTCCAAGAAAAACTTGGATTTTATTTTCCCCAGTTCGCGCAGAAGACCTTTCGATGTTACAGGAGACCAGAAAAGTGAAGTGAAAAAGTAGTAGCTCCGTTGTACGTTCTAGAATTTACTCAGTTTGGATGCCGAACTATCATTGGCTAGATTGCCCCAGGTGACATTAGTGTTGTCAAGAGGAACTCGGAATGATTTAAAATAGGGATTGCAGGGCAAGAAAAACGATGACCGATTGGTTTATAATTCGGCAACCACCTGAGAATAAACTTGGCAACAGTTGGGATCCTAGCATGCACCTACTGAATGAGGGCATATCGGATGCAGCGAGTGACAGCGCATAGGAAGTGACACGTCCCATAACCCTAAATTATACTGTGAACTAGACAAAACGAATAGTAAACAAACATCTATCTTCCAGCTTCCAAAACTTAGATAATTAGAATAATAGGTGAAAAGGCTATCCCGAAAAATCAACTTGCAACTAAAACAGAGAACAAAGCTATGGGGAATTGATTTCAAAGGGGGAAGTGGAAAAACCCTGACAACAAAAAGGTACCTAGGCTTGATTTAAATTAGATTTTCACAACAATACAAAATACATAAATTTGTTATTTTACCATTAAAAGAGATTTATTCATAACGAAATATTTTAGGCAATTCACAGAAGACAAAAAATGGTCGAGTAATAATTCAGGACATAAAAGGGTCTAAATACTCATGCAATCACGAAAAAATTATTGAAAAAGGAAATATTTAAGGAAGTAATTTGGTTTTCCAAACACTACACAGAACCGATTTAGTTATACCTATATGCAACTGCTACCTAATTCAAAAAAAAAGAATGGTATGAATATTGATTTTAAATCCAGAAATTTTATATGTTTATAGGCCAAAGTTAAATGAAAGAATTTGTACTAATATTGCCCTTATGTGTTAGATATCCAGGGTTAAAAGGGAATACAATTAACATAGGGTAAATTTAAAATAAAGTAACAAGCATGTATTGGCCTAAAAACATTTTTATATACAGGGTTATTCACGCAACCCGTTCGCTAAAAGTTTTTGATGATGCCATTTAGATACAAATTTCAAATTTTGGGATTAGTGTAAGGTCAAGGGGTACTTCTTTTTGAAATATTTTCAACTTCCTGTCACTTCTGGTTTAACCGGAAGTTGGTATCAACTTGCTTATTTTAAATGGAACATCCTGTATTTTATGATGTTTTTGGATTCTACGGAGAATTTTAATGCTATTTTATGTAGCATGTCCTATACCTAGGTTCAAGCGTTCTTAAGATACTTGACCTTGAACCAAAAATGAGCCTTCGGGGTACCAAAATTTAAAATCTCATAGTTTTGAAGATATAATCTTCATATTTTGCAGACGATCGGTAAATATTCTTAGGTTTCTATTTTTTTTATTGAATTTGTCTATTTTTATACAGGGTGTCCTAAATTCAGCGGCAAACATTCACATTTTCAAAGCTGCTAAAGACCGTTTTTTTAAATGGGACACCCTATAACTTTATGCACTATCAAATGTAGAATTTAAATTTCTATCGAACTGTATTAAGGTTTCCTATACCTATTCGTAACCATTTTCGAAATAATCAGGTTTTTATTAAACTATCATATGTATTTGCTAAATGCTTACACCTTCCCGTAGTCAGCCATGGAAAAACAATTGTTGTGCTTTTCTATTCAACATGATAGCTGATTTGAAACTTTTAAATTAAAATAAAATAACACTCAAAAGCTGATATTCTCAATTTATTTTATATTCGCGGAGAATGTTACAAAATATTGGAGAGAACGCGCCACGTTTTTAATGAAAAACATCCTCATTTATCGCCAATGAAGAAGGGAAAATTGAAGTGGATTGAAACGAATTTTTTTCATTTCAATCCACTTTCAAGTTAAAGTTATAAAAAATGTAATAAATTGTTTACATTATTTTTAACCATATCTACTAAGTTCGAGACTGTTCTAAACTTGTTTTAGTGAACTTAAAAATTATAGCAATCTAACAATCAACAATAAATAAATTAAATAGTAAAATTAAATTATAACAAATGTTCTATATGCTGTCCGTTCATTTGAAGACACATTTCAATTCTTCTTTGTACAGTTGCTGTGGCCCGTTGAATTTGTCCGTTTTCTAATTCGGCAAAAGCTGTTCGTATCCTGTCCAGTAAATCTTGTTGGTTATTTACTGGGGAAGCATAGACTTTACCTTTGATAAATCCCCATAAATAAAAGTCTAGGGGTGTTAAATCAGGCGATCGCGGGGGCCATCTCCAAGGGCCATTGAGACCAATCCAGCGATCTTCAAAAATTCGAGATAATTGGAGATAAACTGCAGCGGAATTATGTGCTGGTGCCCTATCTAACTGATACCAATAATTTTGCAGCTCACCAATAGGAATTTCTTCTATAAATTCAGAAACCGTCCCTAGTAGAATTTCTAAATATTTATCACTGTTTAAATTGTCTTCACAAATACAGTACCGCACCTGATCATTTAATACTATACCGAAAACATTGAAGCTAAACCTCTCTTGAGAACGTGTTTCGCGTAAAGCGTGCGGATTTTCTGCTGCCCAGAAATGTTCGTTTCTTCTATTTGTTATTCCTTCTCTAGAAAATTTCGCTTCATCGGTCCAAAATATTTTTGAAAGGAATTGAGGGTCCTCTTGAATTTTCAAAAACATGAATTCGCAAATTTCTACTCGTCGGACGTCATCACCAGGTCTCAAGGCTTGCACGTTTTGGAAGGAATAAGGGTCCATATGATGTTCGCTCAAGATTCTTTGGACAGATGAAGAAGAAATTCCCAAATCGTTTTCTGCAGACGGTATTGAACTTTGCGGGTTTGCGTGGAAATAAGCTAATGTGTTTATTTGTAACTTTAACCTTGCCAAAACGCAAAAAGTTCGTTTCAATCCTCTTGAATTTTGACTTGTTCATTGGCGGCAAATCAGGGTGACGTTCGTTAAACACACGACACGTTCTCTCCAAAATTTTATAACATTCTCCGTGAATATAAAATAGATTGAGAATATCAGCGTTTGAGTATTTTTCCATTTCGATTTAGAAGATTTAGTTTATCACTGACAGCTTTCGATAAATAACGCATACTAATCATCTGTCATATTGGATGTTGGATCTCAATTGTTTTTCCATGGCTCACCATTGGAACATGTAAACATTTAAGCAAATACATACGATATTTTTATAAAACCCAATTATTTCGAAAATGGTTACGAATAGGTACAGGGAACCCTAATACAGTTCGATGGAAAATGAAATTCTACATTTGATAGTGCATAAAGTTATGGGTGTCCCATTTAAAAAAACGGACTTTAGCGGCTTTGAAAAAGTGAATGTTTGCCGCTGAATTTAGGACACCCTGTATAAAAATAAACAAATTCAATAAAAAAATAGAAACCTAAGATTATTTACCTATCGTTTGCAAAATATGAAGATTATATCTTCAAGACTTACAAAAATATGAGATTTTAAAATTTGGTACCCCGAAGGCTCATTTTCGGTTCAAGGTCAAATATCTTAAAAGCGCTTGAACCTAGGTATAGGACATGCTACGTAAAATAGCATTAAAATTCTCCGTAGAATCCAAAAATATCATAAAATACAGGGTGTTCCATTTAAAATAAGCAAGTTGATACCAACTTCCGGTTAAACCGGAAGTGACAGGAAGTTGAAAATATTTCAAAAGAAAAGTACCCCTTGACCTTACCTCTGCAATATTAGGAAATAAACATCTTTATATGTTATTTGGGTTTTCGTTTTTTAAATAATTATAATTTTAATTGATGAATGATATTGTATGGATATAGGTATCGCCATCCAAGGAACAACGTTTGAACTTGCAGTAAAACGTTTCTTTAGTACGGGGTGGTGAACTACTCTAGTTTAAGAATACTGATAGTTGTTGATAATAGGTGGGGCTATACATACCGATTAATTATTATAATATAATCCGGTATAACAAATGAAATCTTCGCTTGAGATATGGGTAATCTACTAAAACTATAAAACCAATATATAATTTAAATAAAGCGCACATGTCAATTATTAAAAATTAACACTAAAAGAGTACATTATAAATGTTAAACTTAAAGATTAAACTATATAACAAAATTAGTTTTACAAGAGGGAAATATTGTAATCGTGAGAAAGTCACCCTCCGAGATTTTTACAGATTTTTTTTAATGAATTATTTGTGCCAGGTAATTGAAATACATATAAATGAAAATAAAAATATTACAACTAAATTTTATCTACGCAGAAATAAACTAAAACTACAGGTGACCTACTAGTTGACACAAAAGGTAGGATTTTGATTACTGAGTAATAAGTCTTCCTATTCTACCTCACGAGTCACGATTAATATTTTTGATATGATTTTTAAATGATTCATATTTTTTACTACATTTCTGTTTAATGAGCAGGAATTTTGATTTCTAGTATTTAAATTATGTAAAAACAAATTGTTTAAAATTATTTTATCAATAAAACAAGATAAGTGGATTTCGCGTCTAAATTCTAATTTAGTTAATTTAAATATATTAAAAACTGGAAATATATGATCATGTTTTGCCGGATTAGAATTTTGAGCATAATTTAAAATAAATTCCGTAAGTAGTTTTTACATTCACACACCGCCATTTTATTATGTCATGTTGAATTCGCAAAAGTTTATATCTCTATGAGATTTAATTTTTACAAAATTTATAGTCAATTGTACGAAAGCGTAGAAGGGCCACAATTTTTTTATTTTTATTTTTGTAACAAATTCCGACCTCTATCTCGGAATTCCGACTTCTAACTCGGAATTCCGACTTCTATCTCGGAATTCCGACTTCTATCTCGGAATTCCGACTTCTATGTCGGAATTCCGACTTCTAACTCGGAATTCCGACTTCTATCTCGGAATTCCGACTTCTATCTCGGAATTCCGACTTCTATCTCGGAATTCTGACTTGTAACTCGGAATTCCGACTTCTATCTCGGAATTCCGACTTCTATCTCGGAATTCCGACTTCTATCTCGGAATTCTGACTTGTAACTCGGAATTCCGACTTCTATCTCGGAATTCCGACTTCTAACTCGGAATTCCGACTTCTAGCTCGGAATTCCGACTTCTATCTCGGAATTCCGACTTCTATCTCGGAATTCCGACTTCTAACTCGGAATTCCGACTTCTATCTCGGAATTCCGACTTCTATCTCGGAATTCCGACTTCTATCTCGGAATTCCAACTTCTAACTAGGAATTCCGACTTGTAACTCGGAATTCCGACTTCTATCTCGGAATTCCGACTTCTAACTCGGAATTCCGACTTCTATCTCGGAATTCCGACTTCTATCTCGGAATTCCGACTTCTATCTCGGAATTCCGACTTCTAACTCGGAATTTCTATCTGCGTTGTAATTAATACACGACTGCTTATTGGCGCAATCACTTTTTTATACTCTTTTAACGTCAAATGAAGCGATCATTCTGAATGAAATTAATGTTTTAATTATAGGGATCAGGATGAAGCTAAGTAAAACTAAAGAAATTTAATAACTGTGCATAAAGTCCAAATTAAAAAATAATGACTGGGTCGGTTCCGATGGCTTGAATATGGTTGACATGAAAAATAAAAATTTGTACTTTGCTTTATCTTTTTCATAGATAGTAGAAATAATAAAACACCATTTATTAAGAACATCTGATGCATATTATGTTAAAAAGATGCAATAGCATGAAGGGGATGCACGCATTTTCAGATATTTAAATATTTTTTTTTCAGATTTTAATATACGCATTGTAGTGTGGGGGCATATGTCTCCTCGCTCTTCATCAAGGGTTATCGTCATTTACTCATAAGTATTGTTCTTTTCTTTTCCCAATTTGCCAACTATTTACTATTATACATAAAATTTAAATATAATTATTATTGTTTTTCTTTTAGAAGAAAAGAAATATATTTGTTTAAAAAAATATCTTTTTTCTGAGTAAATAACTAGCACCTATGAAAGGTTTATGCATCCTCTATTAAAGTAACTTATATTTCGTTAAACGATTATTCATTAATCTTTATTTTTCAATTCCGTTATTATTCATTCAGATTAAATTTCATCAAAGTATAAAAGATTTTAGGTTGACTTTTTCAAGTAAGGACAGGAACATAACTAATCAGTTACATTCTATGGATGATACAAAATATAATAAGTAAAACAAAGTCAAAAAAACCAAATTTCCCTGATACCTGTTAATTAAAATATTATTCGAGTAAGTGTACTCGTTTTAAAACGCTTTTGTTAGTTTCATTTGATTTTCACTCACTTTATAACGCCAGATTACAATCGATGCCCATGCAATTATTTGATAAGTTGGTCCCATTATCCTGAGCAGGATCATCAGGATAAAAAAATTTCATCTCGGAAAGGGACCCTGGAAAATGGCTACCATATAAAAGGAAGACAGCAGACGCGCAAATTACCTCTCGGCACGGGGAGGTAGCGAAGAAAAATAAATTATAGTTTGACAAAACTAAAAAACACGCTCTAATAGTAAACGGAACTGAAAAGATAAAAATATATAGTTTAAAAAACTAAAAAACACGTTTTAATAGTAAATTGAACTAAAAAGAAAAAAATTACTTTTGTAAAAAAGTGTAGGGTGTACCATATTTTCATACTGACTTTACTTTCAGAAATTATACCGACAAAATATTTATAACTGATATCAGACCCACGCTGTTTTCACAATGACATTAATTTTCTTGTTAATCACTTTATTCTCGTCCAAATGGTTTTACTTTAGTTCAGTTTACTATTACAGCGTGTTGACATTGATATTTTATGAAGTTTGAAAACAAAAATCTGTAACATGATTTCACCAAAAAAAAAAATTGTTAGCAAATCATATCCTCATAAATCAAGTTTCCTTTGTAGTTCTTATTTCTAACTTTGTGGAAGGACATCAATCTATCAAAACAGATACAGGAACACAGTGAAAAGTTAATCATAATTTGATTGTTTCTTCAAGCACCTTATTTTCTTTCTTTTAGCTTTATCTATTCGGTAAACCTCTTTACAAATAAAGAGCATTCTACTAACAAGGTACAACTCAATGATCGTAGTTGTAAATTTTTTTCGTGTTGATCACACCCAACAAAAGGAAGAGGTATTTCTTTTAATTTGTCCAAAATATCAAAATGGGTACCTTGATATACGTGGTTTGCTAACAAAATATCTAATACAGTAGACTATATTACTGATTATAGACTCTTTGACTAATGTTCCCAGTCATTTACGTTTTTTATGTATTAAGTTTCATTACCCGTTTTGGATCTTCTTCTACTTGTCGTAAAAGTTTGTAACAGATACATCATTAATATATTGGAATGACTCGACAGGCCGGGGTCTTCTACCCTTAAGGACCTCACTGCCACTTTTATGCATACTATATATTATTATTAGACCTATTGACAACAACTTCCAATTAATATTTTGACTACCTAGTTTTGTTCGGGGCTTGGGACATAATATGAAAATATGACTTTTTTCATTCAATAAAATTTGTTTCAGTTTTCTAATCCTGTCACTTTTATTCATAGAGTTGTTATTTCTAGACACATTGGTAATTTAATTAATTGAATTTTTCCTACTTTATTAAATTTAATTTGAATTTTCTACCCTTTCTGAAACCTGCTGCTACATTAATTCATAATATATATTATTTCCAGACATCGGGGTAACAGCCCCCTATAAATATTTTGGCTTGTACTACGATCCGAGAGAGTCTATTTAGGGTAAAATATACTTTTTTTCTTATTTATTAAAATCTATTTAAGTTATCTACTCTTTAGAGATTCGCTGCACTTCTTATTTAAACTTGATATTAATTATAGATGTTAGTAAAAGCATCCTATAAATAGTTTGGCTTGCATTGCCGTCCATGGTGTCGCTACAAGGAATAGAATTTAATAATTTATTTATTTTTTCCTCATTTATTAAAATTTCTTTGTCTTCTACCCTTCAGGGGTTAGATTTCATCATACTAGATACTATTTCTAGACATTTTCAACAATTAATATTTTACACAAGTCATAAATGTCTTTATCACAAGGACAATTATTAAATGTGCAGTCACTGGACAACGCATCCAAAGCAAAAATTGGAACATTTATGTGACAACACTACTATAAGTCAAAATTCCGAGTTAGAAGTCGGAATTCCGAGATAGAAGTCGGAATTCCGAGTTACAAGTCAGAATTCCGAGATAGAAGTCGGAATTTTGAGATAGAAGTCGGAATTCCGAGTTACAAGTCGGAATTCCGAAATAGAAGTCGGAATTCCGAGATAGAAGTCGGAATTCCGAGATAGAAGTCGGAATTCCGAGATAGAAGTCGGAATTCCAAGTTAGAAGTCGGAATTCCGAGATAGAAGTCGGAATTCCGAGATAGAAGTCGGAATTCCGAGTTACAAGTCAGAATTCCGAGATAGAAGTCGGAATTCCGAGTTACAAGTCGGAATTCCGAGATAGAAGTCGGAATTCCGAGATAGAAGTCGGAATTCCGAGTTACAAGTCAGAATTCCGAGATAGAAGTCGGAATTCTGAGATAGAAGTCGGAATTCCGAGTTACAAGTCGGAATTCCGAGATAGAAGTCGGAATTCCGAGATAGAAGTCGGAATTCCGAGATAGAAGTCGGAATTCCGAGTTACTAGTCAGAATTCCGAGATAGAAGTCGGAATTCTGAGATAGAAGTCGGAATTCTGAGATAGAAGTCGGAATTCCGAGTTACAAGTCGGAATTCCGAGATAGAATTCGGAATTCCGAGATAGAAGTCGGAATTCCGAGATAGAAGTAGGAATTCCGAGATATAAGTCGGAATTCCGAGTTACAAGTTGGAATTCCGAGATAGAAGTCGGAATTCCGAGATAGAAGTCGGAATTCCGAGATAGAAGTCGGAATTCCGAGATAGAAGACAGAATTCCGAGATAGAAGTCGGAATTCCGAGACAGAAGTCGGAATTCCGAGATAGAAGTCGGAATTCCGAGATAGAAGTCGGAATTCCGAGATAGAAGTCGGAATTCCGAGTTACAAGTCGCAATTCCGAGATAGAAGTCGGAATTCCGAGATAGAAGTCGGAATTCCGAGATAGAAGTCGGAATTCCGAGATAGAAGTCGGAATTCCGAGATAGAAGTCGGAATTCCCAGATAGAAGTCGGAATTCCGAGATAGAAGTCGGAATTCCGAGTTACAAGTCAAAATTCCGAGATAGAAGTCGGAATTCCGAGATAGAAGTCGGAATTTGTTACAAAAATAAAAATAAAAAAATTGTGGCCCTTCTACGCTTTCGTACAATTGAATGCAATTTCTTTACGCTGATTTCTTTAAAAAAATTATTTGACCGCCATTTTGTTCCACCATTTTGAATTCGTACCACAACTTTACCAGTTTATCTCTATATTACACTTAATGCTTGCATGAAATTTGAGATTAATCTAGTAAGTAGTTTTTCCAGGCTGATTTTTTAAATATTTTATTAAGCCACCACTTTGTTTTGCTATCTTATATTCACACCAAAATGTTACCTGTTCATTTGAATTTTGTGCAAAACTAGGCTTAGGATAATTATTCATTTAAAAATCTAAAAATATTCATGCAAATATGCTCCGAAACAAGGGAAAATATGCACTTAAAAATGTTTTTATTATCGGATCAAAAAACAGAAATAAAGCAAAAGCATAGCAATTAAAATATATTATTTACACTTCAAGGTATCCTTAAGACGCTGTTTTTACCAGTAATTATTACATTAATACATAGTAATTATTACATTAATACAACTATATAATAAAAGTGTTTTTTCCATAGGGGCAGATGCCCCACCCCCCTTGACAACCCACCCAAACGACGGCCATGGTACTAATATAGCAACTTCAAGAAATACTAACAAATCGTGAATAAATTGGTGGTACTAATATAGCAACTTCAAGAAATACTAACAAATCGTGAATAAATTGTGTTCAATTAGTTTACTAAATTAACACATAAGCTGTTAGGATCTAAACACATCAATTTTTTCTTAAGTTGAAAGACCTGAATTGATTATAGAATATTATTAAACATAAGGCACATAAAGTACTATTTATGGATCTCGGATGTTTCTAGGCCTGAACATTTTTTAACACGTTTTATAGCTAATATTTTATCAGTAAATATTATTATAATAAAGTTGTCATACATTTTAGGAACACCCTATTTTTGAATTTTAAACGGTAATTTGAGGTGTCCATACATTTTAATTCATTTCCATTAATACTTTATAATAGATTTCTGTAAACATATTTGATCGGCTTTAGCGATTTCTATTATTATATTTGTTTTATGTTTTTAGGGACTATATTGGGGTGCATTTTATGGGTTTATTTTTCTAAATTTAGGTACGGCTTTTGGCGGGGATCGGGGGCATGCATGTGCATGGGGTGGACAATGCTGAATAATAACGCATGACCAAAATTTGCATGCGGACACAAGGCAACATCCTAAATTTTCAGTAGCTCACCTCAACATTCGTTCCTTCAATACAGGTTTTGATGAATTTTCGTATTATGTGAATTATTTTAATTTTGATTTAGTGGGTGTTACCGAGACATGGTTGACACCTGCATACGATGATAAATGTTTTGCATTAAATCCATACAAATTTGTTCGGAGAGATAGGAATGGTAGAGGGGGAGGAGTAGGAATCTATATTAAAGACACATTAAATTTCAATTAGTTGAACTTGACGTCGTCGCGTTCCTGCGAATTTTTATGTGTAAAATTTAATTTAGGTAAAAAATCAGTACTATTTGCAACTATTTACAAACCTCCTTCTTCGAACGTGGACAATTTTATTGAATGCCTAGAAGATATTATGAATCTAACTGTACCATTTTACGATTTTACGCTCTTTGTCGGTGATTTTAACATAGATTTAATAAAGCAGTCTGCATCGAAAATCAAACTCTTTAAAGTTCTCGAAATGTACAATTTAGTTCAACACGTAGTGGATCCCACTCGTATTAATATACCCAATAATACTTCTAGTCTTCTTGATGTTATAATAACAAATAATAATCTTCAAGTACAGGATTGTAGAACACGTAATATATCTGAAGAGATATCGGACCATTGTTTAATTTATTCAGTGTTCAACCTGAACATAAAACTAGAGAATAAAATCATTGAGTTTAGAGACTATAATAGTATTAATTACAATGAATTTGAGCAGGATGCCTTACAGATCCCTTGGGAAGCTATTTATTATACACTAGATATAAATGACAAATTGCAGCTTTTTAATGACAACATAAGTTTTCTAATAAATAAACATGCACCATTACAACGAAAAAAAATTAAAGAAAGGCCTTATATGCCATGGATAACAAATAATATTAAATTACTAATTAAGCTTAGAGACAAAGCATACAGCAAACATCTTAGTAACAAAACTGATGGTCGACTTAGGTATTATCGAGAATTGAGAAACTATACAGAACATGCTATCTCTAGAGAAAAAATCGCATATTTTAATTCTTTTGCTAATTCAAAAAGTAGAGATTTTTGGACTAAGGCAAAAAAATTAAATTTGACAAAAAACACAAACTATGACATCTCTACAAATTTTCCGGACCCATCCTCCATTAATGATTATTTTTCCAATTGCGCCTCAGGGGTTAATACAACTTCAAACATAAAACTCAATTTTTATAACCAAAATAAGCATGCTAATGTAACATCTGATTTAAACTTTGACCTAATGAAAATTCTTTGATTAAAATTTTGTAAAAATTCGCTCATAAATATAATTAATACTTGTATATTAGAAAATTGTTACTGATTCATGGAAAAAAGCAATAATAAAACCCCTAGCGAAAACAAATAATCCTAAAGATTTTAAGGATCTTAGACCTATTAGTATACTGCCAGTTCTTTCTAAAATAATTGAAAAACATATCTACAAACAAATCGTATCTTTTTCTGCTTCTAATAAATTAATACCTGAATGTCAATCAGGCTTTCGTGAAAACTTCAGTACTACTACGTGTTTAGTAAATCTTGTAAACGACATCAGGATCAGTGAGGATAAGAAAAAAATAACCTGCTTAGCTCTATTAGATTTTAGTAAGGCATTCGATACGTTGAGTCACGATATGCTATTGGCTAAACTTCATTACCTTGGTTTATCGGAAAACTCTGTAGCATTTCTAAGGTCTTATCTTGTTGACCGATCCCACTGTGTACTACTAGATGATGGTCCTGTCAAGCTCAAATCTCACTATTTACCTTTGACAACTGGGGCGATCTTGGGGCCGTTGCTGTTTTCTTTATATGTTGCTGATATGGATAAGGGAGTTAATTTTTCGAAACTTCAACAATTTGCTGACGATTCTCAATTGTATATGTCATTTGAACCTCAGAATTTTGAAAATTGTATGGCTAATTTTAATCGTGATCTAGATTATCTAAACCATTTTGCGATGGATCATAACCTGAAGCTGAACGCAGCCAAATCGTGTGTAATTTTATTTGGGACTAATAAAAATCAAATAGCAGACATGTCAGGTAATCTAAATTTAAAAATTAACAACGCACCTGTGCCTGTTTTAAGTGAAACAAAAAATTTAGGTATCTATTTTGACTCCGGACTCTCATTCGAAACACATATTAAAAATAAAATTAAAGTTGCATATATGCGTCTTAAAAACCTGAACAAACTTAAAACTTACTTGCCAGAAAAAATTAAATATTATTTATGTAATACACTTATTTTATCTCTATTTGATTACGGGGACGTGGTTTATCATAGCTCGTTGGTTGGAAGAATTTCAAAATCTATTCAAAAGTTACAAAATACCTGTATGAGATTTTCTCATAATATTCCTTTTAGGAATCATATCACTCCATATTTAAATAATTTTTCAGTTTTAACGATGGCAAATCGACGCAAATTACATATATATACGTTTGTCTACAGAATTTTAAAATCAGGTCAACCCCCTTATTTGAGAAGACTTTTTAGCGTAGAAGATAACCGCTATGTCATTTCGAGGAATGTTAACGATTTTATAATTCCTCAACACAAAACGTCTACGTTTCAGAAATCATTCAGTTTTATAGCCATGCAAATGTGGAATTCTCTTCCAAATCGCGTAAAGGAATATAACATTCAACCGTTCACCCAGTACATCAGGAACAAACTTTTAGTTGAACAAAGTCTTACTTGAAATCTTGATTCTCTGGGAAACTCCTTATATATAATTAATCAATTTCTGTGTTTTGTGCGCACATTTGAATGTAAGCCAAATGTTTTTTATAAACTATTTATGTCTAGCTTCTTGTCTCCTGGGGTGTATCCTTATCCTTTGCCTAGCCACGCCATTTATTTGAATAATCTTTTTTTTTATAAGTTTTTATAATTTACTATATATTATGTTACATTTATCTTATAAACTTGGTCTTACTGAATAAAATTGTACTCCCTATTAGATGTTAATTGGTAGGGTTGTTCCGCGCAGTCATATGTTTTATGTGGCTGCGAATCAGTTTTTTAATTGGGGAGCAGTCCTTATTCCTCAGCTTATTTATGTATGTAGAAATATAAGTATTTTTTCCATACAATAGCAAATAATCATGAAAGTTGTCATGTACAGGGTGTCCCATTTTCGTAGGTTTTACGGGGTTTCCAGCTTATGAGTAGAGATAGAGAGATGCGGTTTTCGCGACACCGTGCTACTTTTCAATGAAACTAAAGAGGCCGCAAACAGATTTGCCCTAACCATTTTAGTTTCCGTGCTACAGGGTGATTTTGAAAATTTGTCATTTTCGGACACCCCCTGTAACTCAGCTATCGTAAAATATATTTAAAATGTTTTAACTGGTATTTATAGATTTTTTCACGTAGAATTCAGTGGCATACTCAGATTTTTGCTGAGAGTCATAGTTTTTGACATATTGGCATAACCTACTATTTTTTAAATGGGAGACCCTATATATTATTTTTTCATCTTATTCTTCGTGTCGAGAGCTTTTCAAAAACATACCATAAGTCATATTTATTTTCATAAATAACATGAAAAAATGCATTTTTCTTTAAACGGATTTATGGCATAGCAGATCAATCGAAATAAGAGAAGGTGGCTGTGGTAGCCATGGCAACGCCAACAAAAATATGATCAGGCAGCCATTACTGCTGTCATTTTTGGCATTATTGCGTTTAAATTTTTCTTGACGTCTATTATAATTATTGTTTTTAATATGGCTCAGAATCAAAAATTTGAATATTTTGAGAAATATGATATGAACGCGTGTTTTATATTGTCTAATGAAGATGCAGATCAGGCGGCAGAGCTTTATCTGAACAGGTTAGTTCTTTTTTATCTTCCTGCATTTTGACTTTATTGGTTCGCTTTATTTTATCTTAGATATCCCGAGAGAAGACAACCAGAAAAAAGAATTTTTCAAAAAATTAAAAATAATCTTTGCCAATATGGATCTTTTAACAAGCCTCGATCGCGAACTTACAATAAAGACAACGAAGAATCTGAGGTCAACGTTTTAGCCCTCGTTCAGACAGCTCCTGAAACATCTTGCAGGAAAATAGACGAAGAGGCGGGTGTACCGAAAACCAAAGTGCAGAAAATTTTGAAAAAGCACAAATTCAAACCCTATAAATACAAACTTGTGCATCATCTGCATCCTGGTGATGCAGAGCGCAGATTGGAGTTCTGCAATTGGTTTATAAATATGAAGGCAGAAGATATCGATTTTGAAAAAAAGATTATTTGGTCAGACGAGGCACATTTTACTAGTTCAGGGATTTTAAATAGACACAACACGCGATTTTGGAGTCAAGAAAACAACCATGTTATTTTTCCTAGGGAGCGTCAGGGCAGATTTGGATTCAATGTCTCCTGTTTTATTTTCAACCGAAAAATAGTTTACCAAATATATGAAGGAAATCTGAATTCGATTGGTTACGTGCGAATCCTAGAAGACGCATTAGGAATTTTGGATGATGTTCCCTTGGCTCAACTAAATAGGGTTTATTTCCAGCAAGACGGAGCTCCAGCCCACAATGCCAGAATAAGTCAAAACTGGCTTAACGACCATTTTCCTGGAAGATGGATAGGAACACACGGACCTGTTCGATGGCCACCACGATCCCCTGACCTCTCAGTTCTAGATTTCTTTTTGTGGGGTTATTTAGAAAACAAGGTTTATGTAAGGCGATACGAAAACTTAGAACAACTAAAAATGGCCACCGAAAACGCTTTTGCAGAGTTACAAAGACAGTCATTTACAATAGAAAATGCATTAAAAAGAATTTTTAAAGTTTGTCACACTTGTAGGACACATAATGGTCTACAATTTGAACAATATTTGTAGTTTTAATGAAATTATAATTATTACCTTTTACCTACTTCCTAATTTTTTCTGATGCTGTTACTTTGTTATTTCGTTAATAAATATTTGTTAACTTTTTCCATGGCTCCACAGCCACCCTCTCTTATTTCGATTGATCTGCTATGCCATAAATCCGTTTAACGAAAAATGCATTTTTTCATGTTATTTATGAAAATAAATATGACTTATGGTATGTTTTTGAAAAGCTCTTGACACGAAGAATAAGATGAAAAAATAATATATAGGGTGTCCCATTTAAAAAATAGTAGGTTATGCCAATATGTCAAAAACTATGACTCTCAGCAAAAATCTGATCAAATTTTCAAAATCACCCTGTAGCACGGAAACTAAAATGGTTAGGGCAAATCTGTTTGCGGCCTCTTTAGTTTCATCGAAAAGTAGCACGGTGTCGCGAAAACCGCATCTCTCTATCTCTACTCATAAGCTGGAAACCCCGTAAAACCTACGAAAATGGGACACCCTGTACTAGCTGATGAATAAAAATGTTTTGAATTTGAATTTGAATTTGAATTTCGGCAACAAACAATTCGGCCGGGAAAATGTAAAATTTACTTGCCTCGTACAAGGGAGGTATTTTAATCGCGAAAAATCACCCTTCGAGATTTTTTCTGATCTTTACGTTTTAGGGTCCCTAGTTGCCTGAAAACATGATTTCTCAATTCCATCGGTCTGTCTGTTCGTGGTATAGCTACTTATTTAACCGACTGACTTCGAAATTTGCTCAAAAATTAATTGACTTCAAATTCTGGTAGAAAATTAAGGGTTGTGGGAAGAGAATGGTAATATTATTTAAAAAAAAATATTGCAAAAAACAATTTATCCAATTTAGCTCAAATTTTGCACAAAAATCAAGAATTACATAGGAATCAACCTGTAATATATTTTGCCACAAATCCAAGACAGCATAACAAAATTGCGGCCTAATAATTTTTTAAAAAAATCAGCCTGATAAAACCAAATTGGTAAAACTGTGGTATGAATTCAAGACGACGCACAGAGGTCATTTTTAAAAATCTAGGT
This sequence comes from Kuschelorhynchus macadamiae, assembly GCA_030620095.1. NCBI lineage: Eukaryota > Metazoa > Arthropoda > Insecta > Coleoptera > Curculionidae > Kuschelorhynchus > Kuschelorhynchus macadamiae. The sequence continues at coordinate 741,608 of JAUTXW010000521.1, read as the reverse complement.
GGAAATAAATCATATATGAGAATATCTCTGTGTAATGATTATACACCTCACTACTCGCATTGAAAATGATGAATGTAGCCTATCCCTACTTTTTTTCTTCCCGCCAATGACGTATCCAGGTGGAGGAGGGGAGGGGGGGCAAAATGTGTTTGTTAAATATCTATATAAACATTATAAACCTCAAGTGGTGAATCTTTGATGGATTATAAGACTAAAACTTTAGGTAAATGTAGGTTCTGACTTGTATAATTTGCATGATACAGGGTGTTAAACCATTATCAAAAAAATCAATCACCATTATAATCAAAATACCCCATTCTGTTTTAAAATTCCTAACCACAAAAAAAGAATTTTATTTTTATTATGCTATTTGCTTTAATTTTATTGGAGCAACTATTACATAAAACAAGAAATAAAACATGTAACATAATTTAGTCTTTACCACAAATTATATTATTTTAACTCTGTGTAACTTTTCTTGCTCTAAAATACAAAGTGAACATAGAACCTATAAATCCATAAAAGCTTGGCAAATTTTAAAAGCAAGTGGATATAATTTATGAAAAATTGAATATTAGGTACAAAATGAAGTTATTAAAAATATAAACGTGTTAATTATATGTCTTAATTATTAATATTTGATGCAAACTATAACCACAAGCTCAAACTCAAGCTCCCAGTTATTCATCGTCATCATCCACATCATCCTCATCATCATCAACATCTCTTCCTTCTACATCATCATTATCTAAAGAATTTTTTGATAACTGAGGCTCTTTGAGCAATCTCAGCACATCTTTAACTAAAGGTTCTTTATTGGAACGAGCACCCACACATTTCGATAATGAAGAAATATAAGGATCAGAGGATACCAAAAGCCCACAAAACACATCTTTCATTGTTTTCTCTCTTGAAAACTTTCTCGAATGATGCTCGCGATATCTTCGAAAATCCTTATTGCGGGATTCTAGGGCCTCTTCCGAAAACATTCCTATAGGAAGTGGTGCAGATTTCACAATTGCAGGGCCATGAATCAGTATTCGGTGGAAACTCGAAGGCATGTTGTACCATGGATAAAGGTTGACGAACATTATTGCTGTGCCTTTGCAATACTCAGTAAATTCCTCAGAATTCACTTCATACCCAGAACACATTGTTGTCAGGATTACATATAGACGCTTGAGAAAATCTTCATCCATCCCTGTAAAATTCATTAACGGTTTATAAAGTAAAGAATACAAATCATGAAAATTTTATAAATATGAAATTGAAAAAAGAATTACCTGTTATTGATGCTGTAATTTGATATTTACGGAAAAATATTCGGGCTGTATTCCCATCATTGGTTGTTCCATAGCCTTGCTTTGGAATATCAACCAACAAACACAACTTTTCTCTTAGCTTTTTAATTATTTCTTCTTTTCTCTCTTTTACCATTTTTTTCTCGTTCTCATCCCGTATCTGCCATTTTTTTAACATCAACCTGTAGGAAATGTGAAGACAACACTCCAAGCACCTTATCCAGGCATGAAGAGTCGAGATACCATAATCGTACAATGTTTCGTCCGATGGAAGCGCCATTATATAGTCTAGATTATTCATTACTTTAGGTGTAGCACGACAGATGCCACAAGTCTGCGTTGAAGAATTAGAAATCACTCCAAACATTTTTCCATCTATCAGTTAGTTTAAATGAATGATTAATAATTATTAGACCTTCTTCGACAAAACATTTAGTGGGTTTAATATTTTTTATCTGGGTTTCAATATTTTCTATTTCTTTTTTTGATAGTTGTGGTGTTTCTTTCGCAAAAATTAATTTTATTGGTCTGCAGAATCTGGTAGATGATGGTCGAATATTTTGCCAGAATATACTATTATTCTCTGCAGTCATTTGCAGTAGAACGAGACATACGGAAAATAAACTGATTGAATCATTTCTTGAAAAAACATTTTCGTCACTTAATTGCTGCTTGTAGGTCGAGTGTCCAGCACTGCCATCACATCCCGATTTATACAGAAGATTGAATTTATTTGACAGATTTAACGGAAAAGTAGAAAAACAGTTTTTTGCGACTCAACAATTCTTTTAGCAGTATGATTGACCAGTTCTTGCAAATTTATTTCGGCGGATATTTCTGTGATTAAAATAGAATCTTCAGTTGGAAAACATTTTTTCTTAGCACTCAGAAGAATGTTGTAATTAGGGTAAATGTTGGCATGTCGGTACTTCGCTCCTTGCTGCATTAAAGTGTAGGATTTTTTTGTGAATCGCCCATCAACGTAAAGGGCAAGAGCTTCTTCTGGGGAATACTTAATAATAGGCTTATATTTTTTATTATTAATTGCTTTTTTAATTTTAGTAGCTCTCTCTGGTGAATGTTCTGACACTTCCTGGACTATTTTAGATGCATTTTTACGGCCTGACAACTCAAGACTTTTTTGAGTTGCAAATGATAGTTCCTCAGTAAAATAACTTTCCAACAATGGCATTATTCTCTGTTTTTTTCGTTTGTCGCCAAGGTTTGTGAAAGATTTAGAGGGTCTACCTTTACTTGGACCTGGTTCTTGTAGATCTTCTATGAAAAACTCTATAGATTCATTCAGCCAGTCTAGATGTCTATGTTCAAATACTGTCCGAGTGCGATTACTGTTTTTCCACATTTTAGCGACAGAACTATTAAAGGAATTCACCAATTTCTTTATTAAATTGTATCTAACATCCCGGGATTGGTCTATATTAAGCCTGTTCAAAACAAAATTCAATACGGAAGCGTTTTTGTCGTCCAGCGATTTTTGCTCACACCAAATGGTAAACATGTCATATTTTCGTATTGACATAGTCTCTGAAAAAAAAATATTTCAAATCTTGGCAGTTCTTGGCAACAAAATCTAGCATGAGTCGAAAGGTAATAGACCAAATTAACGATAAAAAATATTGTTGGAACAAACATGCATAAACACCATGTTCTGCAGTATTTTAAAATATTTTTTTTGCGAAAAACACAAAAGATTTACAGCGACTTCGTTATATCGTTTATTTTACTATGTACGTGCGTTCTTTAATAATATTGTTTTAAATAAAATAAGTACTTACCCTCTGATTTCGTACTGCACAATCACAATTTAAAAATTCTTTATAGGATTATCACAATGAACAAAGCAAATTCGCTAATAAAAGGTCACTGAACTGACATGTCACTCATATTAAATATTTTATGCACTTTTGTTTAAAGTCATGGCCATAGTTGATAAGGTATAAAGTTAATTACGCAAAAAAACGATTTCATGCAATGTTTTCTTTGAAATAAGGCTATTAGGGATATATTTTTCGATAAATATTTTCGTGATTTTTTTCCACCTAGAATTTCAAAAATGACTTCTGTGCGACGACGGCCAAATAAGACGTCTGTATACAAAACAGACGTAAATAAATCTTTTTATTTAATTGACCTCAAATTTTACAATAGAATTAAACAGTGGCGGCTCGTGGGATTTGAGTTTGGCGGTGCACCAGAAGGTAAACAGTGCCGCAGGCAAAAAATTGCGCTGCAGGTGAAAATTTTTGGGAATTCCACGCCCAAAATGACTAATTTTTTACCTTTTTGTTTTTTTCGATAGAAAAAATTACTAGTTACATCCATTATATACCATTTGTACTACTTGCTAAATTAGTAAAAAATTAAACATTATAAACAATTTAATAATAATCTTGAGTTCCTTGAGATAATTTATTCGCCTTTTATGTCTAGTTACATACAGTGTGTATCAGCCAAATGGAATAAATTCGATAATAAATAAATGGGGGCGTGTTCGGAAAAACGCTTGGACCCGTCGATTGGTATTTTTAGTTGCTCATTTTCTCCAATAAAAACTTTTTATACAGGGTGTGTCCTGTAACAGTGGTCAATGCCAACTTTCTTATTTCAAATGCAACACCCCGGATATTATTTAATTTTTGGATTCTTTAGGAGATTCTAAACATATTTTATGTTCAATGTCCAATACCTATCTTCAACTATTTCGGCAATATTAAGTGTTTTCAAATTTATTGCAAAAATTAAGATTAAAAAAATAAAATTATTTATTTCTTCATAATGTATAAACAAAAGTAAAAAGTTAATTTAGGAACTGTTGAATATGCTCGCCGCGAACGTCTTGGCAAATTCCTAATCTTAAATAGAAATTTCTTCTAACGTTATTTGGCATCTCAGGCGTGACCGATCTAATCGCAAGCGTTATTCGTCTTCTTAAGTCAGCTAAGTCGAGGGGTTTAGTTTTGTATACAACATTTTTAATATGTCCCCATAAGAAAAAGTCTAATGGCGTCAGATCAGGGGATCGCGCTGGCCATTCTATCGATCCTCGTCTCCCTATCCACCGATTTGGAAATATTCCGTTGAGGTACTGCCGGACATTAATTTGGTAATGGGGCGGTGCTCTATCTTGCTGAAACCATATCATATTCGCTGGAACTTGTGGGTTTGCTGGATCCGGATACAAATTTGTCAAAGTTGGCACGACATTATTTTGGAGCAGTGCTAAATAATTATCGCCATTCAAATTGCCGTCAATGAAAAAGGGGCCTATGATATGATCCCTAACAATTCCTGCCCAAACATTAACCTTTTCAGGATATTGAGTATGTTCTTCGCTGATTCAGTGAGGATTTTCCCTAGACCAATAGCGGCAAATTTGACGATTTACATGACCGTGAAGTGTAAAGGTGCACTCATCCGAAAACAAAACATGTTCTAATTGAATAACATTGTTATCTAACATAGCCATCATTTGTTCACAAAAATAAGTTCTCCTATCATAATCGTCTTCCATGAGCTCCTGAGTTGGTATCACTTTATAGGGATGCATTTTATTTTCTTTTAATGTTCGAATAATCGACGAATGGCTAATATCGAACATTGCGGCGGCTTGTCGACTAGAAATATGTGGGTTTTCCTCAAACTCAAGCATAATATCCAATTTAGTATCATCATTTATTGAATTGGCAGCTGCTTTTTTTATCTGCCTCACATGTCCAAGCTCGCGAAACTGCTTTTCTATTTTACTAATTGTCCCTTGGGATATATGCGGCAAATTTGGAAATTTTTCATGAAATAAGCGAGCAACTTCCACTTTTGTTCGTGTGTTATCTCCATAACCAATCATTTGTAGAATTGTTATTTTATGCATTTCTGTTAAATGAACCATTCTTCTGATATTAGGTATTATGCAGTTAACGAAATTCAAAAGACTATGACACTGACACTGACAACTACTATTTTGCAAAGAGAAAGGCCAGGCATTTTACACAAAAGTAAACAAAACTTAAAAGTAAACAAAACTGGCTCTTTTTGTTCCATATCAATAAAAAGGAACGCTAAAATGGTTTTTGCTTACATTCTTAATATGAAGACCTAAATGGTAAATAAGTATTGAGTGTGTTGTAGCGAATTTTTGTAATCAAATAAATAGTTCAGTAACCAGAGCCACTTTCATGAATAATAATAAATTCGAAATAAATAAAATAAAAATAAATTTGAAAACACTTAATATTGCCGAAATAGTTGAAGATAGGTATAGGACATTGAACATAAAATATGTTTAGAATCTCCTAAAGAATCCAAAAATTAAATAATATCCGGGGTGTTGTATTTGAAATAAGAAAGTTGGCATTGACCACTGTTACAGGACACACCCTGTATAAAAAGTTTTTATTGGAGAAAATGAGCAACTAAAAATACCAATCGACGGGTCCAAGCGTTTTTCCGAATACGCCCCCATTTATTTATTATCGAATTTATTCCATTTGGCTGATACACACTGTATATGTTTGTAAATCAAATCGATTCTTCTATTCTTGTGCTGGGGTGAATTTTTTTAAACATTTCTGCTTATCGCACATATACCATTTTTACAAAACTTACCAGAATAATTAGTCGTAATGAATAAGTAATACACTCCAAAAGTATATACAGTAAAAGGAAGAATATATTACACTGAACTGCGGTATTTGAAATCTAGTCTTCGTTCTGTCTTACTGGCGAAAAGGTCACTCGTTTATTAAAGTCTTCAATATTATTAAGAAACACTTTTTCAGCTAATAACATTCCCAAGGCACGTAGTTTTTCTTCTTTCATAGAGTTGCGCAAAAAAGTTTTTAGTCTTTTTAACACAGAGAAGCATCTCTCAGCTTCAACGGTTGACATAGGTGTTGTCACTAAAACTTCCAATAACTTAATAGTTTCTTGAAAAGTGCACCTCATATCTTCCTGTAAAACCAACGATAAAAGAGGAACGGCTTCAGATATGGTTTGCAATTCTTCTCTTTCATAAAGCACTTGCAGTTATGTTTTTAGACGATTTTTCTCTAGAAATGGATATAACTTAACTGTATCAGAGAACAATTAGTCGGGAATTTTTTTTTGGTATTCAATAAAATGTTTTCAGGTTTCAATTTTTTTATTTGTTGAAATAGATAGACCGGAACGAGGGTAACGTCGCCTTTTTTGAGGAATATTTTCATCTTCGGTTTCTAAAAGCTCCAAGTGAGGCCATCTATTATCAAGTATTTAAAGAACCCAAGAGTTTTATATTGTTAAAAAGGGTACTAAAACAGTTTTCTACCACAGCAGTTTGGATTAAAGTCGACGTGTGTTGTACACGGTAATGAATATGGCCGTTCATGTGTGAACTTGCGACTTAGCGTAGTGATTATACATATTTTCAAATAATCCAGTTATTTTGAGTAGTGTTTTCAGTTTCACTGGATATTATTTAACTATCATACCTCAGGAAAAGGTAAGTCATACCATATATAGATATTTCGTCATGCTGAGTATGCAATGTAGTCATAAACATAGGTGTACTCAATTAATTTTAATTAATTTAACCCCTTGGGTTCAAAGGTTGTATTGTCACTACTAAAGCACGTCAATTATTTTACAAGCTTATCCTTATTGAGTAACTTGAGGGAACAGGGGTTGAGGGCAACCGGGAAATTGAGACAAAATAGAACATAGAAATGTCCTTTGCTGCCTGTGAAAGAGATGGAAAAAATGAAAAGGACAGCCCACGACAGCTCATTTGATACCAGAAATGAAATTCTTTTTACACGCTGGAACGACAATAGTGTATGTACGATAGCAACAAATTATGATACTGTGAAACCTTTTCAGAAAGTCAAACGTTGGAACATGGGGAAAGAATCAAAAACCGATGTAATGCAACCAAATGTTTTTAAATCATTTAACTGTAGAATGGATGCGAACGATCAAGCGGTGAAAAATGATCGGATCGCTGTTCGAGGCAAAAAGTGGTATTGGGTTCTCTTTACCGCTATGTTAAATACAGCATTAGTTAACTCATGGAATCTCCATCAAACGGCATCAGAAGATAAAATGCACTTATTACTTTTCACGAGATATATAACAAGATATTATTATTAGGTTTTTCAGGAAAGAGAACCTGAAATCTAGAAATACCAGTAGCATTCTGTCAAGCATCGTTTAAGATTCTAATGGACACTTTCCTCAAAAAAATGACCAATCCACTCCGCTGCCGTGTATGTCATGTTCGCATAAGATGGCAATGTAAAAAATGTGTTATTAGTTTATGTGTTGAAAAAGAATATTTTAAAATGTTTCATAGAAAATAAAATAAAGCTTTATGTGCCCAGTGTACTCGCTTCAGTACACCTCTTTAGTTTTATGAAAAGCCTATTTTTTTTCTTTTTATCGTAAACATGGGTTATTTGTAGGTATTTGAACTAATTTTAAATAAAAAATATATAATATTTAATCTAGTTTCATTTTGGGCGTTAATGGGTTAACTATATATTGTAACAGAATAGACTATAACAACGGTATAGAGTATATATTTTTATATATTCTAAATCATTGGTTTAAGTCATATCTTAGCAACAGAAATCAAGTTGTGAAAGTTGACAACAGGATGTCTTCTTGTAGGCCAATGGAATATGGAGTGCCTCAAGGCTCGGTACTAGGCCCTATCTTGTTTCTTCTGTTCATAAACGACATGGCTAATTTAAACATTAGTGGAAAAATATGTCTCTTTGCGGACGATACCAGCTTTACGTGGAGCCACCCAGATGTCACGGACCTACATAGGATTGTATCTAATGACCTAATCACCATTAAATCCTGGTGCGATTCTAATCTCCTATGTTTGAACATCTCTAAAACGAAAGTCTTGTCTTATAAAAACACGCTGCAACCTTTTGACCTTAATGGCACCACTATTGATGTCGTAAACTCTGTAAAATTTCTAGGGCTTCTTGTAGATGATTCTTTAAAATGGGATCCACATATCGACGCTTTATCAAGGAAGTTAGGTTCTGCTTGCTTTGCGTTAAGATCTGTTTCCGAGGAGCTTAGCTTTTCTACCTCTAGAACTGTTTATTTTGCTCTTGTTGAGTCGCACCTTAGATATGCTATTCCATTCTGGGGTACATGTTGTGCGACTCAATTTGATCGAATTTTTATACTACAAAAAAGAGCTGTTCGTTACCTACTGAGACTTAACAGTAGAACTCACTGCCGAGATTTCTTTAAAAGATATAAAATACTAACCCTTCCTTGCTTATTCATTTTGGAATCGGTTTGCTTAATTCGTAAGCACGCACCTGCTCTATTAGAGAAACCTTCTCACAACTACCCTCTCAGAAATACTGAGCACGATCTCTATCTTCCAACCCCACACTCAGAGTTAATTAAAAGATCAGTAATCTACAATGCAAAAAAAATGCATAATCACCTGCCATTTAACATCAAATCCATAATATCTCTGACTTCATTTCGCAAGGCTTTGAAGTCATTCTTACTGGAAAGTGCCTTCTACACCGTGAACGAGTTTTACAACACATAATTTTATCCTTATGAACCCCTAGTGTGATAGTTGCCATTACCAACCATTTTTACCGAATTTTGTATATGTATTTTTTTAATTGTTTCGTACTTTTTTATTTTTTACTTTGCTTTTTTATTTTTTTTTTACATTATATTTATGAAAATGTTTATAACATAGTACGACTGACAAAGTACATTTCTAATGTACTTCTTTTAGGATTCTATAATATTAATATTCTAAATTCTTGATTTAAATATTATTTTTCTATAATATTTATGATGTGTTTTTGTTTTGTTTTGTTTGCTAATTTTGATGTTTGTAAACTATTTTTTTACAACAGCTTTGTCCACAAAATTGTAAAATTTTTTTTTGACAATAAAGCATTTATTTATTAAAAAAAAAAATATATATATAATTCAAGCAATATTTTACTAAAACTGTTGGTTCTCATGTTCACGCTTAAACAGGCTTGATTATTTCACAAGAATTATAAGTAAATTTGTCTAATACTAGTTCCGAAAATTTTAAACCCTAAATAGAGTATCATATATCCCAAATGCTATATTTTAGAGTATAGACAGATTTATGGATAAGCTTTCTTAAAAGGTTACAATTTAAGCCTTCCTTTTCGAGGGTTTATGATCTCATATGTTCCCCGTTTCATGGTAATCTTTCTTTGGTCTGTTTAATTTAACTTGTTGCAAATATTAATTGAAACATTTTATTTGGTTCGATGCAATGATAATAAATAGCCAATTTACTATGATGAAAATACAATAGAGTACTTTGTAATAGAAACATTACCGAAAAGCCATGTTTTTGGGGCATAATTTTCCCTTCAGAAAAGATAAACTGAAAGGGTTTTTCGTGCCTTTTTTTCACCATGACTTTTCGGACCCATAATGTGGATAAGTTAGTATAGGCTTATATATTAGATTATATACATAATCTTAGGACTAAGAATTGAAGGGAATATCATTTTAATCTATTTATTCGCTTTTTATTATCATGGGTGACCCCTAATAAAATCAAAAAGGGGATTGGTCTAAGGGGTGGATCTAGTAATAGCTGAGCTAGCTTTGTATTTTACGAGGAGTCTAAAAGTCAGTCTGTGTCAGAGTTTTGATTCTTATAGCTGATCTTAAATTCTTATTTTGTGGTGGTTTATGGGACTTTACGTATACAGTGGGATATTAAAGTTGAGGGATTTTTCAAAGATATTTTGTTTTTATTCTATGTATTATCTGGGGAGTAACTGGTTTTCAAAAGTAAACATTTTTTAAGGTAAATTTCGCCTTGTCCATAAAATTGTAACACTCTTCCTGCAGCAATAAAGCATACTTTTGTTTGTTTGTAGCAATTGGTCAGGTAGAGACCCTTGAGGCGCTTCTTTATGTATGGATAGTATATTAGAAGTATCAGATATGTATTCATTAGAAATTCTAGTAAACTGGTTACGGTTAGAATAGTAATTGATAAGCGATTGACTTGTCTTGTCACTGAAACATATGTATTTAAGTTTGGCTAAAAGCATCTCATGATTTATAGAATCAAAAGCTTTAGCTAAATCACGTAATATTATCCAGTATTTCAGTTTTCTAAGCTATCATCTTTTAATTTAGTGAGTAACATTGCGATGCTAAGCTCTTTTTCTAAAACCAGTTTGATTATATGGTAAAATATTATAGGTATTAATATAATATATAATTTGGTTAAATATAATTTTTTGAAGAATACTTTTAGGTATTATTGAAAGTAATGCATTATTTATCTTTGGTATAGGAGTAATGGTACTAATTTTCCATATATCTCCAAAATAATTATTTAATATAGACATATTTATAATATGAGTCAGAGTATCTACACACTCAAAACAAAAAGATAACATGTCAAATGTAGTCGCATGAAAACCACATGATTTTGCTTTAATATCAGATCTCTTAGTACCGCATTTGAAGTGAAAGGTTTTTTATTAATAATTTGAGCTAAGTTTTGTGTTGAGGAAAATATAATCAAGTCTTTTTTAAGCAATATATTACCTGAAAAATTTATAAAATAATAGTTTAAGTTTTGAGCTGAACGAAACTCACTTAGAGATTTCGAATCCTTTATTTAAATATTATGTTTTTGTCAAAATTGTTTGGGGTTATTTGAATTTAGATTATATTTTAAAAATGCTTGTTTCTTCTCTTTTATGACTTTAGATAAAATTTTTTTAAATTCGCATATTACTTAAATGACGATTGAGTGTTTTTTTTATGGTATTTCTGTAATGTTTTCCTTTTCAAATTTGACATTCCTTTCATATTAGGTGTATACAGGGTAAGTGTGCCAAGCGAGACCCCCCCTTTTCAATTCTGTGATAGCTAAGAATAAAAAAAAACTTTATATAAAATACTTTTATTATTCAGCGAACTTTATTTTGTGAGTAGCGTTCACTATACAGAGTGGTTAAAAAAAGTTGGACGTGGTCCAACTTTGCATTTTTAAATGTAACCCTGTATTTTTTATTTCAGTTTTGGATTCAGCTTACAATTCTGGCTATTTTTTAGATGACAAGCATTGTTATCAAAATTGCACCAGTTAAAATCTATTTTCAAACAACAATATCTCGATTTTAATTTTTTATTTATTAATAACCAAACAACAAGGAATACAAATTCTGTAGGTTTTATGTAGTAGGTATGTAGTTATTTTGAATATATGAAAATAACACCGGTTGCTAATAGCCTTGCTGCATCAAAATTTACTGTTATCATTGGCGCACTCAAGGGGGGTTTTGAGGGGCAAACCCCCTCTTCTTTTAAATTGATTTGACTATTCTTGTATTGTTATCCATAATTTGAGTGAGATGTCAAAATTTTAAATAATACAAAAGAATTCACAGCCAAATTTACGCTTCTCTACGTTAATAGAAACAATCGAAATACCCCATTTTTACAAAATGCTTTCAAAACTTCCCCGGACCTGGTTTAGAAATCGAATGAAATGCTTCCTTAGGTGTCGTCACTGTGCCATAACGAAAAGAAGTCTTAACTTGAACCTGTGATAATTAATAATAGTAGGCTAAACAGGTGCGTAACAATGGTGGTTGTTATTTTGTTTTTGTTTACGTGTCGCTATTAAGTATCAAAGTTATCTAGTTTCAAGAGTTGTTTATTTTCTACATTCATAATTAAAGATGAATAATAACCAACAGTTTTCCTTAAACGAACTAACTGATACGATTTAAATTATTGGAGAATGTAGTAGCCCAATTAAATCAGCAAAACGTCGGTATCAAATGAATTTTCCTGATAGAAAACAACCAAGCCGTCAGGTATTTCGCAAAGTATTGCATCGTTTCAGAACAATCGGTAATGTATGCTACATAACAAGAAAGAAAAACATTTCATAACGAGTGAGGAACATGAAACCAATGTTATTTTGAGTATAATGGACAATCTAAATCCAAGTACCTATTCGCAAAGCACAGTATCCCGAATTATTAGAAAACATAAGTATCATCCTTATCACCTCTGTCTGAACCAAGAACTCCATGAGGTAGATTTCCAAAACAGGGTAAGAGTTGAGAAATATTTTATAAAGCGACGAATCTTCTTTTAAAAGTAATGGGGCTGTTAATAGACACAACAAGCACTATTACAGTGCTTCAAATCCTTATTGGACGAGTGCTGTAGACAATCAAAGAGTCTGGTCTTTGACTGTATGGACCATATTTTTTTGACGGCACTTTAACGTGTAAAATTTACTTAAATTTTGTAAAAAACGATTTGCCTACATACTTGGAGGACGTCCCTTTATGGGTTCCACAAGATATGTGGTAAAATCACAATCGGACACCTCCTCATTATTCCTACATTGTTCGCAGTTATTTGGATCAAACTTATCCAAACAAATGGATAAGAAGAAGAGGGAGTATAAACTGACCGGCAAGGTCATCTGATCTTACTCCATGTGATTTTTTTCCTTTTTCCAGCAACTACCATCGAAGATATGAAAACCAGGATTAGAAATGTGTTTTCCAATATTACTCCTGTAACACTTTTAGATGTGATATAAAATAATCAAAGACGTTTACAACACGTTCGAGCATTTGAGAGTTTAACGTTTAGTAATACTTTCCAAATTTCTATGTATTTATTGTGAAAATGTAGTCATATCTTGAGAAATATTAATCCCTCGTCAATATTAATGTGTTTAATGAATTCTTCGGGTCAAAATTCCTATAAAACCACATATTATCATAGCATGTTCCAAAAAAATTTCTATGTCAAAATTTTACCATATACATGCAAAATTTTCAAACTTTTTTTGGAAAATCGATTTTGCTAAAATTTCGTTTATGTACTAATTTGATGCCATAAAAAACGAAAAAGCAAATTTATTTTGTCCTAGGATGCATGGTTGAATTTTTATACCTCTCTGAAAATTCGCGAATTTTTAAATTTTTATCTATTTATTGCGAAAATTTACTCATATCTTGAGAAATATTAATCCCTCGTCAATATTAATGTATTTAATGAATTTCTCAGCTCAAAATACCTATAAAACCACATATTATACTAGCATGTTCCAAAAAAAATTTCTAGCTCAAAAATTTTACCTAAAAAAATCCATACATGTAAAATTTTCGAAATTTTTATGGAAAATCGATTTTGCTAAAACTTCGTTTATGTACTAATTTGATGCCATAAAAAACGAAAAAAAAAAACATTTTCTATGTATGGTTGAACTTTTATGGCTCTCAGAAAATTCGCGAATTTTTAAATTTTTATCTATTTATTGAGAAAATTTAATCATATCTTGAGAAATAATAATCTCTCGTCAATATTAATGTGTTTAATGAATTCTTCAGCTTAAAATACCTATAAACCACATATTAGCATAACATGTTCCAAAAAAAATTTCTATCAAAATTTTACCTAAAAAAGTCCATACATTTACATGCAAAATTTTCGAACTTTTTTTTTAGAAAATCGATTTTGCTAAAACTTCGTTTATGTACTAATTTGATGCCATAAAAAACGAAATAAACATTTACTTTTGTCTTAGGATGTATTGTGATGGAATCCAAGTTGCAAAAGTAGGCCATATCATTGAACTATAATTAAGGCAATAACTTATTGCAACAATGTCCAACACAGCTTTTCGATTGTTGTAAATATGGAGTAATAGTTTATAGAATCATCAAATTATTATTTATTTTATTAATTAGGTTAGTCTAAGTAGTTTTATACCATTGTAATTAGATTTAGAAAAAGAGCAGAATAAAGTGTTACACAGTAAGTAGTGCACGCTGATTATTTTCTTAAGCATGTAGTTCGAACCAGAACAAGAAGATATTACATGGCGACCCTGCAGCCTATGTGCTTAAGTTAACAGTGCAAAAATATCGTTATGGTGCTTTAGAAGAAAAGAAAAACATGGGAAAAACACAGTCAAAAGAAGAAGTTATAATTGCCCAGGCAGGCAACAGTGGTGGTACGACTGCAGAGGGTAGCAACAGTAACTATTCTCTTTGGCAAGTTTGCGGAGTTGTAGCTATAATGATAGCAGTTACCTTAATTGTTTTATGGTGTTGCCGTCGCAGTAAAAAGGAATTGGAAAGAAAAATACGTCTAGAAATTAGAAGAAGCCAAGATTTATAAAGTCGAGAAAAAAAGAAGACACTGGCCGAACCAATCCGGTGGTCAGCAACGAGGGCACGTGCTAGTGTGGCAAAAGGCCGCTAGTGCGCAACATTGGGATTGATAAAGCCCCTAGTATTGGTGAATATGGACAGTATGGACTTATCTTAGGCGACTATGGACAATGAACATACTTAAGTATTAACATAATTAGTAAGTCATAGTTTTAGCACTATACAATTTTATTGAATATTATTTATTGCCTTAAATTTATTGATAATTATTTTATTTAATGAGTGTAGTAGATTTAAGCGATTTGGATAAATTGAATAACATTATTTCATTATTTATCATAAATATAAAAAAGGAGTCATTAGAGCGTAGAGAATCTTTGGATAGGGTAAATAAATTAAGTAGCAACGTAGAAACATTAGAAAATAAATTTTTTCAGCTTAGAGATCAGTATAGTAAACAGGTGCATGACACCGATAAATTAGAACATTTTCAAAAATATGTATTAGAAATAAGAGAAAACATAGATAAAGCTAGATCTATTTTATCAGGTCGGTTAATTGCCATAAAAGATAAAAAAAAATTACAGCTCGCAGAGACTGATTTGGTTTTGGGCATTCATCCTAGTTCAACAATGAGTGAAAAATTTGATTTGCGAACCGCAGCTTCTTTGTTGCCATCTATGGATGGTACCGAAGAAACTACGAAAATGTTGATTGATGCTATTGAATTATATAACGACTTGCTTGACGACAACGGGAAAGTATTGCTAATCAAATATGTTTTAAAGGCCAAATTAACACAAAACGCGAAATTAAGATTACAAACGACGTATACTAATGTTGGTGCTTTGGTCACAGATATAAAAAACCAACTTCTTACAAAACAATCTGCACCAGCTTTAGCTAATCAGTTGCATAACGTTAGACAAGATACTAAAAGTATAGATGATTATGCGAAAACTATCGAGCAACTTTTATTAAATTTAACCTTAGCGCAAGCGGACGGTGATCAAAATTCGGCAAAAATTTTACAACCGGTGAATGAAAAATTGGCGATAAATGCTTTCGCGAATGGGTTAAAAAATTCAGATTTAAGAACAATAATAAAAGCTAGAAATTACAATAATTTAAAGGACGCGATAACTGGCGCTAAAGAAGAAAATTTAAATTTAACCCCAACTTATTCTAATAACTTATTTCATATGCGTGGGCGTCACCAATATCGAGGAAATCGGTCTAGAGGTAATTTTACAAATTTTAGACAAATTCATAATTATAATCAATCTCGTAACCCGAGTAGGCAAAACTTTAATAATTACAATTTTAGCAGACAGCAAAATAATTCGCAGTACCAAGGCCGAGGTCGTTCCAGCTTTAGTAGGTCAAATTTTCGTCGAGGAGGTAGGCGTCAGCAGTTTTCAAATAATAGTGTATATTTTGTTGATAATGTGGAAAGTAGTAACATAAATAAAAACAGCGAGGAATCTCAAGGAAATAAGTTTTTTCGTTTCTAATAATTTAAAAAATAATGATACAGCTAGTTTTAATATGAATGCTTTAAATTATGTGCGTGTCGGGTATGAAAGGGAAGAAATGATATTTTTATGTGACACTGGTGCAAGTATTTCTTGTTTTTTTTGAGAATTATTTGAAAGATAGTAGTATTATAAATACAACTAATAAAATTAAAATTAAAGGAATTGCAGGCTCAACATATTCAGCTGGATCTGCAAATATTTTATTCACTATGAACAATGAATATATTTCTCATGATTTTACAATTATTAAAAGTTTCGATTCTAGTATACATGGAGTTCTAGGTTCAGATTTTTTCCTTAAGTATGGTGCAATTATCGATTATGAAAAGGTTTTATTTTCTTTTTGGCTTAATCAAAATAAGCAAATAACAGTACCTTTGGAGTCCAAAAATAATTTATATACTGTTATTCCACCCCGATGTGAAATAATTACACATTGCTGTACCAGTCTCACAGATGAATGTGTCATTTTAAATGATGAATTATGTGAGGGAGTGTTGATCGCAAATAGTATTGCAAGACCGAAAGATGGTAAAGTGGCTGTAAGGCTATTGAATGTGAATGAAAGAGAAATAAGATTGCGAAATTTTGAGCCTAAAGTTGAATATCTATCAAAATATGATGTTTATTCTTTTACAAAAAATAAAATCTCCGTTGACAGAGTTGATACAATTTTAGATCTTATAAATACAGAAGCCCTTAACGTAGAAGAGAGAAATTCTATACAAAAAATATGCGCTAAATATGCGGATGTTTTTCACTTAGAAAATGATTCATTAACAGTTACTAATTTATATAAGCAAAAAATAAGGTTAAAGGAGGACGCAACTCCAGTTTACGTTAAACCTTACAGGTTACCTCATGCTCAAAAAGAGGAAATTAATAACCAGGTGGACGATATGCTAAAAAAGGGTATTATAGAGGAAGCACACTCAGAGTGGTCTTCACCTCTTTTATTAGTTCCCAAAAAACCGGACAAAAATGGCGTTAAACGTCACAGATTGATAATAGATTTTAGGTTATGTAATCAACGCCTACAAAATGATGTATTTCCGCTATCGAATATTACGGAAATTCTAGATTCCCTATCTGGTGCGATTTATTTCTCGCACCTTGATTTAGCACAAGGATATTACCAATTAGAACTTGATCCTGAGAGTAGGCCCTGTACAGCCTTTACAACGGACAGAGGACAATTTCAAATGAAACGATTACCAATGGGTATGAAAATAAGTCCTAGTGCGTTCTCAAGGTTGATGACTGTAGCAATGGCGGGTTTAAATTACGAGGCATGTTTTGTTTATTTAGACGATTTGATAGTTTTTGGACATTCCTTACAGAATCATAATCAAAATTTAACTAAAATTCTACAACGCCTTAGACAAGTAAACCTTAAATTAAATCCTAGTAAATGTGAGTTCTTAAAAAAGGAAATTTTATATTTGGGTCATTTAATTTCATCTGAAGGTATATCACCTGATCCTGAAAAAACAAGGGTTATTTCTCAATATCCAGTTCCTAAAAATTGTGACGAAGCCAAACGCGTTGCATTTGCAAATTATTACAGGAAATTTATTAAAAATTTTGCAGAAATTGCTCTCCCTTTAAATAAACTAGCTAGGAAAGGAATAGTTTTTAAATGGTCTGAAGAATGTCAAAACTCATTTGAAACTTTAAAACAGTCTCTTATTAGTCCGCCCTTGTTACAGTATCCAAATTTTTCAAAAGATAATCAATTTATTCTTAGAACCGATGCAAGTGGGTACGCGTTGGGGTCTGTATTGTCGAACTCAGATGACAGGCCTATTGCATTCGCTTCTAGAACTCTAAATAAAGCAGAAATAAACTATTGTACAATAGAGAAGGAATTATTAGCAATCGTTTGGTCATGTAAACATTTTAGACCATATTTATTTGGTAAAAAATTTATAATATTATCGGACCATCGTCCCTTAATATACTTATTTGGCATGACAAATCCTTCTAGTAGGCTCACAAAATTTAGGCTAACGCTCGAGGAATACGATTTTTCAATCCACTATGTGAGAGGTGCTGAAAATGTTACAGCGGATGCTTTGTCACGTGTGTGTATAGAGTCGAACGAATTAAAAGAAATGAATAATAAAGTGAGTGCCAGTTTAAACGCAATCACTCGTTCGGAGACAAAAAATAACAAAACAAAACCCAATATGACAAGTGATAATACTTCCATGGAAAACAGGATTGATCACCCTGTTGCAGTGGAAATATTAAAATACCCTAAAACTCAAATAATAGAACTACGGCCGGTACGTGAAAATGAATTTACGAAAATAAAGCTTAATAATAAATTAAAAACTGAATATGAAAATTTAATGTATGACGTCAATTCTAAGATAGTGTACATATCCCAGAAATACCGATCAACGTCGAACTTAGGTGAGTCGTTGAGGCATCTGGAGAAATTATGTAAAAAACACGATATTCCGGAATTAATTATTATAAAAAATAATGAGTCTAATCAGTTTTTAAATGACATGCGCATGATTAAATGTAAAAACGAAATTTTCAAGACAAATCTTAAACTCAGTATTATAAAAGTTAAACAAAGGATAGAAAATAAGGAATTACGTCAGTTAATCCTTAATGACTTTCATACATTACCAACGGGAGGACATTCAGGGATAAACCGAATGTATAACAATATAAAAAGATATTACTTTTGGGTAACCATGAAGAATGACGTTGAGGATTTTGTCAAAAGGTGTGACGAATGTCAAAGGTACAAGCATTCAAAAACAAATAAACAACCTATGACAATATCATCAACGGCTGCTTCAGCATTTCAAAAAGTATACCTAGACTTAGTCGGTCCATTACCAGTTGATATTGAAAATAATCAATATATACTCACACTTCAATGTGAGCTAACAAAATTCGTGGAAGTATATCCGCTTCCCAATAAAGAGGCATTGACTGTTGCAAAGTCATTTGTAGAAAATTTTATTTTGCGTTACGGTATTCCTGTTTCTTGCGTAACAGACAAGGGAACCGAATTTTTATCTAATATATTTAAAGAATCTTGTAAGCTGCTTAAAATTAAACAATTAAATTCTACAGCATTTCACCATCAAACTTTAGGAGCCCTTGAAAATACCCATAAGCATTTGGGTGCATATCTACGCATGCAACTGTCGAAAGGAACTATTAACTGGAGCTCTTGGGTTCCTTATTGGTGTTTTTCATACAATAACAGTATACACACGTCAACGCAGTACACACCTTATGAACTCGTATTTGGAAAATCCAGTAATATTCCATCTAACATCGTTAATCAAGTCGATCCAGTATATAATTTTTATGATTATCCTAAGGAACTCAAATTTCGGTTGCAAACAGCGTGGAATGACGCGAGAAATAATTTAATGACATCAAAAAATAAACGCAAAATTGAGTATGACAAAAACAATTGTAAAAGTCAAACTTATAATGTAGGAGATATGGTTTTAGTAGAAAATAACGGTAGAAATAATAAATTAGAAGCTTTATTTAATGGTCCATATCCAGTTTTGGAGGATAATGATCCAAATGTAGTGGTAAAAATTAAAAATAAGAATGTAGAAATACATAAAAATAGAATAAAACATTATTTTAGTTAATTCCACAAAGAAAAAAATCTATATGTATATATTTTTTTTTTGCTTTTCGGGGAAGGTGTGATGGAATCCAAGTTGCAAAAGTAGGCCATATCATTGAACTATAATTAAGGCAATAACTTATTGCAACAATGTCCAACACAGCTTTTCGATTGTTGTAAATATGGAGTAATAGTTTATAGAATCATCAAATTATTATTTATTTTATTAATTAGGTTAGTCTAAGTAGTTTTATACCATTGTAATTAGATTTAGAAAAAGAGCAGAATAAAGTGTTACACAGTAAGTAGTGCACGCTGATTATTTTCTTAAGCATGTAGTTCGAACCAGAACAAGGAGATATTACAGTATGCTTGAGCCTTTATAGCTCTCTGAAAATTCGCGAATTTTCAATTTTGTATGTATTTATTGTGAAAATTTAATTGTTAAGTTTTAACACGTTTAATTGCTTTAATAGTTTTCACGTTTTCTACCGTTAATGAATTGTTTCTTCCTTGATTATTTGTTTAGTCATTATTAAATAAAAAGTTAAAATCTTCACAATCGTAGATGGAAACTACAATTTTCTTTTCAAATATCATTTTGACGAAAACTATTAAATTTACGATGATAGTATGTTATACAAAAAACATCCAGAATTGCAAGCTGAATTCAAAACTGAAATAAAAATAGCAGGGTTACGTTTAAAAATGCAAAGCTAGACCACGCTCAACTTTTTTAAACCACTCTGTATAGTGAACGCTCGTCACAAAATAAAGTTCCCTGAATATTAAAAATATTTTATGTAAAGTTGTTTTTCTATTCTCAGCTATAACAGAAATAAAGGGGGGCTGTCGCTTGCCAGAGTTACCATGTATTTTGTTATATTCTGTAGGGGCAAAGATATTGCATTTTTAAATACAACGTTGTCAATAACCCAAATAGTGAATTTGGTGACATATGTTGTTTTTTTTTTTTTTTTTTTTTTTTTTTTTATTTGTTTAGCGCATCAACCACACAGGGTTATTAGCGCGTAACACAGTTGGGGTTAATTACTACAATTATAAATTATATGTGGCAGTATAGATTACAATCTTTGAGAAAATTTAACACATTGTTTAGATTTTTGTTAAGGATGTCTTTTACGTTATCCTGGATTTGGTATTTAAGTCTTTCTGTGGCAAACTTTGGGCAGTCTACTATATGTTGCACTGATAAAGTTACCGAACATATCTCGCAAACAGGATTATCCTCTTTGGAGATCAGATAACCGTGAGTTAGTCTTGTATGACCGATTCTAAGTCTATTGATAATCGTTTGGTCTTTTCGATTACTTAAATTACATTCCCATTTTCGGACACTGGGTTTACACGTACGAAGTTTGGATGACGATCTATCCCATTCCTGCTGCCATGAGGATATTGTCTGGTTTTTGATGTACCACTTAAAATCACTGCTTAGTGTGTTTGAAACTGCAATTGCGTTGGGGTCTTCTGTGGCGGCCCTAGCCGCTGTGTCGGCTAGTTCGTTACCAATTATTCCTATGTGTGATGGAACCCATATAAATGCTACCTTTCTTTCTTCTGCTTGGATATTGTAAAGGATTCTATAGACTCTTTGGACTAAGGGGTCTTTGGAAAAGGGGTGTTGAATTGCTTTTATAGAGTTAAGCGAGTCTGAGATGATTAATGAAAATTTACGGTTACCTTGTTGTATATACATTAAAGCCTGAACTATTGCGTAAAGTTCTGCCGTGTACGTACTCGTATGTTGTGTGAGTTTGATTTTAAGAGTCATGTTGGGGGTAACAACTGCGGCACCCGTTCCCTTGGTGGACTTTGATGCATCAGTATATATTTTGTCTCCATCAGGTAGATTATTTAGTATCAACTGAAGTTCCAATTTAATTAAACTATGAGGTGTTTCTTCTTTGTTGTACTGGCAGAGCTTCGTAATGATGATGGGTTTTTGAATGGTCCATGGAGGGGGTAAAAAGCGGTCATCTTGGAAAAACTTTGGAAACGAGATTTGAAGATTAGATTGGTACCGATTTATTCGTTCATAGAATGCTGGTCTGGATCTGATTTTACTGGCGTAAAGATCATTATAGCGGTTTGCAAACACATTGTGGTGGGTCGGATTATTGGGGTTGATTGCTACTGTGGTGGCGTATGACAAAGCAAGGTAGGCCCTTCGAAGTTTCAGAGGGGGTTCTGCAGCTTGGCAAAGTAGACTTTCTACAGGGCTTGTGCGGAAGGCGCCTAATGCTATGCGAATAGCTGAGTTATGAATTGTATCCAGAGGTTTTAGAGTAGAGTTTGATGCGGAATCATATGCTATGGAGCCGTAGTCAATTCGTGTTCTGATTAAGGTTCTGAATATTATCAAGAGAATATTGGTGTCGGCTCCCCACGATCGGCTGGACAGGATTTTTAGCATGTTTAGTCCTTTATGGCATGATGATATAAGGTTTTGAATATGTGGTTTCCATGTGAGCTTATTATCAAATATCATTCCTAGAAACTTTGTACTTTCATAAAATTTTAACGTCTTCCCGTTGAGTCTCAATAATGGCGAGACATTTTCGGCACGTTTCGAGAAGAGAATACATTTAGTTTTAGCTAATGAGAATTGAAATCCTGTGGTTTTGGACCATCGTTGTTTTTGCTAGAACTGTTTCATATACATTTAAATTACAATACGTCTGGCCTTCAGAGAGTGCAAATAAAACCCAAACTATTAGTGTAAATGGATTTATCCGCATAAATACGTCAAAGCCCGGGATTAGTCTGAACAGATTATCATTCATACATCCTGGGAATTATGATCTCTGAAAGTGCAGGAATTCAAACAGTCTATTAGGTGGAAATAGAGTAAATTTAAAAGATTTAGTAATAGAAATAAACATTTATTTTTGGACCGAGAAAAAACATATAAAACACGCTTAAACGAGTTAAATGAAAACCTAATCGATTTTGCCTTGTAGGTATATCGAGATGTTGCTTATGCACAAATACATCATTAGGTAAATGTGTTTAAAGTTTCTTTTTTCATTAATCCAAGCGTCTGGTTTTTCAAATTCTTTCTAAATATAAACGACATTAGATAAGATTTTAAGTAAGTGTTCGGTGTTTATTTTTTTTGTTAACATATTATATTGTTATGGTTAATAAATGGCAGTTATCCTAGTAAACCTATATATACTTAAGACAGTAGGCCGTATTCAGTTACTTGCTGATGACATATTAATTTATATACAAGATAAAACATATTAGCAGCACAATATTTTATTTATTCAGATCTAAATATTTTATCAAATTGACTTAAAGTAAATAAATTAAAATTAAATCTGTTTAAGACAAAATGCCTGGTTTTGGGTAAAAATTTAAACACTAATAACTTGTATATTTCAAAGGCGTGCGGTGAAATTTTAAGAAAGGGAAGCAATTTTTAGAAACTGACCTATATGTAATGTAATTCGATTCTTCGATCATTTTTTCAAATTTGTCAATGACGTCATCATAAAAACGTCGATGCTCCGACATTGTGGCAGGTATTGTCAATACTAATTCACACAATTTCGACACTTCGGTGTAGGCATCTTCCAGCTCCATGTCTTTTAAACATTGCATTAGTTCCTTAGCGTTATTTTTTGCGCTAATGTCATCAGTTTCGTAAATCACTTTTAGTTCAGATCGCAGTAACATTCGGTCGTAGAACTGGCCATAATGAAGAAGAAGAGATTAAACGCATCTTCTGGAAAAGTTTTTCCTTTAAATGCATCAAAATTGCAGAGCTCGAGAAATTTAAAATCATTTAAACCGTTAAATCTAGTTTATTTGTTGCTGAATTTGATCGATTATTTCATAAAAGTGGCGTCTGTATGATGTTTGAACATCTCCCACCTTGTCTGTTCGAAGACGCTTGGCTTGTATCTCTACATTTAACGCCATTGTTTTCTCCCAAAATAAGTCAAAGTCATCTCTTTTTTGGCTTAACATGGACTTAAAATCATCCACTTCTTTTAGGCAAAGAGCAATATCATTCGTTTTAGTTTGTAATATATTAAAAACATTGTCCGAGAATGGAAATATATCTGAAAATATGTTCAACAAATAATTAAAATTAAAAAATCTCGTTTTAAATAGTCCAAAAACCCCCTCGAACTATTTATTGCTTCTGAGTAGGGACGTTTCATTATTTTCTATTATATTCTCAAATAGTTCAATCAGTGATTCGCGATTTTCTGATACTGTTAACACAAGTCTTCCATTAAAGTTCCACCTAGTAGGAGCTACTTTGGGCAATCGTTTGTGAACTATGGAGTCCAAAGCTTGTGTACGTTTTTTTGACTTGGAAAAAAAGCAGCCATGCCACTTAAAGTAACGAAAAATACTTTACACTCTTTAATGTGATTGATGGACTGGGATAAAACTAAATTTAATTTATGAGCAAAACAATGGACAAACACATCACTTGGGAAAGTTTCTCGAACTTTAGCTTGCAGACCCCCTAATTGTCCTGCCATCACTGCAGCTCCATCATAGCTCATGAGCAACTTTCTCTTCATTAATTTTATTAGTAACGTTAGAAACTACGATATATAATGCATCTGCTGTACGATTTTCGGGCACATTCTTAAAACCTAAAAATCGCTCTTGAATACAGAGATATCAGTGGTTTCGTCCACAACAATAGCAATGAACCGCGCGTCGCCAATCTCCTGCTTAATTCTTTTTAGAATAATGGTTATAACAGCGGAAATTAAATCATTCTGGATTCGATTCGACGTTCCGCAAAAAACGCTAGACTGCTCTAAATGATTTTTTAAGCAATCATCATATTTAGCCATTAAACTAAGTAAATCTCGAAAATTTCCTCTATTTGAAGAAACCCTTGTTTCGTCATGACCTCTAAATCCCAATTCGTGCTGTCCGAGAAAACAAACAACATCGATAAGTCTTTTTAATATTTGCCTATCTTTATCGACTAGTTCATTGTGTAGGCGGTGACTAATTTCCAACTGTTTATTAAGGGCGTGTTCAATTTTGGTTTTGCCGAAGACTTTTTCTTTTATGATAAATGCGCTTTGGACATAATGTGTCTTTTTACAGCTTTATGGAAATTGTTTAAATCGGAAAAACAAGTTTTATTCCAGAGACCTTTTTCAAAAAGTAAACATGGCCAACAAAATAATTTACTTATATTTTGACACCCTGTTAGCCATTTAAATTGTTCGTATTGTTTTTCCGGACAAAAATGTCTAATACAGTTTTTCATTTTTGTGGTTAAATTTTTCATAGGCGGTTTTGCCCTTCCTTTGGAAATTATTTGAAGCTTATCAGCGAAGTTTAATGTTGAAAATCCCTTTATTATTAAGACACACACCACACATTCACACACTTTTCTTACTAAATGCTCCAACATTTTCAACGTTATTACCGACAGCCGAAGTTGACGATATTTGTATATCCACGTCCATATTATCGTCTTCCATATCGCACCATGCACGACGCGACGTACGTATCACACAACACATGTATAGCCGTTCAAACAAAGAACCTACTGCAACGATAGCTTTCGCCACCACTTAAAGCACGCGACTGAAATACAAAAATTGCAAACAGCCGGTGGAAAGTTCAATAACCTCTGTCTCGATTCACAGGAAATCAAGTATACAGGACTTGGCTGCAGAGAAGCTAGCGGCCCGCATAGGTTTTAAAAAAATAATATTTTTTTCCAGTTTTTTGTAAATAAAAAAGTCGAAACCGCAAAAAAAGTAATATTTTGTGATTTCGTATGTACAATGATCCATTTAATAAAATGAGGTATATATCGATGTGTTCTATTGCAAAAAAAAATCGAGAAGGAAGCGACTTTTGCCCCGTTTTTTACTCCACTATTATTAATAACTGAGGTGTTAGGGTGTTATTCATGAAAAGCGGGACACACTGTATATATATATATATATATATATATATGTATGTCTTGATTTTTAGTCCTTCACGGATAGAAAAATAGAACGTATTTTCATTCCGGGTGTACAACCGTTCACTACTGTCGTTCTGAAAAGAACAGTCTTGCTGATGTTTTGCAAAAATCACATTTAGCATTTTCGAAGCTTTCTTTCTCGCGTCCGAATAGAGACTGAGGTGTTGGTGACTGCGACTCTTCCTTTTATACCCCTACTCGGGGCCGAAGGTTATATCTGTGCAGGCGTTGGTCGTTATTTATGTTTTCCGGAGGGTGCTGTTGTTGTTGCGCTAACTGCGCTTGAGTTTTTGCAATTTTAGATTTGTCGATTATTGTCTTCCATACTGTTGGTAGTTTTAATGATTCGTCCCTTTTATTCAAATCACCTTGTTTTTCAATTTTTATGACTTCTCGGATTATTCTGGTCTTAAAATGTTCTATATTGGCAATCTCCCTACACCCATCGAAATTTATTTTATGGCCGGTTTCCTGATGATGTAGGAATAAAGCTGAGGTTGTTTGTTTATTTCTGATGCTGAGTTTATGCTCTTCCATCCTTGCTGATATCCGCCTGTTAGTTTGCTCCACGTACAACTTTTCACACTCCTGGCACGGAAGACTGTATACTCCGTGGTTTTCCAGTTTGATTTTATCTTTCGGATTTCCAGGTAGTTTACCTATAGTTGTTTGTGGCTTGTGTATTGTTTGTATGTTGTGTTTCCTTAGAATTCTTCCGATTCTGTCTGTTGTGCCTTTTACAAGTGGTAAGACTACTTGTTGCTTTCCCGGTTCATAAGTTTTATTGTTCGTTGTTCGGGAAACCTGTGCATTAGTAGTTTTCTCTATGGTGAGATTTGTGTAGCCATTTTTCTTTAAAGCACTAGATATTAAGTTCGTTTTGTCTCGTCTGTGTTTCAGTTAATCGCACGGATCTGGATATTATATATATATATATATATATATATATATATATATATATATATATATATAGTATAGTAATATAGTTATACTGTGTAGTCGAGTTAGTGTCAGCTCCGTTCTTTTGGTTAAAAATCTTTAGTTATTGTGAAGTAAAAATTTCCGTTGTCATATCAATGTAAAGGTAAATAATTTTTGGATAGAAACGGCATTTTTACAATTACGTAGTACAGCCCAGAAGGCCTAAAAAAAAATAAAAACAGTAAACCTGTAAATTGCTTCAGATCTCTGATTGGGATAGGACAAACAACACAAACAGAGCTATAAGTAATGAACGATATAACAAACGAGCAGCTATTTTCTCAAATGCTGCTAACAATTAATTCTTCTGCTACTAAAGTAACTGATGAATTGAAATTACATATTGCGAACGAAAATCAAAAAATTTTAGCCAAACTAGGCGAGCATTCAATTAAGATACAATCTCTTGAGGCTAAGAAAAATTCGAAAAAATACTATTATTATCTTTGGTCTTTACTGTAAACTAGATGGTGAAAGCTTATTGAAATTTATGCTAAATTTTTTCAAAGAAAGTCTTGACCTGACTATTAAAGAAAGTGACATTAATGACATATATCGTTTTGCCAATAATATTTCCGAAACAGGTACCCCGGTTGAAGTAGAATTTATCTCATACCTTAAGAAAAAATATATTTTAAGTAATTGCTATAAACTGAAAGGCACTAAAATATTCATAGCTCAGGATCTATGCTACCAAGACCGGCAAGATAGAAAAATACTCATTGATCATTTGAAATTAGCCAAATCAAAAAAATACACTGTAAAGATAGTACAATTTAACAAGTTGTTGGTAAACGGTGAAATATACACTATTCAACAACTTGAAAAACAAAACCGTAAAGAAGATCTAGTATCGGAAATTGTGCAGTCTCGTAGAGAACCATCGACACCATCGTTACAACAGCAAACAAATAGTGTATTTCCATTAACAACAATTTCTTCAAGTGCGAAAGAGGTTGAATAATACTCTGTCAAGTGAGTCGAAAAAACAAAAAACAGGAAACCCCGCAACAATAGTTACGCGATCTATTGCCAAGAAATAGTGCATAAACTAATATTGTTCATTGCTCATTGCAATATTATTAATATATATGCGAAGAAAATAAGTTGTGTAAATTGTCCACGCCCAGTTTTATTTTATTGGACTGATAATGTAAACAAACTGCCACTGCATTGTCGAAATTTACTGTTGTTTGTTGAATGTGTTCTTCTTATCTTCACAATAACCGTAAAATCCCCAAAAAAAACTTTTTTAAAATTAAATACGAATAAATACTGTGTATATATGGATATAGTTAATATGCTAAGGTAAAAATTATTATCGTATTGTATTCGCACTACTAATATATAAGTAAATAGAAAATTATTATGGATCATTTTAGTGCCTATAATTTACATGCCTCAGATGCTAACGATTTTAGAGTATTGCAACAGAATATTAGAAGTATCAGAAAAAACTTTAATGAATTTTGTATCAGCCTCCAAGAGTTCAGGGAACAGTTCGATATAATTATACTGACTGAAACTTGGAAAGTTACGAATTTAGGTTTTTTTGGTATACAGGGTTACAATATTATTTACAATTACGGAAATATTAATCAAAATGACGGCGTGATAGTGTATGTCAAAAATCAGTATAATTTTCACTGCAATATCGTTAATATAAATATATATAAGGCCATAGAAATCACTATTCCTACCCTAGACAATAAGTATAATCTATTTACGGCTTTATATAGACCCCCATCCACCGATGCCGAATCATTTTTGGAATACCTGTCCTTATATCTCGAACAAAGGAAAAATAAACCTCGGTTAGATAATCATATATTAATGGGGGATATTAACATAAACATCAAAGATAATGAAAATGAAATAACTAACAGTTACTTGAACATTATGAGCGAATATAACTTTGACTCACTAATTAATGAAAATACAAGGGTACAAAATAATGTCGGCAGTTGTTTGGATCATTTTTTTGCTCAGGGTAAACCTAGTCTAGATAAAAAAATAACCCCATTTATAATTAAGACTTCTATAACTGACCATTATACAACCGTTATAAACTGTTCAAGTTTTACTAACATGTTCCTTAATCTGGAAATAGAAAAAACTGAATCAAAACTTTATAAAAAATATCTTGATGTAAATTCTTTAAAAACAAATCTAATTAGTCATAACTGGGATGAACTCTTTAAGAATGAGGATGTACAAAGTTCTACAACATATTTTGCAAACACTATTAAATTTTATATAAACAATAATACCAAGATGTTAAAACAAAAAAAAGGAAAGTTACCTAGAAAACCCTGGATTACCACAGGAATCATTAATTCTATAAAAAGAAAACAAATACTTTTCAATAAATTTAAAGAAAACCCCGTATTACGAATATAATAGGTACAAAAATTTCTTGTATAACCTGATTAAAAACACAAAGATGAAATACTTTCAAATAAAATTAACGAAAACAAAAACGACTCTAAACACCTCTGGAATACCTTAAAACAAATAACTAATACAAAAGGTGGCAACACATGCGTAATTAGAGAAATTATAAATAATAAGGATAAGATTGTAACAGAGAATGTCGAAATGGCTAATACGTTTAATGATTATTTTATTAATGTAGGAAATAAGTTGCGGAAGAATATTCCTGAACCGGAAGTTACATTAAATAGTGAACGAATTAATGAACGATCTTTTTTTATAAGCGAAACAAATAAAACCGAAATAGAAAATATAATTGATTCTTTAAAGCCTGGAAAAGCACCCGGGCATGATCAAATAACCTCAGAAACACTAAAGCAAATAAAATTTTGAAGTATCGGCACCCTTATCTCATTTAATTAACAACATAATAAGAAGTGGTAACGTTCCGCGTGAGTTTAAAATGTCAGTAGTTAAGCCCCTATTTAAAAAAGGCGATCGGAATCAACTAGTTAATTACCGTCCAATTTCCTTGATTACATCTTTAACAAAAGTATTTGAGACTGTAATAAAAAATAGGTTGAATAATTATCTTGATAAATTTAAATTACTATCAAGTAATCAATATGGATTTAAGGAGGGGAAGAGTACAACGGATTCAATCTATCATTTAGTAAGTAAAGTTTATAAGTCCATTGATTTAAATGAGCCCTGTTTGTGTATATTTCTGGATCTGGCTAAGGCCTTCGACACGGTAGACCATTCGCTGTTGTTAGATGAATTGGAAAGTATCGGAGTAAGAGGGATTCCAGGTCAACTTTTTAAAAGTTATCTGGAAAAAAGACCACAAATAGTAAATGTCAGTGGCCAATACAGTGGAGAAATGGAAACAAACTGTGGCATACCTCAAGGGACTGTTCTGGGACCTGCACTTTTTTCTGTATATATAAATCGATTACTCGCTTTAAATACTGATGGAGACATCATAAGTTTTGCCGATGACACTGTCTTATTTCAAAGAGCAGAATCTTGGGAACAACTTAAACAAAAATCTGAGACAGCATTAAAGGCCATTTTCAACTGGTTTGTTAATAAAAAACTTAGCATCAATTCTGAAAAAACTAAATTTATAGCTTTTACTTCCTACAAAAGCAAAATACCTGATTTAAGATCTCTCAATATAACCTATAAGGGAAAATTAATTTCTATATCTTCAGTAGAATCGATGAGATATTTGGGTGTTGAAATAGATCAACATTTGAGATGGGATCGCCATGTTGGTAATGTCGTTGGTACTCTAAGATCTCTCATCTATAGATTCAAGATCTTTTCGTCGTCTTTGAATATACAACATTTAAGAATGCTTTATTATGCTTTGGTAGAATCCAGAATTCAGTACGGCATCATTGGATGGGGGGGAGTATTTGACAACCATCTTAAAAATTTGGCAATATTGCAGAAACTTTTCCTAAAAATAATCTACAAAAAAAATCGTACTAACTCTACAAATTTACTTTTCGAGGAAACAAAAATTCTAGATTTGAGACAACTGTTTTTCTACGGCTTGATTATACATTTAAATAAACATAAAACCCTTATCACTTACGTAGACCATCAATACGAAACAAGAAAAAAAATACATCATATCTCAAAAACGCCAATTATAAAAAAGACAGTGGGTCAACGAAGTCCCGCATATTTAATATTAAGAGCATACAACTATCTGCCTGATTATCTAAAGGAATTAGTTTTGAGATCAAAATCTAAAGGGTTGTTAAGAAAAAAACAAAATTGTTTTTAACATCAATCCAAAGAACGGAAATAGGCTCAAGTTTCGTTTACCTGAAATTGGTTATAAGGAAAGTATCTAGTTTTACATATTCTAGGAGCTTTTCTAAATAACGGAAAATAAGAATTTTGCTGCGGAAATGCGTCATTTCCGTTCTGCACAGTTTAGTATACCTGAAATCAGTTACATGAAAACTTTGCATTGCATCTCATCCCAAACTCTTTCCCAAGCACGAAAATGTTAAAATGTGTCTGCGGAAATTTGTCATTTTCATTTTCTGCGGAAATTTTGTATAGTTTAGAATATCTAAAATCAGTTACACAAAAAAAAAACTTTGATTTACATTCTAAATTCTTCTACATTTTTTAAGTAACGAAAACGAAGGCATGATTGCGGATGGAGGCAAAATAATCGATGGCATTATTGCGGAATGCTCGTATATATTTGTTCGATTGCCTGACTCAAGAAAGGATCATCCTTCTTTGTTTATATTCCTTGAAGTTCTCAAAGATATGCAGACAGATACTTATATGAAACTTCGTGACTCAGACAAATTATTGAGATTATCTAAAAAAAATTTCGGGCTGTCACGTATACGGGTATAAAATGTCGCTGACAATACGATGCGTTCAGCCGTTATTTTTACATTCCGCAATCGTGCCCTCACTTCATTTTGTGAAAAACTGAATACTAATGTTTCGTCCGCAATCGTGCCGCGCCCTGGAAAAGCGCTCAAAATTTCCGTGAAAAATGTAAATGACAAATTTCCGCAGACAAATTTTTACATTTTTATCTTGAGGAAAAAGTTTAGAATATAAATCAAAGCTTCTTTTTTATGTAACTGATTTCAGGTAAACTAAACTATACAAAATTTTGTCGGAAAATTAAAACGACAAATTTCCGCAGTAACATTTTGGCATTTTGGTGCTTGGGAAAGCATTTGGGATGAGATGCCAAGCAAAGTTTTCATGTAACTGATTTCAGGTATACTAAACTGTGTATGAAAATGAAAATAACGCGTTTCTGCAATACATTTTTTCATTTCCGTTGTTAAGAAACACTTCTAGAAAAGATTTCTTTTCCCTTTAAAGTATTTTTACCCCACCCAGCACCCCTATTCGCTCCAAGATCCCGCAAGCTTCTAAATTAAAAAAAAAAAAGGGGTGTACAATGGAAATGACGCATTTCCGCAGGAAAATTTTTCATTTCCGTTGTTAAGAAGGGCTTCTAGAAGGCAATCAAATATTTTTTTTCCAAATAACCCATTTCAGGTAAACAAAACTTGCCCCCGGAAATACACAAAATAGTAAATATTAAAAATTGAAATTACAAAAAGGTCACTAATTGCGGAAATCTATATTTTAAGTGTAAATGTAAATATTGTTATAGTACATTCTCTTCTGTTGTTAAATTGTTAAATTGCTAAATGTCTGCGCACAGCTATTGCTCCTGCAGATTTTTTGGTTTATTTACTTTTAGATATATTTTCGAAATGTATACATTTATTGGCCTTTTATGTAAATAAACGATTTATTATTATTATTATATATATATATATATATATATATATATATATATATATATATATATATATATATATATATATATGAAACGTGATTTGTTAAATGGGCATGAGTCACCCAAACAACCATTTTCAATTTTTAATTTTATTAAACCCTATATTAATCGAACTATCATTTCGTGTTAAAACGGCATCTGTCCTTGCATTTACAACCTTGTTATAGGCGCCCGAAATGATCGGAGTTTGTTAAAAAGACATCAGTCCATGACTTATGCCGTTTTAACAAAATTGGTCCGGCAACGTCAGGTGAGGCAGAACTGTTGTGATTTTTAGGTTAGGATTAAATCTGTCAGATTGAAAGTTGTTATCAACCTGATTGCAAATAATTGTTTTCTTATTTGTTATAATTTACAACAATAAATATATAAAAATAATGGAAAGTGAAAGTGATGTAGACAGTGTCACTGAACAAACTGATTCACGCAAGAGAAAAGGCGATCCAAGCAAATACGTTAGAAACAAGATCAAGGATGCTAGAACTAAAGGAAAATTATATGTTAACCATAAGGGGAATAACGTACAAGCTAAGAAATGTATATTATCTTGCGGGTAAGTGTAAATATAATGTATTTTATGTTTGCAGCACTGACTTTCCTTTGTTTCCTTTGTAGGTGTAAAAGGAAATGTTTGGAGAGTCTTGGTGAAGGTAATTGCTTGGATATGTTTACAAAGTTTTATGACATGAACAGTAAGAACCAGCAGGACATGTTTATCCAAGGCCTGATTGATGTTCATTCAGTCAAGCGACGACGCACAGTGTGGTAAATCGGCCATGTAGTACGACATAATTATTCAAGCATTGTTTTAACGTTTTTTAAATTTCATATAATACTTTTTTAGGATAGGTAACAAAATGTTTGGCAAAAAAAAATGTAAACAAGATGCGGGTTACTAAAATGGCCTCAGTTTTTAATAAAAATGTAATGTTTTGTGTAACTTAAAAACACAATTGATGTCAAAATGCATGAATCATTGCTTTAAACTTATTATTAACTAATAGCTATATGACGCATATAAAATTAAGATAGAATACAAGGTGTCTTGTCAAATATTGCTTTATTTAGGTTATGTAGAATTGTGAGTACAAAATATCATTGAGTTTCTATTCTATTCATTACATAAACAATAGAAGAACTTTTAGACTAAACAATATGTAACAGGTAATGTTTTAGAAAAGCCCACTACGTTTGCACCTGCACCCAAGCACTCCTAAATTTGTTTGATATTGGTAATAAAACATTCAAATAAAAATTAATTAGTTAGGTATACTTTTCGTGATAAATAAATTGTTTTTGTTATTTGCCATATACAATAAAGTCGATATTTTTTAGATATTGCACTTAATATATTTTTATATTTATTTTTGTATTTATTTTATATTTTATATATTGCACTTTATATATTTTTATGAAATTATCTTTACAAAAATGCCAATTACTGGCACTGAACTGGTAGCTTAGGAGATATCTTCGTTTAAGATTTATTTTTGTAAAGGTAGAAAAGTCGTTAAAATTTACCTAATTGATTAGTTTTTTATTTGAAATTTTCATTTCTAATATTAAAAGAATTGAAGGGAGTGTGGTTTTATAAAATTATATCTTAGTTATTTATCGAATTTTAAAAGTGTTATCATTTTGCTTGGAAATAATGTGGCATTATAACTGTTAATTTAGTTTTAACACGATGTGGCATGTAAAACTTCTACCGAGGGATAAAATATCCATATTTTTAAAATGGGTTCGCCATCTTGAACTTTAAAAAGATGACAGCTGTAATACAAAATTCCGAAATTTTGTACCTTAGTCTTTGCAAAATGTTTACCGTTATTACACTCGGACGATTATTTGCAAAGTTCTGGTCATATAAACATCGTGCAGTTTTTTTTGGTGCAGTCAGTAGTAATTAAGGAGCCATAGTTAAAGCTATATAAATCCCGAATGGGCATCTATGAGCAGCTAATTTTTTGGTTTTTGGTTAAAAGGGATCCTTTTTCTTATTTTTTAAATAAAAATTAAACTAAACTTCAACAAACTTTTTTTTGCATGCTCTACAAGTTAAAAAAAAACTACCTAAATATAGTAATACCTAAAAAGACCCAAATTTTCTGAGGTAAGGGCTTTAATATTTAAAAAGTTTTGATACCGTAGAAAACTTTAATTATAAACAGTAGTCATGTAAGAAATTAGAAAAACATTTGCTATGTTTAGTATCATATTTTCTGTTTTGAAAATGATGTATAGAAACATGTTAATTTCAGATTTAAAATATTTACTAACTTTAAGGCTTCCCCTCCGAGAACTGTAATTATAATTTTGTTTCTCAATTGCATTTTTCTATTATTAACACTATCTTAAATATAGATTTTTAGAATATGTTAAGAATATTGCAAAATTACATTTGGGACTTATGTCGTGCTAGACGGCCGATTTAACTCACTGTGCGACGTCCAAGAAAGGATTCTTCTAGATTAAACACAGCAAGTTTCAAGTACCACTTACTAAAAGGTTGTACACGACTTGAAGTATGTCTGAAAGCTTTCACGTCTGTGATGGATATTACTCCAGAGCGAGTAAGAAGAGTAAGGGAACTAAAGCAGGAGGGGAAAATACCAGAAGACAAAAGAGGAAGATTTGTTAGTTATTGCCTTTCTATATATATAGATTTGGAAGGCCTCAAGTTGACACATGTTGCACATGTGAGCAACTTAACTTAAAGATAAAGTCACCCCATTTAAATGAAGTTGCTAAACGCGCTGCAGTGGCTGAACTAATAGTCCACAAGCGTAAAAGTAAAAAATTTTATTCAGCCTTAAAACACGAATCATCGGATGAAGGTAAGAAAGAAGATAACGTGTTATCTTTAGCTTTTGATTTCATGCAAAATATTTCTCTGCCTAAAGTTCCTGTTCAAGAACTTTTTTATCTTCACCAGTTAACTATAAACGTCTTTGCCATCACTAATATTAAAGCTAACACCAGTTTTTTGTACATATGCCATGAAGGTGAAGGGAGGAAAGGTCCTGACGAAGTATGCTCGTTTTTGCATGACTTCTTAAAGCAAATCCCAGAAAAAATTACAGAACTTCGTCTTTTTTCTGACAACTGCTCAGCTCAGAATAAAAATCAAACTATAATGAGGTATATGCTTTTCCTAACAGACTCTGGCAGATTTAAAAAGATTCAGCATTATTTTCCTGTGAGGGGACACAGTTTTCTACCCTGTGACAGGGATTTTGGAATTATTTCACGAAGACTAAAGAAACATGACAGAATTTTCAACCTTCACGAAGTAACTGAACATATTATTTTGAGTGGTAAACCAGGCAAATTCCATGTCAAAGAGGTTAAAGCAACAGACATTTTGGACTTTAAAATGTGGTGGAGAAATTATTACAAAAAGACTGCCTTTTCTGAAGAAACAAAACACAAACCAAGGAAGGATAAAATTAATTTTGCAGTGAGTACCCTGTATCAATTTGTGTATGACCATGAAATGAAAGGCCACATAAAGGCACACCCTTTGATCAACGGCCTCATTTCTCACACCTTTTTTATGAGCCTCCAAAGAGAATTACCTGTCCCGCCTAATAGATGTGCATATCTAAGCGAAAAAGTGCCCATTAAAGCTTCAAAAA
This sequence comes from Kuschelorhynchus macadamiae, assembly GCA_030620095.1. Lineage (NCBI taxonomy): Eukaryota > Metazoa > Arthropoda > Insecta > Coleoptera > Curculionidae > Kuschelorhynchus > Kuschelorhynchus macadamiae. The sequence goes on along the minus strand of JAUTXW010000521.1, from coordinate 705,537 downwards.
TGGCAGATTTTGCCAAACTAAAACAATATGTGCCAAATGAACACCAGCCATTTTATGAAAATCTTTTAAATTGGCCAGTGAATAACAACGTCCAAGAAGATGAATAGAGACGAAAGCTATTTTAGTCAAAAGTATTTTTTTTAATGTTAAATAAATAAATTACGACTTAAGTTTGTTTGTAAAACATATTATATGTTAGTATTATTTAAAAAAAATAAAAAATATTAACCCACAGAAGGATTTTTATATCTCGAAAGTTTTCAATTTGTTAAAAGGGCATCAGTCATGAAGTTTCAAAATTTTGCAAAAAATACAGGATATAAATCGAAGACAACAGTTATCGCAAAAAACGTTCATATGATGATATACAACATCTTGAAATTATTAAAAGAGTTATTATTTTATTATCTTGATAATTTAAACATTTTTTTCTATTTTCTTAAAACCTATTCTCTTTGACTGATGCCCTTTTAACAAATCACGATTCATATATATATATATATATATATATATATATATATATATATATATATATATATATATATATATATATATAATGGTCATGCCGAGCTCGAAAAATTTTTGACTCACGTAAATTCAATCCACCCCAGAATACAATTTACTCTAGAGTTAGAGGAAAACAACAAACTACTGGGTCTCTATATGACGAAAAACATGTTTTCTCGATTCTGTCGGTCTGTCTGTCTGTTCGCGGCATTGCTAAAAACGACTTACCTGATTGACTTTTGGTCAAAAATTAAGGGTTATATGGGGATGACCTGGTAACATTTTCCTAAAAATCCAATATGGCAAAAAAAAAGGAGGCCTAGTGAAATGTTAAAAGAATTATTACTAAGAAACTCCTGCTTATTCAATTGATCTTAAATTTTGCACAAAAATCAAGCATTATGTAGGAATCAACTGGTAAAATTTCGGTACGAATCCAAGATGGCGGCTTGTGCGGTACTAATTCAAGACGGCGGAACAAAATGGTGGCCAAATAAAATTTTTGTAATCTGGTAACATTTTGGTATGAATATAAGAGAGCAAAACAAAATGGCGGCTTAATAAAATATTTAAAAAGTCAGTCTGAAAAAAATTACTTATGAGATTAATTTCAAAATTTGTGCAAGCATTAACTGTGGTATAGAGATAAGCTGGTAACGTCTTACGAATTCAAGATAGCGGAACAAAATGGCGTCCAAATACTATGTTAAAAAAATTTACGTAAAAAGATCTTCTTATTCAATTGATTGAAAATTTTGACGTAACAATTTTGCGGTGTGTGTCAATGTAAAAACTACTTATTGAATTCATTTTAAATTGTCAAATTTTAAAAACGCAAACAAAAACTACTAAAAGAATACCACGTGAGTTGCTTATTTATTACTTTATTTAATAAATAAAACATTAAGAAACTCAAATGTTAAAAATAAATGCAAAAAACAGCTTTGAATCTGATCAATATGCATCTTAGATAAGAACTCTTCAATAAATCTTATCGGTTTCATTATATCCACATCTTTGCATATATTTGAATAATTTCTAGATTCACTTTTATCAAATTGACGGCACATTTGTCTAGACCAAAAACAGTTATTTTATCCATTTTCTCAATTACCAAAGGAAGGAACTTGTATATATCTTATTCTTATCAGACCAGCTTGGTCATTTTTGACACTATCTTCATTATTTCTCCAAATACAGGAGCCCTATGTTGCCCTAAAGAGACTGTTTTCATTGATTTTTTTGTTATTTGTTCTTTTGTGAAATAGCAATAAGGATCGGTTCAAGCGGTTACTAACTTCTACCACTTTTACATGTATTTAACATATTTATTTTGAAAATAATAATTAAGTTTTAACAAGCATGAAATGATTGTCACTTCAACATTGCCCTACTACTCATTTAAAATATGTTAATCCGTTGCCTATCGTGGAAATATTATTTAATCGAAAAACCGTCGTTCAAACTTTATTCTTATTAAATGGAAGATTCCAACAGTTTAAATTGATTTTCACAGCCGCCGATTTCCGGTTATCGCTATAAGAATTTTCCATCAATTGGATTTGGTACAATTTCGACAATTTTTATTGCAATTCGAGTGTCTGCCTGATAATTTACTAAAGTTCGCGGATGGAGTGGTTTAAATTTATTATTGCAATTTAAATGTTTCTTTTCAAGTATACAGGGTAGTCCTTACGTACGTGGAATTTTTTTAGAGCTTCTTCTCGGGTAATTTGGACAGAAAAAATTCCTATAAACAGTTCTACAGTGTTTTGTTCTAGAGACACAGGATGATTTAATTTACAAAAAAAAATATTTAGAAAACGGTTAGAAATTGGAAAGTATGTTGAGCCGAATAGTGTTTATTTCATGATTCATAATAAATACAAAAAAAATAAAAATGGGACAAATCTAATATAGTAAATTGTTTTCAAGGAATTTCTCTTCTTAAATCGCAAAAGCCTTTGATACAAACTGTTTTATTGGTTCATTGGGATTAAACGGTATCAAAATGGAATCACTTTTCGACGTTTCGCCTTCGATAGCACGAGACATCTTCAGGGATCTTTACTTTACGAGATCGGAACATTGAATGAGCTTGGAGAGATCTAGGTCGGCTATCGGTTTAGACGTATGATGTAGACTGAAGGCCGAATCTCTATTAAAACTGTTAAGATGTTTATACGTTTCAGTAGATTCCTTAATTTTATTAATATTTATTTATGACATGTCCAGTGGAATGTTGGAGTTTAGATACATCAGTTTGTAGAATTTGTTACTTTCTAATACATCGGTCGTGTTCCTTATGATGACAATGGGAATTTACATTTAGGTATCAGTTCGTATGTGTTGATTTTCTCACACACAGTGTCCTAAGGAACCATGTCTATTCTTCTGTACAAGAAATTTTATATTAGGATGTTGTTGATTCAGATGATCAAAAAACACCGGGAGGTTTTTTGGACCATGCGTTGGACCATTTTAGAAACTTACCTATTTGTAATGTAATTCGATTCTTCGATCATTTTTTGCAAATTCATCAATGACGTCATCATAAAGACGTCGATGCTCCGACATATTTTGGAGAAGTTTATTTTCAATGGACAACAACGATGCATCCGAAAGTCTCTTCTGCCCCGTTGAATTCCTCACGAAATTTTTTATACGTTTAAGTGTTGAAAAATTGCGTTCTACTGATGAACTTGTGGCAGGTAAGAGATTTAAATGCATCTTCTGGAAAAGTTTTTCCTTCAAATGCATCAAAATTGCAGAGCTCGAGGAATTTAAAATCATTTAAGCCGTTAAATCTATAGTTTATTTGTTGCTGAATTTGATCGATTATTTCATAAAAGAGGCGTCTGTATGATGTTCGAACATCTCCCACCTTGTCTGTTCGAAGACGCTTGGCTTGTGGTTCTACATTTAACGTCATCGTTTTCTCCCAAAATAGGTCACAGACTTAAAATCATCCACTTTTTTTAGGCAAAAAGCAATATCATTTATTTTAGTTTATAATATATTAAAAACATTGTCCGAGAATGGAAATATTTCTGAAAATATGTTCAACAAATAATTAAAATTAAAAAATCTCGTTTCAAAGAGTCCAAAAACCACCTCGAACTATTTATTGCTTCTGAGACCCACGTTTCATTATTTTCTATTATATTCTCAAATAGTTCAATCAGTGATAGTAGGAGCTACTTTGGGCAATCGTTTGTGGACAATGGAGTCCAAAGCTTGTGTACGTTTTGTTGACTAAAATAAAAAGCAGCCATGCCTCTTAAAGTATCGAAAAATACTTTACACTCTTTAATGTGATTGATGGACTGGGATAAAACTAAATTTAATTTATGAGCAAAACAATGGACAACCAAGCACTTGGGAAAGTTTCTCGAACTTTAGCTTGCAGACCCCCTAATTGTCCTGCCATCACTGCAGCTCCATTATAGCTTTGAGCAACTAATTTTTTCTCTCCATTAGTTTCTTTAGTAACGTTATAAATTACGGTATATAGTGCATCTGCTGTACGATTTTCGGACACATTCTTAAAACCTAAAACTATAGATAATTTGCTAAAATTAGTGATATCATTTGTTTCGTCCAGAACAATAGCAATGAACAAGCGGATATTAAATCATTCTGGATTCGATTCGACGTTCCGCGAAAAACGCTAGACTGCTCTAAATGATTTTTTAAGCAATCATCACATTTGGCCATTAAACTAAGTAAATCTTGAAAATTTCCTCTATCTGAAGAAACCCTTGTTTCATCATGACCTCTAAATCCCAATTCGTGCTGTCCGAGAAAACAAACAACATCGATAAGTCTTCTTAATATTTGCCTATTTTTATCGACAGTTCATTGTGTTGGCGGTGCCGCGGTGTACTAATTTCCAACTGTTTATTAAGGGCGTGTTGAATTTTGGTTTTGCCGAAGACTTTTTCTTTTATCACGGCCTGCAAGTGCGCTTTGGACCAAATGTGTCTTTTTACAGCTTTATAAAAATTGTTTAAATGGGAAAAACCAGTTTTATTCCAGAGACCTTTTTCATTTTCAAAAAGTAAACATGGCCAACAAAATAATTTATTTATATTTTCACACCCTGTTACCCATTTAAATTGTTCGTATTGTTTTTCCGGATAAAAGTGTCTAATACAGTTTCTCATTTTTGTGGTTAAATTTTTCATAGGCGGTTTTGCCCTTCCTTTGGAAATTATTTGAAGCTTATCAGCGAAGTTTAATGTTGAAAATCCCTTTATTATTAAGACACACACCACACATTCACACACACTCTTCTTACTAAATTCTCCAACATTTTCAACGTAATTATCGACAGCCGAAGTTGTCGGTATTGGATAATCAGTTGTACCGTGATGAGGATCCCCTAGGATCGAAGCGCGTAGGAATTTAATAAATTTTGATACAAGAAGGTTGACAGGACTTTTAGTTCCCCTTTCTCCTTTTACTATTATTACGTAGAAATCACCCGGTAAAATTTTATTACGAATCCAAAATGGCGGCCTAATAAAATACTAAAAATATCAGCCGGGAAAAACCACTTATTGGATTGATTTCCAATTTTGTGTGAGAATTAAGTGTGTTATTTAGATAAACAGTTAAAAATTTGATACGAATTCAAAATGGCGGAAGAAAAAAGAAAATGGCGGCCAAAAGTGTTTGTAATCGTGAAAAATCACCCTTCCAGGTTTTACATATCTTCACGTTTTAGCGTCCCTAGATGCCAAAAATTATGTTTTCTCTATTCTGAACTGTTAACATTTTGGTCCAAATCCAAGACAGAAAATCAAACTGGCGGCTTAATAAAATATTTAAAAAATCAGCATGATAAAATTACTAGATTAGAATTGAATTAGATTGAATTCAAACTTTATGCTAGCGTTAAATGTGATTTAGACATAAACTGGTACAATTGTACAATGCTAAATAAAAGTATTCGTGATCCTGTATATCAAAAATTAGCCGCAGGATTTAGTTGTTGCCAAGAAAGCTTTTGATCAGGGGATCGCGAATTGTAACATACCAAATTTTCAGAAAAACTGACTAATAGCAATTTTTCCATAAGCAATGTGCGGGGTCCTTTGTAAAGTATTAAGAAGTAGAAATAGCTTCCAGGAGAACAATTTGACTAAATCTACTCAAGGGCGTGAAGTCCATGGAAGCAAAGGAAGCAGTGCTTCTCCAAAAAAAGTTACAAAACATCTTCTAAAATGTAATTTTTGAAATAGGAAACCATTAATTTAGTTTATATTAAAAATGCTAAAATATTATCTTCATTATCAAGCCCATAATAAATGCGGTCTTGACTTCGACCGAGCCACAATAGAAATCGAATCTGCAGCCATGTCCTGTATGCTTGATTTCCTATGAATCGAGCCAGAGGTTATTGAACTTTCCACCGCCTGTTTGCAATTTTTGCATTTCAGTCGCGTGCTTTAAGTGGGGGCGGAAGCTATCGTTGCAGTAGGGTTCTTTGTTTGAACGGCTATCCGTGTGTTGTGTGATACGTACGTCGCGTCGTGAATGGTGCGATAATAATACGGACGTGGATATGCAAATACCGTCAACTTCAGCTGTCGGTAGTAACGTTGAAAATGTTGGAGAATTTAGTAAGAGTGTGTGTGAATGTGTGTGTCTAATAATAAAGGGATTTTCAACATTAAAATTCGCTGATAAGCTTCAAATAATTTCCAAAGGAAGGGCAAAACCGCCTATGAAAAATTTAACCACAAAAATGAAAAAGTGTATTAGTCATTTTTATCCGCAAAAACAATACGAACAATTTAAATGGCTAACAGGATGTGAAAATATAAGTAAATTATTTTGTTGGCCATGTTTACTTTTTGAAAATGAAAAAGGTCTCTGGAATAAAACTGGTTTTCAGATTTAAACAATTTCCATAAAGCTGCAAAAAGACACATTATGTCCAAAGCGCATTTGCAGGCCGTCATAAAAGAAAAAGTCTTCTGCAAAACCAGAATTGAACACGCCCTTAATAAACAGTTGGAAATTAGTCATCGCCAACAGAATGAACTAGTCGAAAAAAATAGGCAAATATTAAGAAGACTTATCGATATTGTTTGTTTTCTCGGACAGCACGAATTGGGATTTAGTGGTCATGACGAAACAAGGGTTTCTTCAAATAGAGGAAATTTTCAAGATTTATTTAGTTTAATGGCTAAATAAGATGATTGCTTAAAAAATCCTTTAGAGCAGTTTAGCGTTTTTCGCGGAACGTCGAATCGAATCCAGAATGATTTAATTTCCGCTGTTGCAACCATTGTTCTAAAAAGAATTACGCAGGATATTGGCGAGGCGCGGTTCATTGCTATTGTTTTGGACGAAACAACTGATATCACTAATTTTACCCAATTATCTATAGTAATACGCTACGTTAAAATAGACGGAAGAATTCAAGAGCGATTTTTAGGTTTTAAGAATGTGTCCGAAAATCGTACAGCAGATCCATTATATACCGTAGTTACTAAAGAAATTAATGGAGAGAAAAAAAATAGTTGCTCAAAGCTGTGATGGAGCTGTAGTGATGGCAGGACAATTATGGGGTCTGCAAGCTAAATTTCGGGAAACTTTCCCAAGTGCTGTGTTTGCCCATTGTTTTGCTCATAAATTAAATTTACTTTTATCCCAGTCTATCAATCACATTAAAGAGTGTAAAGTATTTTTCGTTACTTTAAGTTGCATGGCTGCTTTTTTTTCCAAGTCAACAAAACGTACACAAGCTTTGGACTCCATTGTCCACAAACGATTGCCCAAAGTAGCTCCTACTGGGTGGAACTATAACGGAAGACTTGTGTTAACAGTATCTGAAAATCGTGTATCACTGATTGAACTATTTGACAATATAATAGAAAATAATGAAACGTGGGACTCAATGGGAAGCTATAAATAGTTCGAGGGGGTTTTTGGGCTGTTTGAAACGAGATTTTAATTTTAATTATTTGTTGAACATATTTTCAGAAATATTTCCATTCTCGGGCAATGTTTTTAATATGTTACAAACTAAAACAAATGATATTGCTTTTTGCCCAAAAAAAGTGGATGATTTTAAGTTCATGTTAAGCCAAAAAAGAGATGACTTTGACCTATTTTGGGAGAAAACGATGGTGTTAAATGTAGAGCCACAAGCCAAGCATCTTCGAACAGACAAGGTGGGAGATGTTCAAACATCATACAGACGCATCTTTTATGAAATAATCAATCAAATTCAGCAACAAATAAACTATAGATTTAACGGCTTAAATGATTTTAAATTCCTCGAGCTCTGCAATTTTGATGCTTTTAAAGGAAAAACTTTTCCAGAAGATGCGTTCAAATCTCTTCTTCTTCATTATGGTCAGTTCTTCGACCGAGTGTTACTAATGACATTAGCGCAAAAAATGACGCTAAGGAACTAATGCAATTTTTAAAAGATAAGGAGCTGGAAGATGCTTACACCGAAGTGTCGAAATTGTGTGAATTAGTATTGACAATACCTGCCACAAGTTCATTAGCAATTTTTCAACACTTAAACGTATAAAAAAATTTCGCGAGAAATTCAACGGGGCAAGAGAGACTTTCGCATACATCGCTGTTGTCTATTGAAAATAAACTTCTCCAAAATATGTCGGAGCATCGACGTTTTTATGATGACGTCATTGACGAATTTGCAAAAAATGATCGAAGAATCGAATTACATTACAAATAGGTTAGTTTCTAAAAATTGCTTCCCTTTCTTAAAATTTCACCGCACGCCCTTGAATCTACTGGACTAACTATTACATCTGGATTGTTATGTGTATTTGAACTATGTTAATTATCTTGTTGATCGCGAAAACATTGTCTCGAAAAACCGTCACTAAAGTTTTATGCATATTAAAAGGAATATTCCAATAAGTGACACAACAGTTTCAATTGATTTTCACGGTCGTTGATTTCCCGTCAGCGCTATGGGAACTTTCCAGCGATTGGATTTGGTACAATTTAGAAAATCTTTAGTGCATTTCGAGTGAGCCAGAGAATTTACTAAAGTTCGTGGACGGAATGGGCTAAATTAATTATTGCAATGTCGGCGGAGTTCTATAGTTATTGTATTTCTCTTGTTCAAAATTTAATTACCTCTACTAAAATAGTTTCTTTCGATTACTGTCGACGGAACGGAATGTAATTGTGTTTGTTTATAATATAAAATGTTTGATTTTATTTTAAATTTTGGGGTGATTTACAGATTTTTATTTTATCCTCTACTTTATGTACATGACTTTTCTTTTCTAACCATGGTTTTAGTTGACTATATAGCCAAACATTCAGGGCTGATTATTGTGCTCATTTTAAGAAAAAAGTTCACATAGAAATAAAGCTTAAAAAGCACCGCTCTCTTATGGTGTTAAATTAAAAAAAAAATAAGAATTTTCATTCATATTTATCTGGAAAACCCCGCATCGTATTGTATTGAATCTTCGTACGTAAAATAAATATTAAAAATGGTACTTTATCCAAGCAAAGGAAAATCAATGAGTTACAGGCATACGCATGGGCATGTTCCAATTTTTATTTAAATAAATTTATGGTATGCCACTCTCTATTTTCAAAACTGATCGCTCTTTCGCAGTTTATAATTAAGAACACTAAAATTGGTAATCCGGATGTAACCCTGGATTTTTCTTAAAACCAAGGTACAAGATTGCTACGCTCTTATTTAATAATTATTATTACTGTTTTATTATAAATTCACAAAAAGGTATCAAGATTGCAGCTCGTGGTCAACAGAGCGTGCAATGTAGATGCCCTAGCTCAATTAACCCGGAGAGTAGGGTGTGGGAAACCTTAAGAAATCTTAAAAAAAAGAGAGAGAAAAAAAAAGAAATGAGCGCCACCAATTTAGAACGGCATAAATTGGAAAGCCCCTTGATCTTTGCGGCACTTGCTTCCTCTTGATACTTTAAAAGAAAAAGAGTGAGCTAAATAAAACACAAATATAGTAAAAAAAAAAAATCTATTATCAGTTACGGTATAAAAGAAGGAAAAAAAAAATAAAATGTAAACAATAGGTGTCACCAAATCCAGCAGCACCTGGAAGTTCTGAGACGCTCCTAACTTCAAACTAGGCCCGTGACATGGGATTAGTCCCGAGTCTTGAAGTTAAGCCCGTGACTTGAAATTGTCTGTGACTTGCAGTTGTAATTAGCCCCTGAGTTGAAATTAGGACTGTGACTTACAGTTGGGCCCTGACTTGAAATTAGGACCGTGACTAACAGTTGGCCCCTGACTTGAACCCTATCCAATAGGGTCACTCAGTTCTAGTCAAAAAGTGGTTTCACGTGCCAAGTACAAGGGCATGGAAAATGGCGGTCTGGTCCAATCTTCAGGTCAAATCCTCTCTTAGAGAGATTTTCTAGCACGAAAAATAACACTCACAGTGCAAACTATAATGTGCCCGAAAAACTAATGCGGTGTTGAGGAAAAATCCCACTAACGGATTTCCAAGATTTTCCTAGATTATTTCCTCAGACCCGCGCTGAAGACCTGTGGTTTATCTGCAGGTGACCAGAAAAGTGAAAAATGTGTTCCCCCAGCTTCCTTTCCGTCTAGAACTTTGGTTAATTAAGGTGGCGGAATACCATTGGCTAGAATATGTCAGGTGCTAACAACCTTGCCAAAAGAGCACATAGACGGAATAAAACAAGGATATGATTAACATGTTAGACAAGAAAAACGACTCTCCATTGGTTGAGAAAGATACAGGAAATAATGCAGGAATACACTTGGCAACAGCGAAAAAGATACCTGCGCTCTGGATATGAGGAAGTACCGGATGGAGGGTTCCGAGAATAAGTTAATATGGAAGTCTTAGCCGAATAGATCCGAAAAGTTCCGAGACGACGCAATAATAACATTGACAGAAACAACTAACCTGAAATTTAAAAGCAACGCCTAGGCGAAATGGAAACGTAAATAAACAAATAATATTTAATTAATTACTCTAGTACTAATGGAAAAGGACCACTCAAAAAGTCAAATATTAGTCCGGAGTAGAGTACCAAAGAGTCAAAAAAATGATGTGCTAATGCAGGAGTAGTTAAATGTCATAAAAATGAAACGTAAGTTGAGTTTAATTTAATAGAATTTTCCCAACTGTATAAACTCATTATTTAACCATAAAATAGGAATTTATTCACACAATTATTAACTATTTTAGGAAATGCATCAGACGCAGACGTAACGAAATTTCAGTTTATATTAGGCTCCAAGTAATTATGCAACTATGGACAAACAAAAGTCAATCTGAATTTCGGAACATCAAACATTGATAGAAATTATAAGAAGGCTGTAGTTTATATAGTCTCAGGAAAAAAAAAGGTAAGAATATTAATATTGATTCGAGAAATACCTTTGGTTTATTTATGTCTAACTTAAATGAAAATACCTTTATATGTTACATATTCACAGCAAAAAGGAACACGAATGTAGATTTAAGAGAAAATATGAAGTGGTGTATATATAGTATCTATAGTCTAAAAATAATCCTATGTATATCTGAAAAGAAATATTTATCAAGGCAACCTTTTTTTTATACAAGTATTTACAGTTCAATATTAATACATAATATCGACTTTATATCAAAGAATTTATTGGGGTACTAATGATTTGGTTTTTTTTACAGCGAGAGAAGAGTTATACAAAATACACGCTCGAATCTAAAAATGCAGCATATCTAGCCAAAGAAAACGAAAATCCCAAGACTTGTATAAAGGACTCGAAAACAGGTTTTCAAAATTAATAAAATTTAATTTATATCTACTCTGTAAAATATATGGGAAATAAATAGTTTGTCTAAAGTGCTATTTGAAGTTTTTCTTATACAGTATATAATTATTAAATTCGGCAAAATTAAATAAATCCAACAATTATATTTGATTTTTTTTTGGCGACATCTATGAACGAACGCTAAACTTATACCATTTACTGAAAATTATTCCTTTATATCTTGAGTTCAGATATAGGTACAAAATTAACTACTTATCGAGAGGTGACACTGTGTGTACCGAAATTTGCTGCAAAAGGTGTTAAATTTATATTTCGCTTAAATATGAACAATGTAACCGCTTCTAATAAGAAAACTACTAAAATCTAGGGTATCAAACCAACAAGGCGTACATATTAATCACTAAACTTAATACTAAAGTAGTAGATTATAATATTAAATTAATCATACAATGAAATGCACTTATAACAAAATTAAACTGTTACACGGGAAGATAAAAGTATGTGCGGTATAATTTTGTGCAATTTAGATAAAAGTTGTTTAAATTAGTAATATTTGTGAATATAACATAAAATAAAACAAAATAAAAAAAATTTATTTTTATAAAATTTACAGAACACTCTATAGGGAAAATTATACTGACTTTCTTATATATGTTACCTATCCCTTTACATTAATATTTTTTTAAATAACAAAAAAGTGATAGAAAAACAATAAAACTATAACTACTAATGATCTGGTTAAAGCTTAAAAGATATTAATAAACTACTTTACAAAAGGTCTAATCACTATTAATTTCTGAATCTGTCGAACAATTGAGGTTTGGTTCTTCTGATAGATTTCTTATTTCACAATTTAGTATTCCTGCCTTTTTTCTATAATTTGGCAAAACCTGTGATATTATAGGGTCAGATGTTATTAGAAGACGATGCAATAAGTGTTCATTTGGATCTTTCCTTGACGTTTTTCTAGTGAATAGCTCCCTATAATTTCTGAAATCCTTATTGCGGCTTTCTTGTGCCTCTTCACTGAGAAGGCCAATAGGGAGTAAGCAATGTTTAATGATTTCAGAGCCATGCATAAGTACCTTGTGTACTGTTGATAGCATATAAAACCGTGGATACAATTCCAAATACAAATTTCTGATTTCCAAAGTGTAAACTTTAAATTTCTCTGGGTTAATAGGAAAACCACTGGACACTGCAGAGAGAATTGTGCCGAATTTTTTTATTAAATTAACGTTTAGACCCGTAATTTCAGCAGATACGTCTGGATTAAAAAAAAAACGCCGGCAGTATTGCCATCGTTCGTGTTTCCTATTCCTTGTTTTGTCTAGTCTACAATTAAGCTTAGTTCATTTCTAAATCGATGAAAAATTAGATTTTTACAGTTTTTTACTGATTCTTTTTCAGCAGGTGTTCTGGCTTGGCACTTTTTAATGTCTAAGCGGTAAGCGATGTGTAAAAGACACTCAAATAATCTTATATAGCCGTGCAATGTCGACAAACCAAACGAGTAGTTTTCAGTACTTAATGAAAGATCTAATTGAGGGTCATTCATTTGTTTAGGTGTTGCTTTACATATAAGACATTTTTGACTTGAAGTATCAGTGAAAGACGAACAAACTTTACCGTCCTTAAAGTAATATCTGTTTAACTGGCATCAGATTATTATTAACTAATATTTCAGTGGGTTTTAATTGTATCACTTGATCCCTAATATTTGCTACTTCCTGTTTGGTTAACTCGGCTGTTTCTTTTTTCATAACAAATTTTATAGGTCTGCAAAACTTTATTAAAGACGCAGCTGGATTTTGCCATAATACTTTACGTAACTTACTACCAGGTGTTTTTGCAGAAAATTGTAATGGTACAATAGAAATAATAAACAAGTTAGAATCAGATATTTCCTCGACATGAAATTTTTGCTTGTATTCCTTTTGGTTACTACTTTCATCATTCTCTAAAACATTTTCATTTAAAACACTTTGTTGAAAAGTTTTCTTTTCAACAAACAAACAATCTTTTTATGGTTACATCTAAAAGAGGCTGTAGTTGTATTTCCGCCGAAAACTCAGTTATCAAAATACCTTCCTTAGCAGGATAGCAATCATTTTTTGCACTTATAATCTTTGTATAGGATGGATATATATTTGCGTTTTGCGATTTAGCTTGCTGCCTTAATAGGTTATATGAAACTTTGGCCAAGTTAGCATTAACGAACAATGCAAGAGCTTTTTCGGGGGTATAAGGTATTGGGTGGATGGTTGGTAAAAGAAATGATTTTTTTAATTTTTGTAACTCTTTTAGGCGTCATTGTAAGCTGATCCAACATTGAAGCTGCGTCTCGCTTACCGGCCAATGTTAGGGATACTTTAGCAGCATGTAGTACCGCATTTTTGGAGTGACTGTTTAATAATGGTTTAATTTTTCTAAACTTTGATCTATTTGAACAATCATTTTTTCCATTTGTGTTCTTTCAAATTCATTATTATTATCACCAACTCTAATACCGATTTTACCATTTAACCAGTTTACATGGCACTTTTCAAAATACTCGGGCCTTCTGTGAATTTATTTAAAAATACAGACAGTTTCTTCCTTAGTTCGCCCTTGTAATTTTTGTCTTTAAGTAGGCCTCGTCTTTCTAAAATATCTGTGACAATTGATCAGTGTTCTTTTCGAAGCCTGGTTACGTTTTAAAATTATACAGTGTGTATCAGCCAAATGGAATAAATTCGATAATAAATAAATGGAGGCGTGTTCGGAAAAACGCTTGGACCCGTCGATTGGTATTTTTAGTTGCTCATTTTCTCCAATAAAAACTTTTTATACAGGGTGTGTCCTGTAACAGTGGTCAATGCCAACTTTCTTATTTCAAATGCAACACCCCGGATATTATTTAATTTTTGGATTCTCTAGGAGATTCTAAACATATTTTATGTTCAATGTCCTATACCGATCTTCAACTATTTCGGCAATATTAAGTGTTTTCAAATTTATTGCAAAAATTAAGATTAAAAAAATAAAATTATTTATTTCTTCATAATGTATAAACAAAAGTAAAAAGTTAATTTAGGAACTGTTGAATATGCTCGCCGCGAACGTCTTGGCAAATTCCTAATCTTAAATAGAAATTTCTTCTAACGTTATTTAGCATCTCAGGCGTGACCGATCTAATCGCAAGCGTTATTCGTCTTCTTAAGTTAGCTAAGTCGAGGGGTTTAGTTTTGTATACAACATTTTTAATATGTCCCCATAAGAAAAAGTCTAATGGCGTCAGATCAGGGGATCGCGCTGGCCATTCTATCGATCCTCGTCTCCCTATCCACCGATTTGGAAATATTCCGTTGAGGTACTGCCGGACATTAATTTGGTAATGGGGCGGTGCTCCATCTTGCTGAAACCATATCATATTCGCTGGAACTTATGGGTTTGCTGGATCCGGATACAAATTTGTCAAAGTTGGCACGACATTATTTTGGAGCAGTGCTAAATAATTATCGCCATTCAAATTGCCGTCAATGAAAAAGGGGCCTATGATATGATCCCTAACAATTCCTGCCCAAACATTAACCTTTTCAGGATATTGAGTATGTTCTTCGCTGATCCAGTGAGGATTTTCCCTAGACCAATAGCGGCAATTTTGACGATTTACATGACCGTGAAGTGTAAAGGTGCACTCATCCGAAAACAAAACATGTTCTAATTGAATAACATTGTTATCTAACATAGCCATCATTTGTTCACAAAAATAAGTTCTCCTATCATAATCGTCTTCCATGAGCTCCTTAGTTGGTATCACTTTATAGGGATGCATTTTATTTTCTTTTAATGTTCGAATAATCGACGAATGGCTAATATCGAACATTGGGGCGGCTTGTCGACTAGAAATATGTGGGTTTTCCTCAAACTCAAGCATAATATCCAATTTAGTATCATCATTTATTGAATTGGCAGCTGCTTTTTTTATCTGCCTCACATGTCCAAGCTCGCGAAACTGCTTTTCTATTTTACTAATTGTCCCTTGGGATATATGCGGCAAATTTGGAGATTTTTCATGAAATAAGCGAGCAACTTCCACTTGTGTTCGTGTGTTATCTCCATAACCAATTATTTGTAGAATTGTTATTTTATGCATTTCTGTTAAATGAACCATTTTTCTGATATTAGGTATTATGCAGTTAACGAAATTCAAAAGACTATGACACTGACACTGACAACTACTGTCTTGCAAAGAGAAAGGCCAGGCATTTTACACAAAAGCAAACAAAACTTAAAAGTAAACAAAACTGGCTCTTTTTGTTCCATATCAATAAAAAGGAACGCTAAAATGGTTTTTGCTTACATTCTTAATATGAAGACCTAAATGGTAAATAAGTATTGAGTGTGTTGTAGCGAATTTTTGTAATCAAATAAATAGTTCAGTAACCAGAGCCACTTTCATGAATAATAATAAATTCGAATTAAATAAAATAAAAATAAATTTGAAAACACTTAATATTGCCGAAATAGTTGAAGATAGGTATAGGACATTGAACATAAAATATGTTTAGAATCTCCTAAAGAATCCAAAAATTAAATAATATCCGGGGTGTTGCATTTGAAATAAGAAAGTTGGCATTGACCACTGTTACAGGACACACCCTGTATAAAAAGTTTTTATTGGAGAAAATGAGCAACTAAAAATACCAATCGACGGGTCCAAGCGTTTTTCCGAACACGCCCCCATTTATTTATTATCGAATTTATTCCATTTGGCTGATACACACTGTATATAAACTCCTACGTGTTATTGGGATCGGAATTTGTGCTAGTGGAATGTTTTCTGAAAAAAAAACGCGTATTTCTAAAACCAAACACCTCAAAAACTGTTAAGCTGGCTGTTTACCATTGTAAATTTTACTTACAATACTTTTTATATTTAAACTTTATGGATAGATATTTTTTGAAAAACGAAATATAAAACAGATTCCGTTACCTAACGAATATTTAAAAAAACTGAAAGAAATCTGGCAACACTGCATACGAATTTTAAAATTTTGCCTGAAATAGAAAACTCTGGTCTCCTTTTACTCTGCAAATCCTGCCATTTGAAAGATGTAAATGGATTTCACTTAAAGATTGATCACCTTGTAGGTATAAAGAACAAATGTTAATGTGGCAACACTGTAAATAATTTTATTTGTTGAAAAGACATACATGGGATCATTTCTAGTTACATCGCTATTTTTAATTTGCGGATATTGTGTTTGTCTGGCCTAGACTAAATACTTTTGAAATTCTAGATTACGAACATGTTGACATTTAATCATTTCCTTTTAAAAAAGTGCAACTTTCCGCACAAATACTAACTATTCCCTCTAAAGCCAAAGTTATATGCTACATTATAAATAAAAAATTATTACGTTTAGCTGCGGTTAGCTATAACAAACTTTGTTCTGAACTTAAATTTTTGTAGAGTCAAGCTTGTTTTTAACATATAAAACTAATATGCAAGCGTATCAGCCCAAATAAACTTTTGCCGGCTAAATTGTTTTAAAATAATAAAACTACAGATAACACTTACCGTGCATATCAAAATTAAAGTTGTAATTTTCTTTGAAACCTCTTTAAAATAAAAAGAAATCACTATAAATTTTAATACACCTTTAAACTTTAGAATGCGTTTTAGACATTTCAAACTTGACAAGCTGTCACAGGTGTTTATGAAAACCAAATGACAAAATATTCCCGTCCATGGCTAACTAGATTCATAGGCTAAAAAATAAGTTACGTTGCAGAAGTCTCTTTTGAGATTAAAAAAATTATTTATGTCTTCCTAAATTTGTATTTTTGATTTGTGTGCGGCGGTTCGAATGGTCTCGTTGCGTTCCTTAGGCATAATAAAATACGCTATACTAAGCTAGGCTGGGCAATCCGAATTGCCCTGATTACCTTAAAGCTTGACGAAAGTACCCGAAGATTTCACAGCTACCGAGCGGCAGCGAACGTGATAGCAAATGGAATATGAAATCACGATTTGGGTCATCAGCCGGTCTCTTCTCATAATTCGAGCGATCGGTCGCGGCATCACGTCGGCATGAGGAAGTTCAATTGTTCAGAGGTCGCGCGGTCGATATTCTAACTCGATATTGTTTCGCAGGTTTTTAATCGATGGACATTAATTTATATACTGTTTTTTGTAATATATATTTTTTTTATACATGTGTGAGTTGGAATATACAGGAAATAAAATGTTGGTAGTGACTAGTGAAAAAAAATAAACAACTTAAAAACAAATTAAAAGTGCTTACGAACTTAATTTTGCAAAAATAACCAATTTCAAGGTGATGTGAATGTAGATCAAATAAAATGTCGGTAGTGCAAAAAATTAAACAACTAAAGAATACTAACGAATTTAATTTTGAGAAAATAACAGAATTCAAGGTAAGTGGTCGCAATTTGCCAGAACTTATATACGACAAACTAGTAAAGACAAAAATAAAGAGGTTCAAGTATGTATGATTTTGCTAAGTGGATGTGTGGTTGTGAAGTCTCTAACTCATTTTACTGTTACGTTTGTTTGTTGTTTTCTACAGACTCGTCGGACTCATTATGGTGCAAAACCGGCGTTAAAGACTTAAAACACTTAAAAGAAAAAATAAAACAACATGCGTTTTCTGCAGATCACATGAAATGTTCGGTGAACTATGCACTCAGCTAAACACAGCTTATAGAAAATCCCTTAGAGATTTTAATGAAAATGTATTCAAAAATCGTTATATTTTAAACAAAATTATAGATTGTGTAAAATTTTGTGGGACATTCGAGCTGGCACTACGTGGCCATGATGAAACGGCTTTGTCTGAAAATACAGGGTTTTTTCGAGGGCTTATACATTTTGTTGAGGAGTTAGGCCAAGATAGACTATCCGCTCTAGCAATGTTAAGTATCGAGAAATCGTTTATAAAAAGAATGTGCGTGCAATTTTAACGAACGTGTCATTCAGCATTTTTCCAGTTCTAAAGAACGAAAAGTAGACCTGAACTTCTAAAGAATTTAAAGCTCAATTTAAAGATAAGATATTTATTTTTATTTTAAGTATGCCTATTTTTAAATTTGTTATTGACCTCCCAATATAATTCACCACGAGCCGCCACTGATACACGAACTATTAAAATTTGACAAGTTATCTTAATGAATATAATCAAAATAGAAATTTAAATACGTCTTAAATTGTAAACTTGGGAAAACAGAAAAGCAACCAATAGGAATTGATTGCAAATGTGATTAGAAACCCCTATGTGACGTCATAGCGAGAGAAAGACAGTGTTCCAAGACAAGCCGTTGAAGACTGACTTGACAACCTTGGCTGACTAGGTCTTTTAAGTAATAATAACATGTAATGCCAATAATCTACACCATTTGTGAGATGCAACAAAAACAACCTTGGAGAGTCTTTGAATAAAAGCAAAGACAAAATAAACAAACTCAACAAAAGTGGAGTTTATAAGCTTAACTGCTTTGATTGTGATGCTACTTAAATAGGTAGAACTTAGACCTCTGTCAGATCGCATTAATGAACATGTTAACAACTCTAATAAGTCACCATTTGGCAGTCAAATGTCTAATTTTGATCCAGATAACAATTCTAAGCTTTTGGTTAATGTTCATTCAAAAAACTTTTAGACTTGATTTTCTTGAAGATCTTGAGATCAATACTGAACTTCAACAAGACCAGCAGAGGAAGTTACAAAGCAAAATGATGAATATGATTTTCTAAATATAAACAACCAGTGATGTCACGCAATAAAAATTTGGGGGGTAAATAGAGGTCGCGTTCTAGAAAAAAGTAACACTCAGTAACTTTTTGTAAATTGTATATTGCAAAATTTTACTGGGTGTTATTTTTTTCTAGATCGAGATCCCTTTAACCCCTCCGAAATTTTTACTACGACGTCACTGGCTGTTTATATTTAGAAACTTTTTTCTCGGTTTAGGTATTACTTTAGAAGAAACATTGCTTACGGTATAGTGAGTGTTAAATTTGAACGATTTTACTCTAGAAATATAGGAAGTTCACGAAAATAACTAAAAAAATTAAAATTTGACACCATGTATCTCAAAAACGATGGACTTGCGGACACATATTTATATGAATTTTTAATCTCGAAATAAGGCAAAAAAATTACCTTCTTTATTTTTAACCACCAATTAAAAACACCCCGCATAAACAACCATTACGATCTAGGAGATAACATTTCTAGGTTAAAGTTTAATGGTCAGACACTTTGCCCATGAAATAACTTAATTTGCTATTTAAGTTGACCACTGGGATACTTATGTCATATCTCAGACGTCAACTGCATAACGTAAAATGACCTTCCACTCAGGAAATCGTTTAAAACTCCTGCTGAGTCGGAACGGTGTTGTTTTTACATCGACTTTGACTGACCCTCTGCGGTATTTCAAAGTTGGATTTTTATAATTAAAGCTGTGAGCGTGACATGGACGTTAATTGTTTTTTAACCCTGTCCTAGATTTAATAACCTTGGAGGGTCAGTTTAAAGTTCTTAACAAACGTTGTTTACTTGTATAGTACTTGCTTTCATTTTTTTTCTTACTTCCCTCGTAAAATGGAATTATTGAAATCACTCTCCGAGATTTTTTCGGATCTTTTCGTTTTAGGATCCCCAGATGACGAAAAACATGTTTTCTCGATTCCGTCGGTCTGTCTGTTCGCGGTGTAGCTAAAAAACTACTTATCCGATTGACTTCGAATTTTGGCCAAAAGTTAAAGGTCGTATGGGGATGACTGGTAACATTTTGGTAAAAATCAAATATGGCGGCCAATTTATCTCAAATTTTGCGCGAAAATCAAGTGTTACGTAAAAATCAACTGGTAAAATTTTGGTTTGTACCAGTTCCTCTTGGTAGGTATAGGAAAATAAATCCACTTTACGAATTTCATTCATTAGTAATTTTGTCTTTTTAAACAGATTTTGTTGCTTGGAAAATTTTTTCATAACAAAAGAAATGACAACAATTATTATGATTGCTCCAATCTGCAGGTACTACCTGTCGTGCTATTTTGTTACCATTCGTTTTTATACGGCAGGTAGTACAGTGACAAAGCTTCTGGAAAACTAAGATAGGAAAGTGCAAAAACCATTTGGGCCTAAATTAAGCCGTTTAGATTTTACAGCTACTTCGTGTCTAAAAAAGTCAATTTCAGTTAATTCGGAAGCGATTGTTCGTAATGGGTATCAGTGCAACATCAAACGTAGACATGTCCTTATTTTAGCATATTTTGACAACTGACAGAGATATCACCAAAAATCCAAAACCGTTTCGAGAAAATACCCTGTTCTTAGTGATACGTAGTGAAAAGATATTATCTTATGTTTACAAACGTAATTTTCTATGGTATCAACCTTTATTTTTATTTTCGTGAAAATAAAAAAACGGCTTTTGTGTAAAACATATCTCTTAATTCCTAACACTGCAACCTGTGGTGGAAGAATGATCAAAATACAAGAGTTCTAACCACACTACACCATAATTTGTTACGTTCTGGTCGCGCGTTTCGCTAACCAAGTTAGCACCATCAATAGGTGATATAAACTAAGGTAACCTATCCTAACAGAGAATATTTATCGGTAAATGTGGTCACACTTCGTTGCACGCGACTGCACCGTTGTCAAGTAAACAATAGAGGGGACTATAGGGAATATCCCTCTGTCTTTATTTAGTGCTTTCTTACCACATTTAACTATTTCTATACTCTCAAATGCATCCAATAATCTATTATTAGATACATTTTTAATCAACTTAAGATTATTTATACCTATTTGGTGATTTTTTTCCAAAGCTTGTTGGGCAACGCTTGACTTCTGTTCTTCCGTATCTTAAACGTGCCATGGGGCAGCATTTAATTTGCCCAACATATTTTAGATCGCAGTCATTATAGCTAATTTTATAGATGCCACTACTCTCAAGTCGACTTTGTCTTTAGGGTTTCCAAGGAGATTTTTCAAACTGTTCTCCATTTTGTAGGCTACTCTAAAACCTACATTTTTAAATACTTTTTCTAGATCTCTCGTACATATGGGATCATATGGGATTACTATGAATTTATTGGGAGCCTCAGGCTCATTTATAAGCTTAGTAATTTAGAATTTGAACAATGAATAGATTTCCAAAGAAAAATGTTCGTAGTTATCGATGCCAAATTTTTGAAGAAAATGTGTTCATTTAAAAACAAACTGAGAAAGTGGAAACCACAAAAACAAATTTCTTCGGAAGTCGAGAACATTGTGGAAAACCTTTCTCCTCAGTCCTTTGATAATAGAGAAATCCCACTTCTGAATAAAGGTTTGAATTTTGCAGAGCCTCTAGTAAAAAATAGTTTAACAACTATTATAGCCAATATCGAAAGTTCCATTCAATACGTGCCAGAGTCAACTAAGGGATTAATTAGAGAGGCTTGCAGAAATCAAATCTCAAAAAACGTGGTTATTAACAAGTCAAAATATGTTTCTAGTAAAATACTGAAGTTATCCAGGTACTGAAGAAAAAAGAATGTTTTGAATAAAAGCTGACAAAGGAAATAAGGTTGTTATACTAGACAAAACAGGTTATTTTGAAAGGGTAGACAATTTGATTCAAACTGGTTCCTACGATATAATTCAGAAAAACCCGTTAACAAAAATGATAACAGAAGTAAAAAGTACCTTAAAACAGTATAAAAACCTTGGGTCCGATGAACTAAAATTCACACTAACACATAGTAATCCACAGTTATCTAAACTGTATTGCCTTCCCAAAATCCATAAACTTGGGAAGTCTATGAGACCTACTGTTTCAGCTGTTGGATCACCAACGTACAATAATTCAAAATTGTTAGTAGAAGAATTCAGCAAATTAAATATCTCGTACGATAACTTTCAGGTTACTAACTCGTTATAATTCTTATATAAAATTAAGAATGTTCACTTAAAAGAAGGTGAAATTTTAATATTTTTTTATGTAAGCTCATTGTTTCCTAGTGTACTCATACCACGAGCTTTAGAGTACCTAAAGGAACTACAACAATAATTTGAAGAATGAAATTATTGATGAATATTTGCTTCTCACAAAATTATGTATGAATCAATTTTTTTTCAGTTTAACAATAAATATTATAAACAACTTAAGGGAACTGCGATGGGCAATTGCTTATCTCCGTTCTTTGCAGATTTGGTTATGGGTAGATTAGAAACCCAATTCAAAAAAGAACTGAAGTATTTCCCAAGGGTGTGGTATAGCTACGTAGACGATATACTTGCTATTTTTGATACTGAAACAAAAAATTTGGACACTTTCCTAGAAACATTAAACAATAAATTTCCTTCCATTCATTTTACGTACGAAAAGGAGAACAATGGGCAATTACCTTTTCTCGACACGTTAGTTATTAGAAATAACGATAAATTAGAACTTGATATTTAGAGGAAATTTATTAATATTGATTTGATTAATATTAATACTGCGTTTCACTTCCTTACTCACAGGTTAGACAATTTTCCATTAAGTAAAGAACGTTTTAACAATGAAATGAATTGGATTAAAAATACAGTTAAAAGTAATTGATATAATGATAATTTTGAACATAAATTAGTAAATAGGCATAAGTATAAGAAAATTTTAAAAGATGCCACTACTCTTCAAGTACCTGAGGCTCCCAATAAGTTCATAATAATCCCATATGATCCCAGATGTACGAGAGGTTTAGAAAAAATATTTAAAAACGTAGGTTTTAGAGTAGCCTACTAAATGGAGAACAGTTTGAAAAATCTCCTTGGAAATCCTAAAGACAAAGTCGACTTGAAGGAGAGGAGTGGCATCTATGAAATTAGCGGTAATGACTGCAATCTAAAATATGTTGAGCAAACTAAACGCTTTAAAGAATACATGGCACATTTAAGATACGGAAGAACAATCAACGAATAGGTATAAATAATCTTAAGTTGATTAAAAATGTATCTAATAAAAGATTATTGGAGGATTGTGGGAGCATACAAATAGTTAAATGTGGTAAGAAGGCACTAAATAAAGACAGAGGGCCTATTCCCTACAGTCCTCTCTATTGTTTACGGTGCAGTCGCGTGCCATCAAGTGTGACCATATTTACCTATAAATAATCTCGGTTAGGATAAGTTACTTTAGTTTATATCATCTGCTGATGATGCTAACTTGGTTAGCGAAACTTGTATTTTGATATATCTCTTAATTTAAATTTTCAGTTTAAACCCAATCACCTCGTATACGTCAACTGAAAACACATGATCTGTGTTAAAACCCTGTATAGCCATAGAGTATTTTCAAAATTTGTACTAAAAGTCATCTCTCATCAACCCTTCAGATTTTGCAAAGTTTCTTATATTCGATTCAGTAATTTTCAAGTAATGAGCTTTCAAATGTTGCTTAAAAAAATGGGGTGTTTGGTTATTTTTGATGAGCACTTTATACGAAAGCCGCTTTTATCTGAAAATGACGTTCTAAAACTTCGCGGTTCAAGTAACCAGAAGCCGCAGACTTTACGCATCACCGCACACGACTAGTATACAAGCCCGTAGCTTTAGACTTAGCATTTAGTTTATACTTGAAATGGATTGGTGATAGTTACCACTCGAAACGTAGTAAAAACAGCGTAATAAAGATAATACAAGTCCGAGAGAATGATTATAGTGAACATTCCACATTCTCTACCACCTTCAAACAAACGTTGCTCTATATAAACGTAGCTAATAACATTGGTGGGATAAAAACGAACCTTTTGATGCCCCAATCATAAAAATCAGCCCAAGAATTTAGCTTGTAAGTAATAACCTTAGACTATAAAAACAAGATTTACATTTAACACGGGATCATAGATTGAATGTTTTCCCTCTCCACTACATCGATATGTGTATGTGGTTATCACATTTTAAAAATTATCAAATATTTTTATAACACAATTATATGTATATCTAAAAACTACACACAATAATTAACCCTAGACTTTAAAACACTGTTTAATGGTCTAAGTAAGTAACTAAGGTCTTTAAAGAATTACAAAAATGTAATAATAAAAATATTATTAAATAGAACTGGTAACGACGCTACGCTAAATTTACGCCCCTTACGAGTAATTTTACAACTATTCATTCATAGCAATCGTCATAGCTCTCTTGTTTTATAGTCTATTTACAAAAAAGACGTTGCTTTGTTGTCATTTTTTTTAGGTTTTCAATGATTTTGTAAGTTCTGTGTATTGTAGCGCTTAAATAAATGAAGAACTATGGTAAGGAAGTGTGTTGTTTGTGGAAATACAGACTATTTAAGTCTTTACGCAATTAAGGTTAGATATCAGTGGTGTCCGAACCGTAAGGCCTTAGCATTTACACATATTAATTTGACATTTAAGCCATTCGAGCAGGGGCGTGAAGTCCATGGAAGCAAGGGAAGCAGTGTTTCCCCAAATAAAATTACAAAACATCTTCTAAAATTTAATTTTTGAAATAGGAAACCATTAACTTAGTTTATATTAAAAATGCTAAAATATTATCTTAATTATCGAGCCCATAATAAATGCGGCCTTGACTCCGACCGAGCAATAGAATCGAATAGAACCTATGCGGGCCGCTAGCTTCTCTGCAGCCAAGTCCTGTATGCTTGATTTCCTGTGAATCGAGCCAGAGGCTATTGAACTTTTCACCGGCTGTTTGCAATTTTTGCATTTCAGTCGCGTGCTTTAAGTGGGGGCGGAAGCTATCGTTGGAGTAGGTTCTTTGTTTGAACGGCTATATATGGAAGACAATAATACGGACGTGGATATGCAAATATCGTCAACTTCGGCTGTCGGTAATAACGTTGAAAATGTTGGAGAATTTAGTAAGAAGAGTGTGTGTGAATGCGTGTGGTGTGTGTCTTAATAATAAAGGGATTTTCAACATTAAATTTCGCTGATAAGCTTCAAATAATTTCCAAAGGAAGGGCAAACACGCAAAATTTAACCACAAAAATGAAAAACTGTATTAGACATTTTTATCAGGAAAAACAATACCAACAATTTAAATGGCTAACAGGGTATGAAAATATAAGTAAATTATTTTGTTGGTCATGTTTACTTTTTGAAAAGGAAAAAGGTCTCTGGAATAAAACTGGTTTTCCGATTTAAACAATTTCCATAAAGCTGTAAAAAGACACATTATGTCCAAAGCGCATTTGCAGGCCGTCATAAAAAAAAGTCTTCGGCAAAACCAGAATTGAACACGTCCTTAATAAACAGTTGGAAATTAATCACCGCCAACACAATGAACTAGTCGATAAAAATAGGCAAATATTAAGAAGACTTATCGATCTTCTTTGTTTTCTCGGACAGCACGAATTGGGATTTAGAGGTCATGACGAAACAAGGGTTTCTTCAAATAGAGGAAATTTTCAAGATTTACTTAGTTTAATGGTTAAATATGATGATTGCTTAAAAAATCATTTAGATCAGTCTAGCGTTTTTCGCGGAACGTCGAATCGAATTCAGAATGATTTAATTTCCGCTGTTGCAACCATTATTCTAAAAAGAATTAAGCAGGAGATTGCCGAGGCGCGGTTCATTGTTATTGTTTTAAGAATGTGTCCGAAAATCGTACAGCAGATGCATTATATACCGTAGTTTATAACGTTACAAAAGAAATTAATGGAGAGAAAAAATTAGTTGCTCAAAGCTATGATGGAGCTGCAGTGATGGCAGGACAATTAGGGGTTCTGCAAGCTAAAGTTCGAGAAACTTTCCCAAGTGCTGTGTTTGTCCATTGTTTTGCTCATAAATTAAATTTAGTTTTATCCCAGTCCATCAATCACATTAAAGAGTGTAAAGTATTTTTCCTTACTTTAAGAGGCATGGCTGCTTTTTTTTTTCAAGTCAAAATATACACAAGCTTTGGACTCCATTGTCCACAAACGATTGCCCAAAGTAGCTCCTGCTAGGTGGAACTATAATGGAAGACTTGTGTTAACAGTATCTGAAAACCGTGAATCACTGATTGAACTATTTGAGAATATAATAGAAAATAATGAAACGTGGGACTCAGAGACAATAAATAGTTTGAGGGGGTTTTTGGACTGTTTAAAACGAGATTTGAATTTTAATTATTTATTGAACATATTTTCAGAAATATTTCCGTTCTCCAACAATGTTTTTAATATATTACAAACAAAAACAAATGATATTATTTTTTGCCTAAAAAAAGTGCATGTTAAGCCAAAAAAGAGATGGCTTTGACCTATTTTGAGAGAAAACGATGACGTTAAATGTAGAGACACAAGCCAAGCGTCTTCGAACAGACAGGGTGGGAGATGTTCAAACATCATACAGACGCATCTTTTATGAAATAATCGATCAAATTCAGCAACAAATAAACTATAGATTTAACTGTTTAAATGATTTTAAATTCCTCCAGCCCTGCAATTTGGATGCATTTAAAGGAAAAACTTTTCCAGAAGATGCGTTTAAATCTCTTCTTCTTCATTATGGGCAGTTCTTCGACCGAGTGTTACTGCGATCTGAACTAAAAGTGGTTTACGAAACTGATGACATTAGCGCAAAAAATAACGCTAAGGAACTAACGCAATTTTTAAAAGACAAGGAGCTGGAAGATGCCTAAACCGAAGTGTCGAAATTGTGTGAATTAGTAAATAAATAAATAAATGCTTTATTGTCAAAAAAATTTTACAATTTTGTGGACAAAGCTGTTGTAAAAAAAAATAGTTTACAAACATCAAAATTAGCAAACAAAACAAAAACACATCATAAATATTATAGAAAAATAATATTTAAATCAAGAATTTAGAATATTAATATAATAGAATCCTAAAAGAAGTACATTAGAAATGTACTTTGTCAGTCGTACTATGTTATAAACATTTTCATAAATATAATGTAAAAAAAATAAAAAAGCAAAGTAAAAAATAAAAAATAAAAAAGTACGAAACAATTAAAAAAATACATATACAAAATTCGGTAAAAATGGTTGGTAATGGCAACTATCACACTAGGGGTTCATAAGGATAAATTTATGTGTTGTAAAACTCGTTCACGGTGTAGAAAGCGCTTTCCAGTAAGAATGATTTCAAAGCCTTTCGAAATGAAGTCAGAGATATTATGGATTTGATGTTAAATGGCAGGTGTTTATGCATTTTTTTTGCATTGTAGATTACTGATCTTTTAATTAACTCTGAGTGTGGGGTTGGAAGATAGAGATCGTGCTCAGTGTTTCTGAGAGGGTAGTTGTGAGAAGGTCTCTCTAATAGAGCAGGTGCATGCTTACGAATTAAGCAAACCGATTCCAAAATGAATAAGCAAGGAAGGGTTAGTATTTTATATCTTTTAAAGAAATCTCGGCAGTGAGTTCTACTGTTAAGTCTCAGTAGGTAACGAACAGCTCTTTTTTGTAGTATAAAAATTCGATCAAATTGAGTCGCACAACATGTACCCCAGAATGGAATAGCATATCTGAGGTGCGACTCAACAAGAGCAAAATAAACAGTTCTAGAGGTAGAAAAGCTAAGCTCCTCGGAAACAGATCTTAACGCAAAGCAAGCAGAACCCAACTTCCTTGATAAAGCGTCGATATGTGGATCCCATTTTAAAGAATCATCTACAAGAAGCCCTAGAAATTTTACAGAGTTTACGACATCAATAGTGGTGCCATTAAGGTCAAAAGGTTGCAGCGTGTTTTTATAAGACAAGACTTTCGTTTTAGATATGTTCAAACATAGGAGATTAGAATCGCACCAGGATTTAATGGTGATTAGGTTATTAGATACAATCCTATGTAGGTCCGTGACATCTGGGTGGCTCCACGTAAAGCTGGTATCGTCCGCAAAGAGACATATTTTTCCACTAATGTTTAAATTAGCCATGTCGTTTATGAACAGAAGAAACAAGATAGGGCCTAGTACCGAGCCTTGAGGCACTCCATATTCCATTGGCCTACAAGAAGACATCCTGTTGTCAACTTTCACAACTTGATTTCTGTTGCTAAGATATGACTTAAACCAATCGAGAGGAGCCCCTCTAAATCCATAGTACTGCAGCTTGTTAGTTAATATATTATGATTCACACAATCGAAAGCTTTGGAAAAATCACAGAAAATTGTTGCCGTAGCGTGATGGTTGTTTAGGCTGGAGTAAACTCTATTAAGAAGGGAAAACATGGCATCGCTTGTGCATTTGTTACTTAAAAATCCAAATTGATGTTTTGTAAGTATTTCATATCTAGATAGAAATGATAAAAGCCTTTTTTTAACCAGTCTTTCGATGATCTTAGATAGCGTAGGGAGAAGTGCAATTGGGCGATAGTTCGAAGCTTCTTCTGAAACACCTCCTTTGTGAAGAGGTATGATTATTGCAGTTTTAAGGCAGCTTGGAAAAGTACCATTTTGGAAAGACATATTTATCAAAGCAGTCAGATGCTCTAGAGTGCACTCCGGCAGACTTGAATACATTTTTAAAGTAAGCCCATCAATTCCCGAGGAAGATTTATTTTTGATATCATTAATTGTACTGCGAAGTTCTGATAAAACTACTGGTGAAAAGAAGAAATTGTGCAGGTTTACCCTATGATTAGAGAGATATGAAATTGGGTCATTAGATTGAGATACGGATTTAGTCAAATCTTTGGCTACATTTACAAAATAATTGTTTAGGTCCTCAGGAGAGGTAAGGATAGTGTTGGTTAAAGGAGTTTTGTTTCTTAAATCATTTACGATAGACCAGGTTTCTTTAGCTACATTTTTGGCGTTAGAAAGTCTATTATTGTAATAAATATATTTGGCGGCTTTAATAGTTTTATGATAAATTTTTCTGTATGATTTTACATAATTATGAAAAAAGACACTGTCCGAAAATTTCTTTAAATGAGATAGTGACCGCATGTTCTTAGAAGATATACGTAAACCTTTAGTGGACCAGGGTTTACTTCTTTTATTTTTGATAGGCCTAAGAGGAAAAGATTCAGAAGCTATATTAGTTAGAGTTTTTATAAAACGAGAAAATTCAATGTCGACATCATAAGTGTGAGAGTCCCAGTCAGTTATTTGACATAGGTGTTTGAAATTAATGAAATTTCTAACCGAAAAAATACGGCCTACTTGTCTAGAGGAATTTTTGGCTTTGGATGTAATTGAAAATTTTGTGAAAATTGCTTCATGATCGGAGAAACCTGGACTTAAGACATTACATTCGACGGAGCTAGGATCGAAAGAAGACACAACGTAATCTATAGTACTGGCACTTGTCTTAGTAATTCTGGTTGGTGAGTTGACGTGCATGGCAATTCCTAATGACTCAAAGATGGAGTGAAGACATTCCTGAGCAGCATACACACTGGAAAAGTCAATATTGAATTCGCCACATAAGATTAATTTGCTTTTTACAGGAAGGGACTCGAGCAAACTTAGAAGGTTATGGCAGAATAATTGCACATCAGCATCAGGTGTTCTATAAATACAAATAATATAAAGGTCATAAGTATTGTGATAAACGATAGAAAATTCAAATACTTTTTCAGATAATAAATGATTATCAAACAAAATTTTTTTTGGCTTTTTCGCAACTGAATAAAAATATTTAACTTTAAATTAATTGAAGCAGATATTTAATATAATTACATACCTCAACATGTAGACTAGTCTGTCTACGGAATGTTTCGATACATAATATAAACAATATTATTTAAGCAAGCATAAGAAATTATATCATTTACCTTAAGTTTTTATAGACACATAGTAATTGTACAAATACTTTCATCCTATCGGGACTCATCAGTGCGCCGATCGTAACAGAAAAACATTAAATAATAAAAAAGAATTGATTTCAAAATTTTAAAATGTGTCAATTTAATTTAATCAATTCTTTTTTATTATTTAATGTTTTTCTGTTACGATCGGCGCACTGATGAGTCCCGATAGGATGAAAGTATTTGTACAATTACTATGTGTCTATAAAAACTTAAGGTAAATGATATAATTTCTTATGCTTGCTTAAATAATATTGTTTATATTATGTATCGAAACATTCTGTAGACAGACTAGTCTACATGTTGAGGTATGTAATTATATTAAATATCTGCTTCAATTAATTTAAAGTTAAATATTTTTATTCAGTTGCGAAAAAGCCAAAAAAAATTTTGTTTGTCAATCTATACGCAACAAATAATCTGAACACATTTAAAAATAAATGATTATACTTTGATATTTCGGAAAAATCGTTGTTTAAAGACATTATCATGGTGCCTCCATGAGTTAAATTAGTTCTATTAAATCTGGCAATTGTGGTATAGTTTTTAATAAAAACAGGTTGATTGATATTTAGCCAGTGCTCAGTGATGGCAATGACTTCTGGAAAATTTAGCTCTTCTAACAAAAGATATAATTCGTCTGTTTTATGTCTTAAGGACTAAATATTAAGAAAAAAAAGATTAAAATTACTATTGGTCAATTTTCTAGAGGGTGCTAGATCCTCTTTTCGCGTCATATTGACTAAAAATTTTTACTTTTTGATGGTGAACCACTAGAATAATATTTACCAGTACTTTCACGAATTTTTTGGAGCCGTAAAATTTTTTCCGAGGAGTAGAAAGATCTATACGCTGCAAGGTTTGAGTCCACTTCAGATGAACCAATCCCATAGGCATCGTGGAAGCGATAATACAACTTGCGCAGGGAGTCCTTGTCACTGGGAAGGCCTTCTGAAGCTAGCAATAATTTAATGCTAGTACTTGTATGCCCCTCAAAACACACACTAGATGGCTGGTCGTGTAGATAAGCAAGAAATAGCCTTAAGGTCTTTAGTAAGGAAGGATCCCTTAATCTGGCTATTATATAGCGACCATTTGCTTTATCCGAATCTTGGGATAGCCGCACTCTTGGTGGAGTCATTGGATCAAACTGCAAAAAATCATCTTTCCTTGCAGTTTTCTCCATGCTTAATTTAGAACCCTCCAGTGCCAATGACCTACAAGCTGCTATGGCCTCCCTGTCAGAGCCAATCATGACTGACTTATCCTCCTCAGGCACAAATGTCACTGGTGATTCCAATAATTGAGGCTTTGGTGGAGACAGCCCCCGGCTCTTTGGGATATCTATATTGACATCTTGATGACTAGAAGATGAGACATTATGGGCTGTGGAAGTGGGCGGCGTTTGGATAAGGGTTGGTGGAACTGAATCATTGGTAGGATCAATTATGGTACCAGGTGGCCACAGACTAGCGTTCTTAAGCTGAATTAAGTGATCTTTATTTTGCACCCCAATTTTAAAATCGGAGCGCAAAGTGTCTGCATTCTTAAGCATAGGAAAACAACGCACAAAATTCGTGGTTCCTAATTTTTCTTTGATGTAGTGTACAAGCTGATTTGATTTATACGTGGACGGAATTAAGGATACCACTACATAATGCCATTTCTCTATAATGGGTGTTTTGTTGGGCTGGAAGGAAACAGCTTTTTTTGGAGACCTATTGACAGGCATTTGGACATCTGTTGTATCGGTTTGGGTTGATATTGCGGTGGTGTATATCTTCTTTATTGATTGTTGTTTAGGCTTATCAGCAAGCTTCTCCAGGGTAAGTGCCATTTGTTTTACACTATGCCTCAGCTCAGCCATCTCTTTAGTCAACTGCTCCTTCGATGAATCATGCACCTGGACTTTGACAGATTCATTTTGAGATTCCATTAAAATAGATGATAGATTGAAAGTATCCTGCCTAATTTCTTTAATGGATTTAAATAAGGATTCTTGTATACTGTCAGATATTCCAGAATGGAGGCTGTGAATATCCTCAATTTTTTCTAGCAGTATCTTCCATTTGGAGTCATGATTGAGTAAGATGTCGTAAATTTCGCCAATGATCGGAAGGATGTCGTTGTTTTTCTTTAAGCAGGAACCCAGGGCTTCGAGATATTCTGAAGAGATTTGAGTCTTTTGGAGATCTGATATTTTATCATGCAAATATTTCAGAGTTGGAGAGTCGCAAACAGTGCAAAAAAATCTTATGTTGTTGAATTTTTGTTTGTAGACCATACAAAAATCTCTTCGGCACTCCCCACTACAGCGAATTCTGTAACAGTCTTTTTCCGAAACGATTTTTTGGCAAGAATCGCACTTAAATTCAGCCATTTTATAAATAAATAAAAAATTAAAATTTTCAAAGGAACAAAAAAAGTGAAAATTAAAAAAAAAGATGTAGATAAATTTGATGTAAATATTATGTAAATATTTCCAGTTGATAAATCAAAATCTTTAAATATCACGCACAAACAATATCTATAACTAATAACCGGATCCGGGTAAACAAGGTCAAGTTTAGTTTATAGCAAACGACGAACTGATGATCGGGTCAAAGCACACAAAAAACAAATTGAAATCAAAACAGTTCAAACCAAAACCAAACAAACGTTCAAGTACCGGCAAAACAATATACGAGCGAAAACACAACCGCCTCGTACAACTGCTGGAACTGAACTGAGTATTGACAATACTTGCCTCAAATTCATCAGTAGAACGCAATTTTTCAACACTTAAACGTATAAAAAATTTCGTGAGAAATTCAACGGGGCAGGAGAGACTTTCGCATACATCGCTGTTGTCCATTGAAAATAAACTTTTTCAAAATATGTCGGAGCATCGACGTTTTTATGATGACGTCATTGACAAATTTGCAAAAAATGATCAAAGAATCGAATTACATTAGAAATAGGTAAGTTTCTAAAAATCGCTTCCCTTTCTTAAAATTTCACCGCACGCCATAGAAAAAAATGGGTACTAATTAAACAAAAACCAAAATTTTGCCTATTTTGCGTTGGGTTTTACATGACGTAAACATTAAAATACATACTACCTCTCCAAATACTTAAATGCGTTATTTACAATACAAATATACTATTTTGGTTGTGAATAAGTTCTGTATTTCTATGGCTAAATGCTTTTTTTAAAAAGAAACGTATTTTTGCTGATTTCTAAAATGCCTCTTGGTTATAAAACATTTTGTTTAAAACTAATAGTATTTTTATTAAAAAAATCAAACATTTAGTTACCTACCCTATTAATTGTTAATACTATGAAATACTTGCCATCTTCAACGTATGACATATTTCGGGATTACATGTGTGACGACGAAGGCCTAAGCGAACATCCCATTCATTTGTTAAAATTATAAACAACGTTTTTCAAGATTAGAATACATAACGAAACCATAAAGCATTTAGACTTAACCAAGACATATAAATCTAGGAGTATCAATACAAAAACTACCCTATTTAGAAACTAGTAATCATTTCTAAATAGGGAGGTTAGTTTCTAGCTAGTTAATAAACATTATCCCCCGTATACTCTAAAAAGTTTTAAGATTTAGACCAGGTCTAGTTGCCTGGGTACTTAAAACTCTTAGTTCGCCAGTTATGTTTCGCTTATGTTACTGTCATTATGTTATTGTGACATATAAAAAAAATTGTTCAATTGTCATCTTAACTGTCAAGTTAGACCTGGTCTAAATTTAAACCTCTTTAATGAATACGGGTGGATGAGTATTATGGGTTTAGGGTACGCAGGTATACTAACAAAAAAAATGCTCTTGAAAATGCTTCAAACAAGAAGCGAAACGTCGAGCTAGTTACAGAAAAATAAGTTTCATTAATCTAACCCAGGGGTGCTCAAACGGTCGATCGCGAGTGCTTTTTGAGTAGATCACGAGAAGAAAAATTTTTTTAATAAGTAGGTACTTAACTAAACTACACAAATGTATTACGTAATAAAATAACACTCTGCTAGCGGCAAAAGGCGGCTTTATCAAAGGAACATTCGAGACTTTCGTTCACGCCGATATAAATGTTGCGCCTGCAGGAATTGGAGTCATTCTGAATTGCATGCTTGATGGCAATACTACGTCGATACAAAGTTTATTATTAAATAGTACAAAATGAGTGCAGCGAAGAAATCTAAAACTTATCATTTTAATAACGATTGGGAGGAAGAATTTTTGTTTTGTATGGTGAAGGATAAGTGCATTTGTCTTATTTGTCGTGCGTCAGTTCCAATACCTAAGCGTGGTAACTTAGAAAGGCATCATAAAAACTATGAAAAGGATTTTCCGCCACAGAGTGAATTAAGAAAACGAAAAGTACGTGATTTGATATCTTGTTTGAAAAAGGAACAAACCATGTTCACAAGACCAGCCAAACAATCAAAAGCTGCTACGATCGCGTCATTTAAAATAACTCATAAATTGGCGAAACACAAGAAACCATTCGAAGATGGATCGGTTGTGAAGGAAGTATTTATTGAAGCGGGTAAGACTTTATTTGGAGATTTTAAAAATAAAACAGAAATCATGTCTGCTATTAGAGAACTTCAGTTATCTCGTCCGACTGTCACAAGGCGTATTGAAGTCATGAGTCAGGACATGGCAGATAAACTAAAAAATGATATCATGGATAGTACATACTTTTCTTTACAGTTCGACGAATCCACCGATATGACAGACACTGCCCAGCTGTGTATTTTTATTCGGATGGTATTCAATGAAAAGTTGGCTAAGGAAGAATTTTTGACAATCATTCCTCTGAAGGGGAAGACCCGTGGCGAAGATATATATGACGTTTTCTTCAATTTTGTAAAAAACTACAAGCTACTAATATATAAATTAGTGAGCATTACAACCGATGGAGCACCAGCAATGACTGGAAACAAAAACGGTTTTGTGGCATTGTGTCGAGCTAATGAAGATTTCCCTTAATTTTTTTCAATCCATTGCATTATACATCAACAAGTTTTGTGTTCAAAAGTTTTAAACACGGAGGAAATTATGGGCATTGCAGCAAAAATTGTGAATTCCATCCGTGCACGTAGCTTGCAACGGCGGCTCTTTAAGTTGCAGTTGGAAGATAGGGAGTCAGCTGAACACACTGATTTAGTTCTTCACACGGACGTCAGGTGGTTGAGTCGCGGAAAATTCCTAGAAATGTTTCAAGAATTATTGCCCGAAATAACAGCTTTTCTAGACGAAAGAGGTGATGACACTCAGATGTTGAAAAACGAAAAATGGCTGACTGATTTGGCATTTTTGACTGACATCACAGTGCACTTAAACACCATTAATAAAAACTGTTATTAGAATAGTGTAAGTTAATATATATATATATATATATATATATATATATATATATATATATATATATATATATATATATATATATTGGCTGCACAAAGAAAATTGTGAAAAAAGTGATTCGTTATAGCTTTCAGTCGACAGTGTCAATGGTATATACTCGTAGTATACGTACCTGTTCAGTTCCTAGTAAAACTATTATTATTATTCTGCCGCCCAAATCGACAACTGCTTGTAATATTTGGCACTAAGCTAATTCAAAATTCCCGAAGGAATATAAAAACCTTTTAACATTTTGCAGCATTATTTAAAAAATCGGTAAATTTCCTTTTACCCAGAAATTTCTTCGTAACGGATTCCACCACCCACACATATAACATGGTTTTTCCCCTCGCTGTATTGTAAGCAACCTATTTTGACACTGCTTTGACAAACGTAAGTCAAAGTTACTCAACCAGGTATTGGTTGCCCTTAACGACAGGATGTAAGTCAACTTACATCCCTAGGGAAATAATAATCTAAAATTATTATAAGTAGCTTTAATTTTTGATTTCATCAACATATTACAAAAATCCGGACAAAAATTCGGTGATATTAATTAAAATGAATATTAATGGTACAGTTACTACAATTATTCACATTATTAACAAAATTTGGAAACACGTTTTCTCGTTGTGTATTACATTTTCTGACTTCACAGATCCTCCATTTCTAACCAATGTTTCTGTCACTGTTGAAGCACTTCAAGAGACTTCTGGCTGGGTCTTATTGTATAAAATTCTATTCGCTACTTCCTTTTTATTATTGAGGCTCTCAGCTACGTAACTTTCCGCAATAGTAGCGGATTTCCATCCACCATGTCGCTTGATAGCTAATACATCAACTCCAGTATTTCCTAATAAAGTTGCCGACGTTCTTCTAAAAGAGTGTCCAATATATAATTTGAAGTTCTCAAGCTTTAGAAATTTCACAATTTTACTTGGAATTAACGAAAACGTATTTTTCCCGACAGGCTGGTTTAAGCACTTTACATTTTGATATCGCATAAAGAAGCGTGGATTAATAGTCGTCACGTGGGATCTTGTATCAATGTACTTTTGAATTATTTTGAAATGACAAACCTAAGTGTCGTCACTTTTTGTCACTGTAAATGTCCATTTTTGGAGTCAGGAATGGTCACAATTATGACTTGTCCATTTTCATTTCACAGAGTTCATTAGAACGGCATGCTCCAGCAACTCCCATTACCATTACGACCTTCATCAATAAGTATTTATCATCGGGGGCTTCAAGCATGAACTTATTCACATCTTCCCTGTTAAACACATTCGATTTTTTGGGTTTATAACCATCATTTTTTCTTTTCAAAAATGCTCGAAGCTTTGGATACTTAGAAATATCTATAAATCTTTCCTCTATAAAAAGGGTGGACTTCAACATCGAATACTCACACCACAAGCTTGATGGGGACTTCAATATAGCACTTTTTTCGTGGAAATACGCCAAAAACAAGCTTTCTGAGACTGCAGTAGCCGTCTTGCTTTGGCACCAATTCTTAAAGTATTTATATGCTGCTTTATACCTTTTTTTCGACTTCTCCGGTAGTAGAGATAAACAAGCAATATTCGCTGATTCTTCTATGTCTGAAACATCCATTTTGTCAACACAGAATCAAATAATTTGACTTCTTCAAACTTTTAGCTATGAATTATCAATTTGACTTTTTTGATAAAATTAAAACTGCTGGCAACGGATGACGGCTGCCTTCATAATTTAATGGGAATGCTATCGAATGTAATGATAATGAAAATCCAAAAATATGTCTAGCATTTTCTTGTAAACATACAATACAGGGAGGGGGCAAAAGTTATATGCTATATGGGATGTAAGTACATTAACCAGTCTCGAACTTTTTTGCCTTACATCCCTTATAGTATAAATGACACGAATTAACACATTATACAGGGTGATTCACGTTGAGTGTCCTATTAAAAGTTCTGGAGAACTATAAATGGGACTTTCTTCAAATTCGGCATACAGACATAATAGGTAATAATCTATATTTTAAAAATATTTTCGCAAGTGTAGCGTTGCCACATCTCTCCGAAACCAATAGCAACATTGAAATTTCAAATAGAACACCCTATATTTTATTGCAGTTTCTGATTCTACGCACGATTTTAAGTAACTTTTGTTAACATCTTCCTATACTTATCTCCTACCATTTTCTCTACAAAAATTAATTTATGATTTTTTTTAGAAAATCACGTTAATAAAATTCCATATTTACCTGCGTAAGAGAGATAATTACTAGATTTTTTTTTCTGGGTTAGAGAGTGCATATATTTAAAATAACTATATGTTAGAACAGCAATATATCATACAGGGTGTCGTATAAAAAGGGCATTTTTATAGAAATTTAGTAATGGTGAAAACTCATTTATTTTAAATACAACACCCTGTATTTTATGGTATCTTCGAATAAACCAATACCTTACCTACAATATTTCCATATATGTTCCTATACCCGTCCCCACCATTTTTTAGATACGAGCCAACTTTGAATATTTTCCTGTTTTCAAAGACCATCCACAACAAAAGCACCCGCCTCAGCACCTGCTTAGCGATTTATTTAACTAGTTAAGCCATGTAAGGTTTTATTTACCTCGTACTGACAAATATTTGAAATAAACAGACTGTTTTAAATACGGTGAATAATCCAAAATGTATTTTTTTAAATACAATTTGTAACCTAAAGGTGTTAGATATTATAAGTGATAATTAAACAAACAAATAATACCTAATCGTTAATTTTTAGCAAAAGAAAAATAACTAATTGTTAAATTGCTTAAAATGGTCACCATTCGCATTAAGGCATTCGTGCAAACATGTTAATTGGTTTCTTGTTGTTGCTCTTCGTATTTCCTCGGGATTTAATTCGTCAAAAGCTCGACGTACTCGATTTTCCAGATCCTGGAGATTTTGTATTGGATTTCCTACATACACTCGCTCTTTGATGGTTCCCCAAAGGTAAGAATCTAGGGGAGTTAGGTCCGGAGACCGAGGTGGCCAATCCCATGGTCCCAAACGTCTGAACCACCTATCTTCGAACATTCCATATAATTCTTGACTCACTTCGTTGCTGCAATGTGCAGGAGCCCCATCCAATTGGTACCAGTACGAAATCAATAATTGTAGTGGTAACTCATCCAAAAACTCATTAACTGTAGTTCTTAAAATATCCAGATATTTATTCGAAGTTAAATTTTCATCGTAGATACAATAAGCAAATTTATTGTCCATCAGTAAGCAAAAAACATTAAACCCGAATTGAAACTGAAATCTTCGTTCTATAACCAATTGTGGGTTTTCAGCCGCCCAAAAATGACTATTTCGTCTATTAAATATTCCTTCCCTCGTAAATTTCGACTCGTCAGTCCAGATAATTTTTTTCAAAAATAGTGGGTCTTCCTCAATGTTAGTTAGAACTATTTCGCAAAATTCAGTACGTCTCTGAAAATCTTCTCGTAAAAGGCCTTGTTGGGTGATAAATTTAAATGGTTGAATATTATGTTTGCTTAGAATACGTTGAATTGTTGAATATGAAAGTCCTAGATCTATTTCAGCACTTCTAATTGATGCTTGAGGGTAAACGTTAAAATATCCAAGTACATTTATTTCATTGCCTTCATTATCAGTTTGTAGTTTTGTGTATGATCTATGTTTTATAATTTTGCCGTGATTTTTAAAATTTGCTTCATATCTGAAATATGAAGGCAAAATAAATAGAAAGCCTAAAATGCTGTGTACACGTACGAAAGAATTGTACCAAAAGAGAGGATGTCAGTATTAATGTGTATAATCAAAGTCCAAGGACCATCATCAAAATATTATGTTATGCACGTTAATACTGACAAACTCCTGTTGTTTCAGCAACATAAATTGATTTTTAAGGAAATAAAAACTATTATTGCATTTAGTCCCTTCTAAATTTTTTCCTGTGCATAGGAGGTAAATGAGGATACATCTCGTTAAATTTTCTGCAGGTTTTTGAAATAACTTTGTTACACTCTCCATGAATGTAAAATAAATTTAAAATATCAATATTGGAATATTGAATTGCGTTTTCCATTTTTACGGAGCATCAATTGAAAACCATCTGTTAATGTCAACAAGATGTCAGGAAGAAGTAAACAAAAACTTCCATGGGCTACCAAGCTAAGTTATTCGTTAAGCGGGTGGTTTTGTTATGGTAGTCTTTGAAAACAGGAAAATATTCAAAGTTGGCTCATATCTAAAAAATGGTGGGAGATGGGTATAGGAATATATATGGTGTTGTATTTAAAATAAATGAGTTTTCACCATTACTAAATTTCGATAAAAATGCCCTTTTTAAACGACACCCTGTATGATATATCGCTATTCTAACATATAGTTATTTTAAATATATGCATTCTCTAACCCAGAAAAAAAAATCTAGTAATTATCTCGCTTACGCAGGTAAATATGGAATTTTATTAACGTGGTGATTTTCTGAAAAAAAATCATAAATTAATTTTTTTAGAGAAAATGGTAGGAGATAAGTATAGGAAGATGTTAACAAAAGTTACTTAAAATCGTGCGTAGAATCAAAAACTGCATTAAAATATAGGGTGTTCTATTTGAAATTTCAATGTTGCTATTGGTTTCGGAAAGATGTGGCAACGCTGCACTTGCGAAAATATTTTTAAAATATAGATTATTACCTATTATGTCCGTATGCCGAATTTGAAAAAAAATCCCTTTTATAGTTCTCCAGAACTTTTAATAGGACACTCAACGTGAATCACCCTGTATAAGTGTCAATATGTGTAACTCTTTTATTACGATATAGGTTTTATTAAAAAGCCTAACTTTTCAACCCAAATACTCAAGTCTTACCTTATAAGAAATTACAAATACAACGTGTGTGGTAGAATTTGTTATGTGGACATTCCGGACCTAGAATAATGTCCTGATTTTTTAAAAATTATTTTTCTAACACACATACATACATAAATACATATATACATACATACATACACACTTACAAACATACAAATATATACACCATATTTAATTTTTTATCGGTATTATTTTATAGTTACTTATCTATAAAAAAATCGGTTATATTTATTATTTTCCTCCATAAGAAAGATTTTTTTGTAGGAAATGGAATTTTACAGCCTTTTTAAACTTTAAATTATGCCGCCATTTTGTTTCGCCATATACCAAATTTGACAGGTTCATCCCTTTTTCACACTTGATTTTTGTGTAAGATTTCAACTTAATTGAGGCTTCTCACCAAAATTTTACCAGTTTATTCGTAGGTCACATTTGATTTTTAGGCAAAGTTTGAGGTAAATTGGATTAGTAGTTAGTTTTTTAGTAATATTTTTTTATCATTTTATTAGGCCGCTAATTTGTTTCGTCGTTTTAGATTTTCACAAAAATATTACTATGTCATCCTCATATGGTCCTTAACGGCAGACAGACTGACCGATTTGAGAATTTCAACATCCCTGAAACGGGAAGATCTGCAAAAATCTCGCAAGGTGATTTCTATACGATCACAATACTTTCCTCTTACAAGGAAAGTAAAAAGAAATCGAAAAATAATTTCTGATTTTGAACCCCCATTTCTGATTAGGTGTCTGCCAGATACTTAAAATTTCCAAAATCACTTTAAATTGCTTGCTATAAACATATATTAAATTAAAGAGAAACGAGCCGCCGCTGGTTTAGTCTATAGTGAGAGCCAACAGGGTTGCCATTTTTGAAGATATATGTTTTTTTTCGAAACTATTTTTAAATGAAATGTTGAGTCTATACTTTGTTTTATAGTCTAAGGTGATAAACAAATGAAAAATACTTACACTCACATCCTTATGCAATAACATACAAGACATGAAGCAATACAAATTTGCTTGAGATTTAATTTTTAGCAAAGCAGTAATCTTTTCCGGGTGAAATAAATAAATACAGTCATCAACTCTTCGGATATAAAAACTTATATAAATATTTTTCCAATAACTCAAACATGAATTTAATTGCGGAAAACAGACGTAACTTAACTACGCGATGACTGAGGAAAACCACTACGTAATCAACAAAATTTCGCAATGCGGAAATAAGAAAGCGATATATGAAATAAAGTGCGGGACACGAAAGAAAACCGGGCGGTCCTTAAAATAAAGGTTCATAGTATTAAGCAAGCGGAAAAGTAAAATTTGTGTACTCAAATAAATTTTATGTTATTTTGTTTGTTGTAATAGTTTACCGCTTCACCTATAAAGTGCGCCAGCTAAGCGGTACGGAAAATTAATCGAGGATTTAGTAAATTTCGCACTGGTCCACTTGTAATTGCGATGTGCCTAGAGTCTCCATGCACTTGCCGCTAGAAGGTTCTAGCTATTTCCAGCGCCTATACGTTTGTTTTCATTTCTGTATAAATGCGTTGCGTTGGAATTATCATTTCGAAGTAACGATGCCGAGCAAAAGAGGAAAAACAATTCGAAGCGGTGCACGTGAAGTTATTGCGAGCGTTATAGAGGCCTGTACTAGAGAAGCTGAAAATAATAGTTTGACTATTCCAATTCAAAATCGAACAGAACGCACTGTGGTTCGAAAAGGAAATTTAGCGAGACAAAATTATTTAGGGAAAATACGTGTTCCAAAACGGTATGAATATTATTTTTTTGTTGCCCGATTCTATTTCTAACTATTTACACACGATTATATTGTTATAAAGAGCGATTTATGTTGCATATGGAGCATGAAGTGTATCCGCATATGGAATTCAAAGAATTAAAAATTTGTAATGCCTTTTTTACAACTAAAGGCCTGTTCTTACAAGAATCACAAACCAGTCAGATCCAAGCAGTATTCGCTTGAGCAGTTTGCAAATTATTTCTGGTCAATCAAATAGGCGCTAACTGGTTTGTGATTCCTGTAAGAATGGGCATTAAATCTCATTTTTAATTAAAAAGTATTTTTTTTCTGTAATAATATAATTATCATATCAAAAAGAATGTTAACAAATTAGAAAGTATTAAACATACTTTTCCTTTTAGCATCGAGTTTAACTCATCCGCAAATACATCGCCTATACACTTGCATCTTTAGTGGCTCTATGTCTTAGATATTATTTTAATTCAAACACCTTATTTATTTTTAATTCTACTAATTAAATACATAATATGATTCGATGACGCATAAAAACAATATTTTTAATAACTGGCTGAAAATGCACAAAATTATATATTTAAACTACCTACCTACTTAGGAACTTCAACTGAAATTCAACAATAATTCACTAAAGTACGAAAAAACAATAGAACAACAAATAAGTTAAATAATTATTAACTCGAATTTTACTTATCACGATTTTTTTCTTTAAAAAATGGAACAAAATAAACTGCTATCCACCAAACGAAACGT
This sequence comes from Kuschelorhynchus macadamiae, assembly GCA_030620095.1. Lineage (NCBI taxonomy): Eukaryota > Metazoa > Arthropoda > Insecta > Coleoptera > Curculionidae > Kuschelorhynchus > Kuschelorhynchus macadamiae. The sequence continues at coordinate 662,627 of JAUTXW010000521.1, read as the reverse complement.
TTTAACATTTAAGGTAAATTGTCTGAAAGACAATTTTCTGAAGAAGCATTAGTCGGCTTCAGAAGAAGATGAGTTCAATTCCGAATCACTACTTTCATTTGGCTGATTTAAACCAACATCAATGTCAGGTTGTTTTAAAAGCTCAATGACAGCAGGAGATAATTTTTTTTTCTTTTATAAATTGGATTGAGTTGTGATATTAACGGGTCAGATGTTATTAATAGCATATGAAGCAGATCTTCATTTGTAGCGATTCTAGAAAATTTTCGTGAATTATGTCGGCGAAAATGTCTGAAATCCTTATTCCTGGCTTCCTGAGCTTCTTCAGAAAATTGTCCTATAGGCAGCAATGCATTTTCAATAATAAGCGCACCATGTACAAGTATCTTATGTACACTTGCTGGCATATTATACCAGGGATATAATTCTAGGTATAATGAAAATATATTTTCAGTATATAGTTTAAATTTGTTGCTGTCAATTGGCAAACCGGATGACATAGCATTTAATATGGTAGAAAACTTATCAATCAGATTTTTATCGAGTCCGGTTATTTGTGCTGAAAGTTCTGAATTTTTAAAAAAAGTCCTGGCCGTGTTTCCGTCATTGGTAGTTCCTGTGCCTTGTTTCGGTTTGTCGACCAATAAACCCATTTGCTGTCTAAATTTTGTAATAATTTCTTCCTTTCTAAGTTTACAGCTCTCTTTCTCTTCTGTAGATCTTGCCTGCCATTTTTTTATTTCCAATCTGTACGAGATATGGAGCAGACATTCAAAACAACGAATATAGGCATGTAATATTGAAATTCCAAATGTGCAATTTTCCAAGTTTATTGTTTTTTCTGACAATTTTTCCTTATTATTCATTTCTTTTGGAGTTGCCAAACAAATTAAACATTTTTGCGCCGAAATATCAGTAAGTGAACTACAAACTTTCCCGTCCACCATTGTTAAACATAATTTAGTCTGAACTTGAATATTACTCTTATTTACTAAATAGTCATTTTCGTATTGACATATAAAGCAAGAGCTTGCTCGGGAGAGTAAGGTAATGGGTTGCGACTAGGATTTTTAAAAGTCTTCTTTATTTTACTGGCTCTTTTAGGAGTTGTTTGTGTTACCTCCCGTACAATTTCAGCAGCATTTCTCTGTCCTGAGGTGTAGAGAGAAACTCCAGCTGCAAATGAAAGTTCCGAGGAGCTTCTACTTTCTAATAAAGGAGCGATGATTCTTAGTTTTGTTTTGTTGCTAGCATTTTCAAAGTTTTTCTTTGGTCTCCCTGGAAAAAATCCTCTGGTTTCACTTATCGTAATTTTTATATTGTCCTGAAGCCAATTTTCATTAGCACTTTCAAAGCGATTTAAGATTCGGCAACTTGAAGTCCATTTGGCTTTATATTTGTAAATAAATTTTCTAAGTGAAGCTTTTATTTTTTCTTGGTCATTTTTTGACAAGTTCGCGTAATTATTATTTATTATATATTCGACTAGATTATCTTTAGAGACCACATTATTTTTAATTAAGTTATGTAGCTGAATCCTTGATATTTTGATAATTCCATTTGTGCCCTCCATCTCTAGAAGAAAAAAATAATATAAAGAATTAGGGCTTTTTTGACGTTAGAAATCATGACCTTTTTAATCAAAATTAAAATTAGCGTACCTAGCGCCCTCTAAGTACTGCATGAAAATTAATATCAAAAAACTAATCCTGACTACAACAATTTCATAAATACCAAATTTAGTGCATAAATATATATTATTACGTTTAGTCAAATTCATTAACAAGAATTAAACAGTTTTTTGGTACCACCCTGTATCTCAGACACAGAGCGTTGCTGTACGGGTGTTACATAAGCGTTCCTACTGATTAATGAAAGCCTTTCCGCATGATTTTGGCTCTCTGAATATGCTCTATCAGCTATTAAATACCGAGTTAATTACCCATATCATATTATGTATCCTAACAATCACGTGATCCGCGAATGACCGAATGACGGAACTTAAAATTATAAAACCTTTATTGAGTTGTAGTGAAAAAACTTCCTCGGAATGAAAAAATAACAAAGAATTAAAAAAAAAATTTTTTGTTTTAAATTGGTAAGGACATAATAATAAGATATGGTATTTACGGTAAGGTACCCACTGCAAAAGAACAATTTTTTAGCGAAAGGAGCAAATTTAAGCAAAAACCCCAAGTACTTTCAAGAACTATACACCTCTAGTAATTTACTAGTATTAAAAAAATCGCGGGATCTGGTGGGACTTTTTTTATTTATCAACATCTATTTCGAGTATTTTAAATTTTCGTCATGGTGTAATCATAAAAAAACAATGTCTTAAAATCATCAAAGTGACAATATTAAATTAATCAAGTATACCAAATTAAACTACATTCATGGTACTTACTTTTTATCCAAACACTGCCTTTTTTGTCAGGGACGAGCGCTTATTAATAATAACAAACTATGGTAAACGAATTAACTTTGTTATGTCGCTACAAATTGACAACAAATGTGTTATTTTCAAGGTTATGGCTTCCATGGAAACTGTTAATTTCGGGTTCAATTTTTTTTTTCGGGTAACTTGATGTGTTGGCTTTTTATATGACATAAAATAAATTCATGAAACGCATTTTAAAATTTTGAATTTTGTCTCGCTAAAGTTCAAAAATGAACTTCTGTGGAACGCGCTGAATTTTACACTGGTGTTTCGGAAAGTAATGTAAAAAAAATTCAAAGAGAACATAATGATCGCTCATGTTCTACTTCACCTTTAAAATCTCTTGGTAAAAAAAGACCCCGATTATCATACAAAGATAAAATTGACGATGGTGATTTTTAAGTAATTCGACGAACAATAAAGGATTTTATATAAACTTGAAGAAGGACCTGCAAACCCCTGTCGTGCTGTAAAGAACAAAATAGATTTTCCGTACGGGTATAAAACCTTAAATCGGCTTTTACGATCAAATGGTTTTGTTTGGCGCAAGTGCCAAAATAAACAAAAATTGCTCATTGAGAGACCAAATATTTTTCACTGGCGGGTGAAATATCTATCAACTGTAAGGCAATATAGGCAAGAAGGACGCAATATTGAGTATCTAGACGAAACCTGGGTAGATAATGATATGGGAGTGAACAAATGCTGGAAAAGTGAAAGTGTTACAGGTGTTGTTCAGGGAATCTCTTCTAGCCGGACTTGTTCCAGGTGCTGCTTTAGTTTTTCGCTAGGGACTAACAACTGGAGACTATCATGGACAGATGAATAGAGATAATTTTGAAAAGTGGTTGCTCGAGAAGCTTCTACCTAACATTCCTCCCAAATCAGTCGTGGTAATGGATAATGCGTCTTATCATTCTCACGTAGAAGATAAAGTGCCAACTAAATACTCTACAAAAACTCATATGATATCGTGGCTTAAATCGAAGAATCTTGTATGTGATCCAACATGGAGAAAATATCAATTATATGAAGTAATATCAGCCATCAAGCCTAGAGAAAAAAAGTACGAAATTGACGGTCTTTTACGCAACCTCGGTCATACACCTTTAAGGCTGCCTCCATACATGTGCGACCTCAACCCTATTCAACTTGCATTGGCACGAGTAAAAAAATATATCCGAGAGCGCAACACCGGTGAACTTTCAATTAAAGATTTTAATAAAATAATATTAGATATCGGCTGAAAATTCGAAATCGTATGTTAAACATGTTCGTTCTATTGAAGATAAATACTGGGAACTAGATGACAAAATTGAAACGGTTATTGATGAGTTAGTTATAACACTGGGATCTTCAAGTAGTGACGACGAAACCTCATCATTTTCAGAAGAAGACAACGATTTAGAAGGAATCGAACCATTAGAATCACAGCCGTCAACCTCAAAAATGGCTTATTTTTTTTTTCATATATTTTGTAAAATTGTTCATAAAGTAGCTGTCAATAAACTGCTTCAAAATATTTAATTTTCTGTTCAATACTGTGTGCCAAAAAAATATCTAATATTGCAATTAATATTTGAAAAACTACAGAAATCGTATTTTTCCAAAATTAACACATTGTAGGGGAGTCGGCACTGATTCCAGTGAACAAGATTTACCAATATTTTAACTTATGCAGTTCGACTTTGGGCTATTCGGGTATGCCAAAAGTGACCGTTTGTCTCTGTCTGCCATATTACTTTGTACAGAGGTCGTCATTGTGAAGTACTATACAGGGCGTTTCCTAATTGCGTGCTAATGTTAAAAGCGGGTGATTCTTGGACCTTTTTAAGAAAAAATTTTTAATATGAACTTAAAAGTCTTAACTTTGGAGATACAGGATTTTAAAAAAACCTTTTTTTTAAATCCTAATTCTGATGCTATTATAGATAAATAACTGTGTGAAATTTGATACACGTCTTTTATGCATAAAAGGGCATTTTTTATTAACAATCAATTTTTTAAATTTCTACCAGTGGCGTGCATATGTAATTAACTTGGATAAAAACGTATGCTCTTTAATGCTTAGAAGACGTGTATCAAATTTCATGCAGTTATCGACAATAGCATCAGAATTAGGATGAAAAACAATGTTTTTTTTTAAACTTTACCATCCTGTATCTCAAAAGTTAAGACTTTTAGGACATAAAAACACCCTTTTTAACATCAGCATGCAATTAGGAAACGCTCTGTATAGAACTTCACAATGACGGCCCCTGTATAAAATAATATGACAAATGGAGACAGACGGCCACTTTTGGCATACCCAAGTAGCCCAAAGTAAAACCGCATAAATTAAAATTTTGATAAATCTCGTTCACTAGATCTGATGCTGGCTGCCCTTGTAAAATCTGGACTTGTAAATCGTGAATCACTATACTGGGTGGTCCAATAATAGTGGAAGTAAGCAGTAGCCCGAGAACCGTTATTGATAGAACTCAAGGAAAAATATATTTATAGGTAAATCGATCAAGAAAAATCAAAATTAAATCATTTTAAAACTGGAAAGTTCGCTGTTTTTGCAACACAAAAGAGATATAGAAGTGTGGCACACGAGAGAAAACAGACAAATATAGATAAAGGTTCATTAAGCATAGTTACATTTTTTAATTATCTTAAGTGCGTATAGTCAAAAAGGAGTGTCATATTATTTAAAGAACGACGGAACACAACTGGTTTAAAGAGATTTCTTGGCCGACCTTCCTAAACCGATTGACTCAGCCCGGTATTTTTTCGTGTCCCGCACTTTATGCCACACCTGCTGGTTCGACGACAGGGATGGATTGTAAAGAACCAGTTTCAATAATGTATGAACGTGTTTCATACATAATCCGGAATTATTGAATGATTTGTTTAAAACCGCACGCTTTTTCTTACATTTCCCATAAGAGGAAAGTCTTGTAATCATAAAAATAATTACCACTCGGGATTTTTGCAGATGTGCGTTCTTGGGTCTCTAGATTTCTAATAATATGGTTACTCATATTCGTCGGTTTGCTTAGCTTAAAAATTACTTACCAACAAATTTTGTTCAAAATCAAAGGTTATAATATACATAATATGGAATAATAACACTTTGGTAAAAATCCAAAATAAATAATTATTGATCAAAGTGCATAATTGTTTTTACACGTCCTGAAAGTTTCACAAAGATTAAAATTCTAAAGACTAGGCATAAACACTTAGGTATGAAATTCTACCGGATCTAATGGCGAGTTTCTCATTGCTACCATGTTTTTCTGTTATAAAAGGATTTTTTTTAAGGAACAACCTATATTATATTACTTTTACAAAACCTGCAAGATGTTTATAATACTTTTAGCGACAACTATCCAGAAACAGAAATCGAATACCTAAATCTACCATAAGTACAATTAAGAACAAATTTCTTGAAACTGGAATGGTAAAAGATGCTGTACGTTCTGCAGACCTAAAAGCACAACAGACGGTGATAAGGCTCTGAATATTTTAATCAGTTTAAAAGAGAATCCGCACCTTTCTAAAAGAATATTAGGAAGAGAAAATAACGTCTCACACATGCCCGTAGACCGATTTCTAAAAACCGAAAAGTTTCATTCATACGAAATAACTTTGGTGCAAGAACTCCCTGAGGATGATCACGATAAGTGCTTAGAGTTTTGTGAAATCATGATGGAATGTTGCAATACCAATTTAGTCAATCAAATTTTTTTTCTGACGAAGAAACTTTTATTTTCAATGGGAATAAGGAAAGAAAATCACATTGGGTGCATGAAAATTATTATCAGGTTGTGGTATAAAGGGGGTAAAAATAAACGGTACCTTTTTTTATGGAAGTCACCTTCACACGGAACCTTTTAAGGACCGAAATTGTCCTAGCTATTGCAGAACTATTCTCGAATAACAGTAAGTTCTTTATTTTACCTGCTGTGTTAAGTATTTAAACTTGATTTTTTTTTGGATAATGGTGCACCACCTCGGTGTTATTTACGATAGAGAACTCTCCTTCAAAATACAAGGGTTCTAACCACACTACAACACAACTTGTTACGTTCTGGGCGCGCGTTACGTTAACCAAGTTAGCATCATCAGCAGATGATATAAGCTAAAGTAACTTATCCTAACCGAGACCATTTATAGGTAAATGTGGTCACACTTGGTTGCGCCCGACTGCACCGTTGTCAAGTAAACAATAGAGGGGACTATAGGGAATAGGCCCTCTGTCTCTATTTAGTGCTTTCTTACCACATTTAACTATTTATATACTCTCAAATGCATCCAATAATCTATTATTAGATACATTTTTAAACAACTTAAGATTATTTATTCCTATTTGGTGATTGTTTTCTAAAGCATGTTGGGCAACGCTTGACTTTTCTGTTCTTCCGAATCTTAAATGTGCCATGTGTCCTTAAAAACTAATGTTTATGGAGCGTTTAGTTTGCCCAACATATTTTAGATCGCAGTCATTACAGCTAATTTCATAGATGCCATTCCTCTCCTTCAAGTCGACTTTGTCTTTAGGGTTTCCAAGGAGATTTTTCAAACTGTTCTCCGTTTTGTAGGCTACTCTAAAACCTACGTTTTTAAATACTTTTTCTAGACCTCTTGTATATCTGGGATCATATGGGATTACTATGAATTTATTGGAAGCCTCAGGTGTTTGAAGAGTAGTGGCATCTTTTAACATTTTCTTATGCTTCTGTCTATTTACTAATTTATGTACAAAATTATCATTATATCCATTACTTTTAGCTATATTTTTAATCCGATTCATTTCATTGTTAAAACGTTCTTTGCTTAATGGAAAATTGACTAATCTGTGAGTTAAGAAATGAAATGCTGCCATTTTGTGTTGACGGCAATGAGTCGATCAGTATTAGTAAATTTCCTATAAATATCAAATTCTAATTTATCGTTATTTCTAATAACTAACGTGTCGAGAAAAGGTAATTGCCCATTGTTCTCCTTTTCGTACGTAAAATTAATAGAAGCATATTTATTGTTTAATGTTTCTAAGAAAGTGTCCAAATTTTCTGTTTTAGTATCAAAAATTAGCAAATATATCGTCTACGTATCTATACCACACCCTTGGGAAATACTTGAGTTCTTTTTTGAACTGAGTTTCTAAGCTTACATCAAAAGATATTAAAATTTCACCTTCTTTTAAGTGAACATTCTTATTTTTATCTAAGAATTCTAACGAGTTGGTAACCATAAAGTTATCGTACGAGATATTTAATCTGCTGAATTCTTCTACTAACAATTTTGTAATATTGTACGTTGGTGATCCAACAGGTTTATGGATTTTGGGAAGGCAATACAGTTTAGATAACTGTGGGTTACTATGTGTTAGTTTAAATTTTAGTTTATCGGACACAAGGTTTTTATACTGTTTTAAGGTATTTTTTACTTCTGTTATCATTTTTGATAAAGGGTTCTTCTCAATTAAATCGTAGGGACCAGTTTGAATCAAATGGTCTACTTTTTCAAGATAATCTGTTTTGTCTAGTATAACAAACTTATTTCCTTTGTCAGCTTTTAAATAAAAACATTCTTTTTTCTTCAGTCCCTGGATAACTTCAGTATTTTTATGAGAAACATATTTTGACTTGTTGTTAACAACGTTTTTTGAGATTTGATTCCTGCAAGCCTCTCTAATGAATCTCTTAGTTGACTCTGGCATGTATTGAATAGAACTTTGGATATTCGCTATAATAGTTGGTACAATATTTTTTACTGGAGGCTCTGCAAAATTTAAAAGGGCGATTTCTCTATTATCAAAGAGCTGAGAAGAAAGGTTTTCTACAATGTTCTCGACTTGCGAAGAAATTTGTTTTTGTGGTTTCAACTTTTTCAGTTTGGTTTTAAGTGAGCACATTTTCTTTAAAAATTTTGGGATCAATAACTACGAACATTTTTCTTTGGAAATCTAACCATTGTTCAAATTCTAAATTACTAAGTTTATAAGTGAGTTTTTTAAATAAACCGTATGCTTCAATTTTAAGCATACTTCGTTTGCTATAGAGATGTTTAATTTCTAAATCTAGCCACTTTTGTTTGGCAAAAGATTCAACCTTCCCAGTAACGGGTGATTGTTTAGGGATCTTGACTGAAATGAATTTAGGGAAAACTGAAAAAACTTGCATGCTTTTAGAAAGCAAATATCTACTGCTATTAACCTAATCTTAGTACAGTACTTACAATAAAGGTTTTGTTCCATTGACCGTGAAGCCATGTTAAGTCCTAACACTGGAACCTGTGGTGGACAATACATCAAAATACAAGAGTTCTAACCACACTACACCACAACTTGTTACGTTCTGGACGCGCGTTTCGCTAACCAAGTTAGCATCATCAGCAGATGATATAAGCTAAAGTAACTTATCCTAACCAAGACTTTTTATAAGTAAATGTGGTCACACTTGGTTGCGCCCGTTGTTTTTGTTTGTTGTGTACTTGACAACGCACTGTGGGCCCAAATTCAAAACTAGGTTGCAAAAAGTCACTTCACAAAACCTAATTTTTAATATTACTACTTTTTTAAAAACATATAGAAATAGAAGAAATCATATTTTTTTACATAAGATTCCACAGGGTATTCTTTCAGAAACACGCAAAGTTACATAACAAAAATATTTACTGCAATCTATTAAATTTATTAAAAAAGCAGCGTCACTTGCGCATTTCTTTTTGGTCAAGCGGGCCATGGATAAATCAAAACAAACGTATATAACAGATAAAGGGTTAAGTGCTCTTTGAACCTTGTGTGTCAAATTAGCGTTTGCAATTAGTTTGTTGTGATTTTTTGGTGTCTGAAGTAATTTTGTATCGGTAAGTACCAATAAGAATTAGTTTTATGTTTGTGCGGGCTAAAAATACAAAAGGGCCAACGAGGGCCAACATAAAACAAGAATTTTTTGATAAATTAAAATATGTTCTTTTTAAATTCTATATTGAAAAAAATCGCAAAAAATCGCAAAATTTGCCCTGAGGGAAAATGTAAGGGACTTAAAAATTTCCGGTATGCAATAAAATTTATTCAATAATTTTTTAACTAAAAAAATTATTAAATTAGGACTTAAAATTTAATGGCGGTATCTTTTGCATTTGCATTTGCACCCCGCTTGGTATTATAAGGGTTAATTTAAAACAAAAATTAAAAAAACTTAGATTTTGTTAAAAAAAATATGGAGAGATCCCGCAGGGTAAAATGCGTTTTTATGCGTTATTATTATTTGAAACCCGTTAAATATGTATGTACAAAAATATTTTGCTTAGTCAAGTTTGTATAGGTGATTTAAAGCTAGGCTTTAAAGAGTTATTTCTCTTTTAGATAAAAATGTACAATTTATCAAAACAAACATTGTTTGAAATGTGGTTTAGTTGTCCCGGTGAAAATCGCAGGGAAGAAATCTATAAATTGGTTCTTAACCATCTTGGAATTGTAACTGATACTAATTCGTTGGAGACACGTGCTCTTTGGAAATCAATTATAAAAGATTTTAATAATAAAGTAAACGCAAGATGGATGAGAGCAGGAAAAAGGATGGATCGCTTTTTGGAGAAGTACGGCGATTGGTTGGACAATTCTCTATGCTTTGACGGCTTTGACGTTGTACCACCTCTTGTTAAAGAAAAGGCGGATAACCGATTGGGAAGACCAAGTAAATCTTTTGGGGAGGTTCTTCATAGGACAAAAAAACAAAAAATTCAACATCTTCTTGCTAGTAAGACTGAGGAAATAACTTTCGCTGCAGAAGTCGCTTTAAGGAGAGATGGAAAAAGAGACGCAGCTAGCATAGTTAAAGAAATATGTGTTGCATCTCCGGGTACCTCCACAAAAATAAAACAATTATCTAAAAGAGAAAAAAGTAGTGTTAAACAAAAGACCTACTTAAAAGAAGAAGCACTAGCACTTTTTATAGACTGTCGCCTAACCAAACAAAGTTACATAACTTTGCGAAAAAGTGCTCTTGAAGCAGGCCATGTTTTGTATCCATCCTACAAAGAAATTCAGAAGGCAAAAACAGAATGTGGCCCCTCTAATGAATCAATTTTTGTAGATGAAATAAAAGCGTCGATTAACCTACAGTGCATACTTAATCATACGGTGCAACGTTTATTACAAGTACAAGAATTAGTACTTAAACAATATGCTTCGTCAATGCATTTAGAAACTTTTGATTGTATTTTAACAAGTAAGTATGGGTGTGATGGAAGTTCTGGGCACAGCAGGTACAAACAAAAGTTTCAAAGCCCAGAAGCTGATGACGAATATTTATTTGTATTTTCCTTGGTGCCAATTAGGCTTCAGCCTATAGACAATAATAAAATTTATTTATGGCAAAATGATCGCCCGTCTTCTACAAAACTTTGTCGGCCAATTAAATTTATAATTTCTAAGGAAACAACTGAAATGGTTAAACAAGAATACGATGAGTTAGAAAAACAAAGATTAAAATTACTCCCAACCACTTTTTTTATTGAAAATATTCAGATAAATATTCATCATCAGCTTCATCTAACAATGGTAGACGGAAAACTGTGTAACATACTGACAGACACTAAATCTTCGCAGACGTGTTATATCTGTGGTGCAGCGCCAAAATTAATGAATAATAAACTGGATCTCAAGCATGCAAAAAAGGAAAATTATGGGTTTGGTTTATCTACATTACATGCCCGAATAAGAGCATTCGAATGTTTGCTTCATATTGGCTACAAATTAAAAACGAAACAGTGACAAGTTAGAGGAAAAAAACAAGAAGAAATAAAAATAAGAAAATTAGAAATACAAAAACGATTTAAGAGCGAAATGGGATTAGATGTAGATAAACCAAAACCAGGATTTGGGTCCAGCAATGACGGCAACACTGCTAGAGCTTTTTTTAGTAATCCTGAAAAAATTTCAGAGATAACGGGGGTTAATGAAATATTAATAGAAAAGTTTGCTGTAATATTAGACGCTGTTTGTTCCAGATACCACATAAACCTCACAGAATTTGAAAAGTACTGCCAACAAACTGCAGATGTATACATAGGTCTTTATTCGTGGTACTATATGCCCGTTACAGTTCGCAAACTGCTATTTCATTCAACAGAAATTATAAAAAATTGCATCGTACCAATAGGGCAACTCTCTGAGGAGGCCCAGGAAGCACGACACAAAGAGTGTCGGCGATATCGCGAACACAACACCCAAAAAAATCGCGCATTGCCACGAATAAAGACTTATTGCGAATGCTTTTAGTGTCGTCAGATCCTGTTGCATCCAGTTACCGTCAAAAATATGTTAAACCAAATAAATCATTATCTTATAAAGTCTTGGCTTTACTAAAATGCCCAGAACTTCCTTCAAAAGTTAGTGAGAATATTGAGTCAGAAACTGAGAGTGAGTGATCTGCCAGCGATTAATTTATTAGGTTAATGTTTAAAAAAGTTTATACAATTACATATATATATATATATATATATATATATATATATATATATATATATATATATATATATATATATATATATATATATATATATTTGAATTCAGAAGAGATGACGATTTTATCACAGTAATGACACCAGTTAATTCTATAAATATGCGCTGGGTTCCACTGTTTGGTTGACCTAATCGGTATCTATCCTATTGGGTATTGGACATTATGTTTACTTTACACTAAATTAAAAATAAAAACATAAGTCAGTGATGCAAATTTCATAAAGTTTTGTATAGTAGTTTAGATTTTTAGATAGAGTAGTCGGCTAGACATCCTATTTTTATAATTTTATTTTACTCCTGCTGTGTTACGAATAAAATAAAGGACATTTTGTTATTAATGATATGTATGTATAATTCACCATGCAACGTAATAAAAGAAAAATTAATAATTTTGCCTTCTTAAGACTTTAATTTAATATGTAAAGTATTGTAAAGGCACTTTTTAAATAATATATTAAGAGAATATACTATTTTTCCCAATAAAAACAATAAATATTAAAAAAGTTTAGTAAATTAAACTTACAAATTATTTAAACTTTATTGCAACCTAGTTTTGAATTTGGGCCCACAGTGCAACGGTGCAGTAGGGCACAATCAAGTGTGACCACATTTACCTATAAATAGTCTGGGTTAGGATAAGTTACTTTAGTTTATATCATTAGCGAAACGCGCGTCCATAGTATGTGTCAATGTAAAAGCTACTTATTGAATTTATTTTAAATTACGCCCTGGTAGGAACCCAATATGATGGAACAAAATGGAGCCTAATAAAAACGTTTGAAAAGATAGCACACGTAACACATAATAAAATATACTGTAACTATGTACTGAACTAAATTGGGTCAGATTTCACTATTTTTAACAAATGAAAAAAAAATCATAATGGGGTAAAGAAAATTTACCAATTTTTGTGAACTTATATTCATATTTTTTTAGTGTTTTTTAGAGTACCTTCCTGTACTCTAATTGGCTTAAGTAAGTCTTAGTTATGTTGCATGTTGTACAGTGTATGTAAATAAATAAAGCATTTGGTAACTATGTATCAAGTCTCGTATCAAGGAAATTATCTTTATTAAAACAAAGTCATTTCGCTTCCTGTTGTGTTGCAATATGTAAATTGATTGAGGATGTCAGCGAAATTGAAGCCAAAGGAAACGTTGTTGAAGTAAAATTCGTACTGTCGGTGAAATATTTGACGATGTGGATGTTTCTAAACCGTAGCTGGAAGTTGATAGAATAGCGTTTAAACTTACTTGTGGATTTCCACTCTCCTAAACGTTTGCTATTGATAATCCTTTCACCAGTATTGGCCAGTAAAGTATCAGACGATCGCCTGAAGCTGCGGACTGTGTATAACTCGGGATTTTTGAGCCCTATGTATGCTGCAATGTTGGAGGGAATGGTAATAATTCCAATACATTGGGTATTGCATTTTCCATTTTTGTAATTAAAAAAAAAATCGGCGTTGTAGAGTTTGTTTTGGGCGTAAGATGTGTCGTCTGATGAGTCCAAGGTATTAATGTTAATTAGAGTTTAGATGGCCATGACTTAAACATCAATGAGGTTCAAAGTTGGCTTTTGAACATCCAAGTATACTGTGCCCGTCAACAACTAAACTACCTGTCTTAACTATTGAAATACATTGCAGGTCCATCATCGTCACTTATTATTATTATTATTATTATATATACAAGGTTTTTTAAAACAACTGCATATTTTGAAATTAACTTTTTGCCTTTTTTCAGTCTATACACAGTAAATATTTGAAACGTTTCTAAATAAAATAATTCATGTTTAAAGAAAATTGATCAATACATTTCTGTTTCCTTATTAAAGTTTATATTTTACTGTAAACATACAAGACATATTTTGGAGTGGAGTTTTCGAATGTGTGCTAAAAATGGTGAATTGTGCACATTTGTAGGAAAAACTTTTTTTTGGTGGCTTTGAATATATACATTTAGTAGTTGTAAATTAAGGAAACACCTTATAAAAAAATTAACTATTCACTAAATGCAGTGTACTTAGAAATTAAATTGTAAAGGGAAACTCGATAATTGTCTCTTTTATTCTTATCTGAAAAACTATAAAATTAACTTAAATAAAAGCTCGTACACACAGAGCTTTAATTTTTTAATGGTATACACTATTAAATTTTTAGAATGTCGCACACAAATTGCCGCATTGCAGAACTGGCGCGAATACGCAAAATTACTTTAATAAATGTGGCATTTAGTATGGATCATTCAAATAAATTAAATAATGGTTTTATTTGTTTTAATTGGGGTGACTGTTTAAAAATAAAGAGCGAAAAGACGAAAATATTTTTTTATTATAATAATATTGTTACAAAAAATATTAATAACAAAATAACATCTACAATTTGTAAAACTAACAGTATAAATAATCTGAGGTTTATAAAATAGGAATCTTTAAATAAACATTTGACTGTCGGTCGTATGCGAATAAGAAAAGCAACTCTGAGAGCCAATATTTAAATTTTTTTATTTTCATAGATGGACAGTTTCTCCTTTTTTTATCACAAAACACAACACACAACCAAGTCCCAAAATGCGCGCTTGGCCGTTTCGTGGGCTACTCCTAAAGCTGGTTTAGGTCCCACGAATCTAGTCTGCTTCTTTCTTTGCAGTCCGCAGACTCATTTCCCTCCAAACCTGCATGTCCTGGTATCCAGATAAGAGCGATTTTATTGTCGCTGCTCAGGCCAACAAGTGCCTTTTGGCAGTTCCAAACTGTTTTGGATGACGTACAATGACTCGCTTCAAGTGCTTTAAGGGACTATCCGGGAATATTTTTATAGTTTTATGTGTTATTTGTTGATCCTCCAACATTTTAGCACATAACTCGATAGCAAAGACTTCTGCTTGAAATATTGAGGTGTTATTGCCCAGAGCAACCTTGGGCCTTACCCCATGGATTCCAGCTTCTACATCTTTATTGGTTTTGGAGCCGTCTATGAATAGGCACAGGAGATCAGATCTACTGAAAGGAGAACCTTTCAGTAGATCAGATTTATTCTGATTCCACTCTCGTCTCCCTGGGAAGATCACGGAGTAGGGTTGCTGTGGACTAACAATTTTTGGTAGCATTCCTAACATGTAATGGTTCTTTACAACTTTCAGCATGTTGAATGATTCCATGTGACTCGTGCTATCTACCATGCTACTGGTGACATGGTGGAGTCTGTATGTTGTCCTCATTGCTCCCCCTTCCACAAATAGGTGGAGTGGTGGAAGTTTCAAAAGGAGTTTCATGGCCGCTGTCGGAGTGGAGCGAATCGCTCCTGTGAACATGACTTACTTTGCACTCTAGTTAGGATATTTCGTTAGAACCTTGTCGGGACGGGTTTCTTTAAGCTCCAATTTGGAATGTATTCCCATCACCATGTCTAAACATTTTTTCGGCTATAGTTTTTTATTATTTATTCAGTTTTCGACGTACCCCTCGTAGGGCTGTCGATTTATATCCTCCATGCCCTTTTAAAACATTCACAAATGCCCAACGTCAGCTAATCAAGAGGCAGATGTTCGTCGAAAACAAGGTCCAGTATAGAATGACGGATTTGATAGATTTAAGAATGCTGCTACTTTCTGGGGTAGTTTTCCAAACGTATTTTTACTAGTTAGATGCGTAGTACATTGATTGCTTTGGTAACGAACGAAAATCTGCAAATGAGGAGTCTCAGCTTTTCTCATTGGTACCTAAATTTTAAACAACCAAATCTCCTTAAATTTTCTTTTAGGTATGTTTAATATTAATCATAACTGAGTGATCCAAATCAGATACATCTTCCACCGTCAACTCAACTAACTCCTTACTTCTATAGGCACCTGCTATACCAAAAATATGGGCGACCTACATCATTAAAAACTGGTTGTTTGGGACATCCATTAAAAATTCAACCTGGTCACCAATCAGAATATTGCCTATTTTGGACTTATAAAATTTCATTTATTCTCTTCAGCAGTGCAATTAGTTTGTGAAATTTGTTAATGTAAGCAATGTCTTCAGCATCTTCGTTGAAAATGTCCACGTTTCGCTCACGCACCATCTTACAAATGTCTGATTTGCCCTTCATATATTTTCCTTGATTTAGAAAGATCTTCTAGCGCCCCTTTTTAAATCATAAGTTTCCATTACGATTTGTAACCATGAAGTTAATAACACTGACAACTTGATTATTTATGTTGTAACTACGTGACTTCATTATTTCAAAGCACACTAATCAAATTTGTATTTGTTTCCTGCAATAGTTTGTCACATTATGAGGTGTTTTAAATTTGCACCTATACATTAAGTCCTAACACTGGAACCTGTGGTGAAAGATGGATCAAAATACAAGAATTCTAACCACACTACACTATAACTTGTTACGTTCTCGACGCGCGTATTGCTAACCAAGTTAGCATCATCAGCAGATGATATAAACTAAAGTAACTTATCCTAACCGAGACTATTTATAGGTAAATGTGGTTGCACCCGACTGCACCGTTGTCAAGTAAGCAATAGAGAGGACTATAGGAAATAAGCCCTCTGTCTTTATTTAGTGCTTTCTAAACCTGGGAAGTTCATTGTTTCAGCTGTTGGATCACCAACGTACAATATTTTAAAATGGTTAGTAGAAGAATTCAGCAAAATAAATATCTCGTACGATAACTTTGAGGTTACTAACTCGTTCGAATTCTTAGATAAAATTAAGAATGTTCACTTAAATGAAGGTGAAATTTTTATATCTTTTGATGTAAGCTCATGGTTTCCTAATGTACCCATACAACTAGCTTTAGAGTACCTAAAGAAACTACTGGAATTCAATAATTTGAAGAAAGAAATTATTAATGAATATTTGCTTCTTACAAGATTATGCATGAATTAAATTTTTTTTCAGAACAGCAAATATTACAAACAACTTGAGGGAACTGCGATCGACAATTGCTTATCTCCGTTCCTTGCAAATTTGTTTATGGGTAGATTAGAAACCCAATTCAAAAAAGAACTCAAGCATTTCCCAAGGGTGTGACATAGATACGTGGTCGATATATTTGCTATTTTTGATACTAAAACAGAAAATTTAGACACTTTTTTAGAAACATTAAACAATAAATATCCTTCCGTTAAGTTTACGTTCGAAAAGGAGAAGAATTGGCAATTACCTTTTATCAACACGCTAGTTATTAGAAATAACGATAAATTAGAATTTGACATGAATAGAAAATTTACTAATACTCATAGGTATATAACATCCGACTCATTTCATTGCCGTCAACACAAAATGGCAGCATTTCATTTCCTAACTCACAGGTTAGTCAATTTTCCATTAAGTAAGGAACGTTTTAACGGTGAATTGAATCGGATTAAAAATATAGCTAAAAGTAATGGATATAATGATAATTTTGTACATAAATTAGTAAATGGACATAAATATAAAAAAAGTTAAAAGATGCCACTACTCTTCAAGCACCTGAGGCTCCCAATAAGTTCATAGTAATCCCATATGATCCCAGATATACGAGAGGTCTACAAAAAGTATTTAAAAACGTAGGTTTTAGAGTAGCCTACAAAACGGAGGACAGTTTGAAAAATCTCCTTGGAAACCCTAAGGACAAAGTCGACTTGAAGGAGAGGAGAGGCATCTATGACGTTGGGCAAACTAAACGCTCTATCAACATTCGTTTTAAAGAACACATGGCACATTTAGGATACGGAAGAACAGAAAGATCAAGCGTTGCCCAACATGCTTTGGAAAACAATCACCAAATAAGAATAAATAATCTTAAGTTAATTAAAAACGTATCTAATAATAGATTATTGGATGCATTTGAGAGTACAGAAATAGTTAAACGTGGTAAGAATGCACTAAATAAAGACAGAGGGCCTATTTTCTATAGTCCCCTCTATTGTTTACTTGACAACGGTGCAGTCGAGTGCAACCAAGTGTGACCACATTTACTTATAAAAAGTCTTGGTTAGGATAAGTTACTTTAGTGCTGATGATGCTAACTTGGTTAGCGAAACGCGCGTCCAGAACGTAACTAGTTGTGGTGTAGTGTGGTTAGAACTCTTGTATTTTGACCTATACATTACATTATTTAGTAATATCGTTCCGCAAAGTGCAAAAAATAATGTATATATCGCTAGACTAAAGTGCTCTTAATCCCGCGAATGAAAATGCCTAGGAACACCTTTCTCTCCGCACTACGTACGTATCGAGAAGATTCGCAACTGATGATCTGTGACTATGTAATGTAAAAGGCGTAGTGTTGTGCTTAATATAAATAGGGCGTCGGTAGCCAGAGAGACAAGGACAAGTTTAGCCTTACAAAAGTGTCTAGGTCACATTCTCAGTGTCCTATGTCCAAAATTACCCTCACAGATCTTCGCTGCCGTTTGAAAATTATGTTTACACGAGATAAGGGGCCCCAATTTTCGATAGCGTCGGGCATGTTAGAAACAAAATATTCATGATATCCTGCCATCATTGTGGTGTGTGAGAGGTACATATCAGAAAAATTATGCAACACAGCTTTTTCTCAGATGAAAAACGTGACTTTTTCAGGTCAAACCAACACACTGTGGTTCCGCCGGCGGTCATGGAGACACAAATGTCATAATTTTATTTTGACGTCAAAATCTCCAAAACATCTTACAAATGTTTGAATTTTATTAATCTAGTAGGCTCTTGTTTTTTGCACAATTGTTTAGTTTTTGCTGGTCAAAGTGTAAACTTGGAACTTAATTATGTCATTGCTAAATTAAGTAGGAGATTAATTTGTTTTGTGTTCGTTTTAATCTAAATTTACTTTTTCTCCAGGAAAGAGTAATGAAATAAAGTGGTGTCACAATGGATGTGGAAGTCGTAGGTATGTATTTTTCATTTATTTTATTAAATCAAAAGAATTATATTTTGTTTATAGATTTTTTTATAAGTTTGCCTCCCTATCTCCAATTATTCTCTTTTTTATTCTAAACTTTAAATATATTTAGACTTCCAACTAGTTTTCCCCACGTTTCCCCGCAAATTATGTATTTTAATAGAAAACGTTGAATTTATATTTCATGATTTAGGAAGAGTGAATGCCGCAAAATGTCGCCTTACTAACAAAAAACTCTAGCTAGCCTCTCATCTCTACCTAATTCAAATATTTATATTTTTCATAAGTTCATGTGCACTAAAATAAAACTAGATATTTTTTTTGACCTATGGCTCGGTTATGGGAATAACCGTCCAGCGCTGAGGATGACAGACCAAATCCAGACGTGCTGGCACGCATTAGGAAAAAAATAGAATAAATTGGGGATGAGAAAATAAGTAATTAATTGTATTTTTCTTGTAGAGATATACATAGGTAAGAGTACATTATTTGGGCTAGGGTAAAAGTGTATTATATTTTTCTTTTTGTCATCTTTTATGTTAAAATGTGTTAGGGATGCTTGGGGGTGATTTTTATAGTCGCAACCACTTCTAATATTACATATTGCAAACCATTTGAAGTATGTATTTTTGTGATTTATTTTAGTAGTCGGGTGTGACTTTTAGTTTCTTACGACAGTCTAGTCGTGTTGCATATCATTAGATAGGGGACTAATAGACAAATCGAATGCAAATGTTTTTTTGTTGCTTTCAAGCACCCTTAATTTTATAAATGTCCAAAAACCACAAAATATGATGTATATGTATTTTTATGGTTTATTTTGTTAAGATAAAGTACCGCAACTCAACCTACACAATGTTTGCAAATCGTAACCGCTTGATAATAATATATAGTAAGGGATTAATGGGAACTTTGTAGATAACTAGTAGACATCAAAGTAATTGAGTATAAGTGACAGTTGCGTATTTAAAGAAGCCAAAACTATAAAAGCGTATGGGAGCAGTCGTAGACACTTGATGTTAAGTAATTTTCTCTGTAAAGAAATGCAGCCAACCTGAAAGTAAAAGTCCAATAGAACGCCATTGTTTATTTTCATCTAACCTATAAATATTTAGCTATAATATTTGTTCTTGTGAGTATAAAGACTAAAAATGCGTACAAATTAAACATTACGTTACAAAGAGAATCACTCTTTATAATAAGATATTTAACGATAATTGCTATTTAAACCAAAGTCCAAAATTACATTTTTGAGATTTAAATTGGCCAATATATTCGACCAAATTTTACTACTATCATCAGCATATTCACCAGAGAAGTTACCAGCGTTTGAATTTTAGGTCTCTAACATAGCCAGAAAACTAAGTGAAACGCACGTATCCTACCTCAAATCCCAATAACGCATTCTATACGCTCTACACCATATTCCCAATTTGAGTGTTACATGCATACATACAGTGTGTCCCAGATTCGCTTCTCTATACAGGTATCTCGGCTCCTATTATACCTACAGCAAAGGTTAAATGGGGAAAGTTTTAGAGGAAACTTATTGCATTCGATATCCGGCTTCAGATTTACGATCGATCAATTGTTTTTGGAGATATCGGGGAAAAAACGAAAATGGCGGATTTCTTTTCTGACCAGTATATCCAGAACGGTAAATTTGACAGCTGCCAAAATGTGACATTATTCGGACACATTTTTAAGACAAATAAGATGGCGTATACGACACGTCTTCATTGTTTTTTGTTAACCCGCAACCCGCCTCAACTTTCATTTTTCTTTTGGCCGCCATATTGGATTTTTCGATTTTTGGAAAGAGCCTAAAATTTCCAGTCTAGTGATATCTCACAAGTGCATTTAAGATTTTTAGTATCATCCAAATATTACACTTCGTAAAGTTAGGTTTCAGTTTTTTCTAAGGAGGCCATGATTTAAAATAATGTTAGCTCTCAATGCTTTTCTAAGGGGGCCATGATTTATCTGTAACAAAATTGGATTTTGACTTTAACGTTAAGTTAAATAGTTGAAAGTATCAAAGCTGTGTTTTAACAAGTAGTACAGGGTTGCCAGGTTTTAAATTTTGTAATACGGGACGCAAGAACCGATTCTGCGCCTTCGCCATTACGCAAAAATAAATAATTGTACATTTTTTTATAATTAAAGAGTTGCAGTTTTTTGTGAATCTGAAGTGTGTGATGATGTTTTTTAAACGGACAAAATCTAATAATGTGTATTAGAAACGAACTCAACAGAGGAGTTATATAATAATTAAAATACGGGTCTTGCTTTCAGCGATAAAAATACGACTAGTTATAGTTTTGATATTTTCTTATATAAGAAAGATTAAAGAAACAAATAACAAAGATTTCAGATATATATATTATAAACTTTATTACAAAAGTTGCAATGTAGAAATCGAAAAGTTGAAAAAGTACATTAAATATCTGTGTATTGAATAAACAAACCGTCTACAGGAAATCCTAGGTAAATTTTTATTTATCCCATCATAATATTATCCTTATTCATTTTAAAGAAAATTTCTGTTAATTTTTTTGTCCTACAAGATGGAATAACATCGAAAATATGAATAATTTTAATGTACCAAATTAGAGATAATAAAAAAAAAGTGAAATAAAATTGCTATATTGATTCACTAGTTTAGACTCTATCAAATATAAAGATATACAAGTGAGTGATAATTTGACATTTGTTGATGCTTTAATTATATTGTCGAATGAGGACCTTCAAAGATGTTTAATATAATTTTACTCTAAAATAAATAGGGGAAATAAAATATGGGTGCTTGCATTAAAATTTATATTGTATTACCCATGAATAGTTTGGGGATGCAGTGCCATAAAGTATATGACAAACCAACCAAACAAGAACAAAATAAAGCCGAAAGCAGTGTTTATTTCTTAGTAAATGTATATTTGGTATTTGATTTTGCTGCGCTAAGAAGTTCTACATCGTATTTTATATGTTCGAAAAATTCTAGGCAGGTCATTTTAAAATTTACTGATACTTGCAATTCGGCTTTAATTAAATCTGTAGAACATCGGTTTCTAGAATCACTCCATTTTATAATCATTTTAGAAAATATTCTTTCAAGGTATGCATTAGATGGAGGGATGCTTAATATATATGAGACGACCTGCAATAATGATTTCAAGTTATTATTTTTGACAGATTTAAATATGTTTTGCCATTTTTCAATCGTACTTATTTCTAATTTGCATATATCATCTAAAATATTTTTTATAGCACAATAATCATCGAATAGCAAATCAAGATTTATCTCTTTTAATTCCAGATTTTGTACAATTTGATATATGTCATTAAAACTGAAAGGTGTCTTTAAAGAAATAGTCTCAATAATAAAAAGAAAATTATTTTCAGAGAACTCAAATTTTTTACTTAAATATTTTAACGATTGTTCAACAAAATTTACTAAATCTTTAACAACAGTAGTTTGATCATTTTGATTCATTTTTTTTAAATTTTGATTTACCTGAAATCCAAAAAATTTTTCCTTAAGTCGACATTCCAAATTTGTCTTTAATTGCAGCATCACTTGATATAATTCTGTACTTGTGGTGGATTCATTTTGCAAGATTAACGAAACTTTTTCAAATACCAAATACACGTTTGCACAGAAATGTAAATACATTGAGGGTTTTTTATATAAATGATGTTCGACATCGTTTTCATCGTCAGCCTCATCAATTTCAAGTAGTTTCCTAATAGCAACTGGACACTCGTCACCCAAGGATATAAAGTACGACAAAATCGCTGGATAAAACTTGAGAATTCGCTGAATTGCCGGCCCCAGTGATAGCCACCTAGTGTGGACATGTTTAATAAGTTCCTGCCACTCTAGTTCAGCAAATTCTACGAAATCTTTTAAACTTTCTCTTCTTAAAGCACTTGAACTAAAGTGATTATATACCTTAAGAATAATGCCTTCAACATCGATATTAAGTTTTTGAAAAGCATGTTTAAAAGTGTTATTTACAACATGCGCCAAACAGCCATTTTTTAATATTCTTGAAGATTTTTCTTGTAAAATGGTGTAACATGAATGATTCTTACCAAAATTAGCGTTTGTATTATCAGCGGTAAACGCAGACACATTTGAAATATCTAAACCATACTTTTTTAAAGTTTTTAAAATACAAGTGGCTATTGTTTCGGTAGTCTCTGAAGGTTCTTCAAAAAGTCAAGGAGCTTTGATTGAACACCTTTTTCGGGAGAAAAATATTGGATGCATATGGGATACATTTTTCGGTTTCCTTTATTGGATGTGTCAGTAGCTACTGAAAAATAGGTGCTGCCGTTTTCAGTAACTAAATCAGCCAGGACGTCTTTAAGGGATTTTGGACATAAAACATTTTTTACTATATATTCTGATTTAGTTCGTCCGCAAGCAATTTTTTTTGCAATAACGGAATCTTTTAAAATTTTTGGTAGAATTTTTAGGCCACAGTCTAAAGAGTTATATGAAAGATTATGCCGAACACAGTGGAAAATTTGAGTTAATTCAGCTACGGTGACATTGTGAGTCTCTTGAACATTCTGAGGGTTGACAAAAAATGTATTTAAACTTTGCGACGATTTTTCGGCACTTTCACGACTTCTATGTTCTTTTGTTTTGCTGTGCTGTTTAACGTCACATATACCGCCGTGAGAAATCGAAAACTCTTTTTTGCATGATGTGCAACGGGCAAAAAAATTAGATGCACCTTTTGAAACCCAGGAAAATTCATGCTCCCAAATTTTTCTATATGTACATAATCTTTTTTTTGTAGGTGGGGGTGTTTGATTGCGGTCTTGATCAGAATTTTCGGAATCGCTTTCTTTTGATGTTGAAGAAGTACTAGCTATTGGAGAAAAATATTTCTTCAAGCTCATGATGACGCCTTCAGTGCCTTCAGTTTGAGTCTTAGTCTGTAAAAAAAAACAAATTTGAGGGACAAAAAATCTCTCAAAAAATAACTTTCTAATACGCCGCAACTCAAGTACACTGCGCGACTACGCCCCTGGCCCCTGGTCTAATTTTAATACCGAAAAATCGACAAAGTTCATTCACTTAAAGTTATTTGTCTTTTGTTATTTAAAAATATCAATTTTCTTTAATTCACTATAAGTATTGTTTTGGTAAATACACTTTTCTAATTTCATTTAAATTTTATTTTTATTAAACGGTGTTTATTAAAAATTTACAACTTACCTTGTTGATTTCAATTAAATCTAAAATCACAGTCTTACATTTAAAACACTAGATTGATTAAATATTCGTTTAACACTTTTCAAATATAAATTAAATACGCCGACGCGTGTTTTGTATTTCACATAGCATAATACGGGTTTATGTCAAATAATAAGTATTCACAGATCTAGCATCTAGCGCCATCTCATGGCTGATAACAAAACATCCGATAGAGCCGAATTTGAATATCGAAACATCATTTATATCGATTCGAAATATTGTAATAATGTACTAATAATTTTTTTTTTATTTTATGAATATTTTTTTTTGGATGTTTCTCGTCATATCTTATAAAATACGGGACCAAAGCACTATTGAACGGGACGCGGGACATTTCAGTTAAATACGGGACGCCTGGCAACCCTGAAGTAGTAGGTACGCTTTTATCCCAGTAAAATCATAAATCTGACACATAAATTGTCAAAACCTATAGAAAATAGCCGGCATTCCGTATTCAAATAAAGAAAAGAAAAGATTGACATGTTAGCTCTGCACTTTCAATCATACAGACACGCCGACGTTACCTCAGCAAGGTATTTGGAGATGTACCCCGAACGACGGCAGCCTCATAAAACCCAATTCAGGAAAATCGTAGTTAATTTAATTAACCATGGTGCCTTCGAACAACCTAGAAGCGGATACAATAATAACAATGAAAATCGAGACCGAAACACTTTACAAGCTATCAACCCTAGTGCATCGGTAAGAACTGTAGAACAGGAAACTAATGTGCCAAAATCAACAGTACAGAGAGTTTTAAAAAAGAATAAGTACCATCCATACAAACCCATAATAGTACAAGGACTTAAGGAAACTGATTTTCCAAGACGACTACAGTTCTGTGAGTGGTATACTAGGAGATGTAATGAAAATGATTTTGTAAATCATGTCTTGTGGTCCGATGAGAGCAGGTTCACGAATTGTGGAGTCTTTAATAGGCACAACCGTCATCATTGGGCTGTGCAAAATCCTCACGAAGTGGCAGAGAGACGTCTACAGGTCAGATTTAGAAGTAACGTTAGGTGTGGGATCATTGGTAAGTTAATCTAACCAATCTTTTTAAATAGGCACCAAATGATGGTCAAATAATAATCTTTTTTTTTTTCGTTTAGTTCTTTAATGATACTAAGCGAGTATAATCTAATAAAAAAAAACAAAACGTTCTACTCTAGTCAGTCAATTTACTTTTTTTGATATTGTATTACATTTTTATTCAATCATTTTGTATTGTAGTTTCGAAGAACTAAAAAATAGAATTGGGTTCTATAAATTTATTAACACTTTATCTAAATTTTCTGCAGATTTAGCTAATTCTCTAAAATTATTTTGATTGTCTGAATTTAATGATTTATTATTACCCGGGAAGCCTAGTTCTTGCGTTATGAAAACAATACCATATTAATCAAATGTCGAATTATTTTTCGATTTTCATTATGATTTATAGAAAGGCGTTCAGCTGTATTTCCGAATAATTTAAATTTTAAAGCTCAAGTGGTTTGTTCTTTTGATATTTTATGTTTTATTAAGGCACGGTGTACTTCTTTAAGATTATTATATCACTGAAATAAATTGATTTAGTATTTCTGAAATTAATATGCAATACCAACAAAATAATTTATTACGGCTATTACTTCCCGCTAACCAAATATGTTTTTCTTTTTCATAATAGAGCTGAATAGGTTTCAACTGTATACAAGCTCATTCATTACGGGATGTTTTGATAATTATTTTTGGGAACAAAATATCTACTTTTTAATAAAAATAATGTTCCCTTTATAATTTATAGTTTGTAGTACCACCCGGCCGACCCTACCGCCCTTGACTGTTGGGCACCTATTTATAAATTATTAATCATTTCAGGAAATCGACTTATTGGACCATTTCTGTTTGACTACAACCTAAACGGGCAGAGGTACCCAGAGCTTTTGCGAAACCAGGTTGTACCAGCCTTACGAGCTATTCTAACGGAAGATGAATTAAGAAGAACTTGGTTTCAATGGTGGTACCATTCAAGTCAGGAACTTCTTAAGAGAGCAGTTTGACGAAAGAATAATTTCTTTAAATGGTCCAATATCTTGGCCTTCTAGATCCCCTGACCTGTCGCCCTTGGATTTCTACCTCTGGGGTCACACGAAGAATGAAATCTATGAATTTGATCCCCATGTGACCATAGAAATCCTGAGACAGAGAGTTCTGGACACATTTAGAAATATTAACCGAAATACACTTACCAGGGTTGTACGAAAAACTGTCACCAATTGTCAAAAATGTCTCGAGGCAAATGGACGTCATTTTGCAGATTTGTAAATTAATGTTACCCACTTACAAAGTAGCTCATTTAGATTTTTTAAGTCGTTATTTATGTTCATGTTGTACTGAAAATTCAATGCGTTCAATACATTACTTAATTATTAATGTAATCTTGTGACAAATAAATCATGGCCTCCTTTAAAAACATTGACACCTAATTTACGAAGTGTGATATTTTGATGGCACTAAAATCTTTAATGCACTAGACTGGAAATTTTACGCTCTCTCCAAAAATCGAAAAATCCATTATGGCAGTCATAAGAAAAATGAAAGTTGAGGCGGGTTGCGGGTTAACAAAAATCAATGAAGACGTGTCGTATACGCCATCTTATTTGTGTTAAAAATGTGTCCGAATAATGTCACACTTTGACAGCTGTCAAATTTACCGTTCTGAATATACTGGTGAAAAACGAAATCCGCCATTTTCAGTTTTTCGCCGATATTTCCCAAACTTATTGATCGATCGTAAATCTGAAGCCCGATATCGAATGCGATAAATTTCTTCTAAAACTTTTCCCATTTAACCTTTGCTGTAGGTATAATAGGAGCCGAGATCTGTATTTTTAAAACGGATTAAATACAGACAGAAATAAGGAAGTGACGAATAGGGTAAATTATTGCTATTCGGTTACTTAAATGGGACTACACAATTCCACACTTTCTACGTAATAGTCACAGTGACAGTTACATCTTATTCACTAAATAGTTACCCTTAAATTGTTCCCCATTTTGGTAATGACTACGTAGTCTCAGCTTAAATAGAACGAGGCGAAACCAAGTTCCGGTTACTTCAACGAAAATACTTGTGATAACAATGGCGTATTCATGACTAAAAGTGCTACTTGGGATTCTTTGCCAAAATGTATTTTATTTTGTTGTTTTATTATTATATATAATTATTTTGGAATGCGGAGACAAAGAAGCGACATATGAATACGTGACAGGCGTCTGTTTGACGGCAGGGATTCTGAAGAACCAATTCACCAATATACAAATCGGGACATGCTTTATCGATTATGGGCTCTAGTTTAATCCTAAATCTCTTTGTCCCCCATTAAAAATGAACGTTTACATGTTCAACAATCATTATTGGGTAATTAGAATGAAAAAAACCTAATCAATCACGCAATTCATTTGAGACACCCTGTAAAATAGATATAATATATTTACGTATCACGGTGGTTTCCAAGCCCTTCAAAAGAAATGTTTATATTTGATAAAGGCGCGAGCTATCCTGAAAATTTCGCAATGCGCAAACAAAGAAGCGATATATCAATGCGTGGCAGGTGTCTGTTTGACGGCATGGATTCTAAAGAACCAATTTCATTAATATAAAAGTCGGGATATGCCTTATGGATTGAAGGCTTTAGTTTAATCCTAATATACGCCCCACAATTTTGGCATAAAATTTACCGGAATGAAAACACGAGATAATGATAAAATTTGAAGTTGGCTTTAGAAACAAAAAAATCTTCAATGGCCTTTTCTTATTTTATAACATTTTCAAATTTATGTATAATTATTTAGTTTATAGTAACAGTGAGGCAATTACTAAATTTGGCTAGTTATATAGTTACTGATTTTTACACAGTGTTCTAACACCATCCTGTCGAATAACTCTACGAGTTGGATTTTTCCAAATTTACATATCATACACTTTATAAAAGAAAGTTAATAAAATCTTTATTAATAGGGTGTTACTATTGAAAGTGACATAGTTTGAATCTATAATCAGTTTTAGTTCATAAGATACCGGCCTTCTTTATTAATGAAAATAACAATTTTTTCATTTACAATAAAATATTCTGTTTTTTTGGTTTCTTCCTTCAGTCCATTTCACTCACATGAATTATGATAAACATATTTACTCTCTTCTTTCTTGTAAATATCAATTTAAGACTTTGAGAACACTCGAACTATTAGAAAGTTTCAGTTGACATAACTTTTTGTTTTCATCTCTCCAAGCTGCCTTTCTTTATGTTTGCTTGGTATGGAATGTTAAACAGACATTTTGCTTATGGTTTTTCATTATTTTAAGCCCATTAGTAATCTGAAACAAAATTGAACATTATAACTTTGCAGTTAAATATAACCTTTAAAATATCAAGACTTTTATGTAAATTACATTTTACATACCTCAATATGTTTTATTCATAATTCATTGGATTACATTTTGTAAAGTATTTTCAACTTCTCTAAATTAAGACAAAAGAAATTTGTTTTTGCTTTGTTTATAAATATTCGGAATTTGCCTGCCTTTCTCTTCTGTCACTATGGTTTCATTAGTTTCTTATTTTTCGACATCCAGCCAGCTTTGACAGTGTCTGATTTTTTCATTTAAGTCATAATTTTGGTTCTGCTCGGGAGCAATTCGCCAGCTGTATTCGGGGACACCGAATGTTATCGGGTTCTTACTCCCTTCTACTAGTGGCGCCAGCAGTGAACTCCAATGTAATTATTATTTTATTTTATGGCATTAGGTTGGCATAAGTCTGAAGTGAGGAAGAATGATGGAGGGGAATGTCAAACTTCTTTGAATTTTCTGGAACTGATTTTCTCGTCCCTTTCTATTGGCTCTCCTTAGAGGTGCAACATGTGTCCGGCTTTATAAAAGTGCCTTAATGGACCAATTTTTTAAAGTACTGAGAGTATGCCATAAATAATTATTTTAAAGTGCAGTGCTGTTGAAAGTCTAAGGCCTATTTATGGACATCATCTGGCCATAAATTTTGGTCCCATTTTGTTTGGTTCCACATTTAATCAACCACGTGGTAAGTCGAC
The DNA here is from genome assembly GCA_030620095.1 of Kuschelorhynchus macadamiae. Lineage (NCBI taxonomy): Eukaryota > Metazoa > Arthropoda > Insecta > Coleoptera > Curculionidae > Kuschelorhynchus > Kuschelorhynchus macadamiae. The sequence continues at coordinate 633,417 of JAUTXW010000521.1, read as the reverse complement.
TTTCAAATTAGTTTCCTACTGTGAGCTAATTCGCAATTATCTTTTATAAACAGAATGGGGTCCTGAATTTTGTTCTTGGCTGTCGGTCCTCGAGAAGCCTTTCTAGATGTCTGGAAATTCCCTTTATTGGTGACCGTTGACGTCGAAGGAGCCCTCTAGATGACTAGAGGTAAGACAATGTTTTTAAATAGTTGTGTTGTAAATAACTTGTTTTTGCACATTCCATGTCGATTTTATTGTAAGACAAACAATTGTTTGTAGGGTTTCAGGTTAAGAATTCAAGTTTATGGTGTAATTTTTGGGGTACATAAACCAAGAGTTCTACAATGGTTTTGGAGTTCCTTCCTGTAAGAGTACAAGGAATTAATTCTTTATTTTTATATTTATGAATTTTATATAAGGTAGCAGAAAGGAAGTAAGTAACCTATTTTTTGTAAAGCAGCCTTGGCGAAACACTTTATATTTTTATAACTTTTCCTTGCGGCAGTGTAAGAGAAAATTCATGAATTTTTGATTCCCTGTGCGCTATTTAATTTAATTTTCATATATTCATATTTGCGACATGACATTTCGCCAGATGTTCATAGGTTGATGATATAATGGTAATAACGTTCTATCAAATTTCATATATTTGATATATTTTATATATTTTACATTTTCTTGATTTATTTTTTTATATCTTCATGTTAATTGAATTTTTGAATGTAAGCTTCACATGTCAAACATTATTTTATAAAACAACTTTTTAAAAAAAAAAAAAAGATCAAGGTGATCATTAAAATTTGACAGTCTGCACTTTATATAGTGTTTTATTGAAAAGCCCTCCAAATCTTTATTTTGTCTGCATTTAAATATCAATATAGATTTCTTCCTAATTGAGTCACAGTCAATTAGGTGGCGCCCATTTTAATTTCGAAAGGTGTACCCGAGAACCTGCAACCTACAGCTCTCCGAAAAGATGACTGGCTGCCGTTCGCACGTATTGGTAAGTTCCTAGGGACTTTACGCCATAATTTTCATAGTTGAATCCTTTGATGTTTTGCCCTAGCAACCTCTTTATAATACGTACTTTTGGTTTGTGTTTCTACATATTAAAACGAATTCTGGCGAATAATTACACTGGCCGACAAGATTTTTTCGGAAAGCCCTAATACGTACCATTTTTTAATAGCCTAATTAGAACCTTTTATATTCGCAGTAAACAATTTTATTGTGGGGCGGCTAAAATGGGTCCATTTTGCAACGAAAAAATTACTTAGACTGGGTTGTTTACAACATTAGATATAAAATAAACGTTAAACATCACTCTTCTGTTGAGTTTCGAATTGAGTGGTTCTCTGTGTATCGATAAGCAAGTGTATGTAAAGACGAGAATGTTGAGTCAAACGCGCCGAAGTTGCAAAATTTCTCCTGACAAATTTTGTTATATTTGTGGGGAATTTCTGGTGAAATCCATTTTCTGAAAATGTAAAAAAGCCTATTTTAAATATTTTGGTGTGTTAATTGGGGATCAAGATGTGGCTCCCCATGTGTGTTGTGTTAGTTGTAGTTATCATTGGTGCAGTGGATGAAGGGAAAGAGAAAAAGTATGCCTTTTGCAGTTTCAATGGTATGGCGAGAAGCCGCCAATCGTTCTGACGATTGTTATTTTTGCCTGACAAAGACTGAAAAAAGGGAAAGCGCAATATAGAATATCCAACTTTGCAATCTGCCATACGAGCTGTTCCTCATAATGCAAATTTGTCATTGTCGATTGCGCTTTTAAATTGGCAAGCTATTGATTTGGGAGATAATGGAGATAACGCATCATCAGGCACCTAAGAAGAACAGTGCACCGATCGATGATTTAGTACGTGATTTGGGGTTATCCAAGCAACAGTCAGAACTTCTGGGTTCCCGTCTTAAGGACTGGAACCTATTGGCCAAAGAAACAAAAATTACGAATTTCAAAACATAAAATGCTATGTTTTCTGAATTCTACAGTATGGAAAATTCGTTGTGTGCGTGTACTGATATAGACAGTTTAATCCTGGAACTTGATATTGAACATTCTCCCCGTAAGTGGCGCCTATTAACTTAGCTAAATATAGCTTAAAAGCTGTGTTATTGCATAATGGAAATGTAAAACCCTCTATTATACCAGTTGCCCATTCAGTTGCAATGAAAGAAAATTATGAAAATATGGGCACGATTTTGGATAAAATAAACTACAATAGGTATAAATGGCAGATATGTGTTATAGTGATTTTAGTGGGACTTTAGTGGGATTTACAAAATATTGCTGTTTTCTTCGTTTGTGAGACAGTCGTGCAATAAATCAGCGTCATGTAACAAAAATTTGGCCAGAAAGAAGCGAATTTCAACCGGGATCTCAAAATGTTAAATTTATACCTCTTGTTGATCCCAAAAACGTCCTTTTGCCTCCTCTTTGCACGAAATTGGGCTGATGAAATACTTTGTAAAAGCTTTGAATAAAGATGGTGATAGATTTAAATACCTAAGACAAGACTTTCCCCAGTTAAGTGATGCCAAATTAAAAGAAGGCATTTTTATTGGGCCACAAATCAGAAAATTGCTGGACGATGTCAATTTTACGGAAAAGCTTACTAGGCAGGAACTCAGAGCATGGAATTCGTTAGCTAATATAGTAAGAGGATTTTTAGGCAACATTATGGATGAAAATTATGAACAATCAGTTAATGAACTCTTAGATGCCTATAAAGCGCTTGGTGCCAAAATGTCATTAAAAATTCACTTCCTCCATTCCCATCTGTCATTTTTTCCTAAAAATTTGGGAGCTGTTAGTGACGAGCAGGGTGAAAGGTTTCACCAAGATATCAGAACAACGGAAATTCGGTACCAAGGACGATGGGATCCAGCCATGATGGGTGACTACTGTTGGTTTTTGAAGAGAGAAGATAGGATAAACGGAAAAAATAAAGTTTAATTAGTGTTTTAAGTTAATATTTTTCTCGTTTGCTTTTCCCAGATGTATGGTATTGAAGTTTATCCTTATATTATATTTAATTTTTCTCCAAAATGTAGAGTTAATTGAATAAGAAGATTTTTTTTACGATAATTTTTTTAACATGTTATTTGGCCTCCATTTCGTTTCGCTGTCTTGAATTCGTAACACAACTTTAGTCGCTTATCTCTATATTACACTTAATTCTTGCATAAAATTTGAAATTAATCTAAGTAGACTGATTTTTGGAATATTTCATTAGGCCGCCATTTTGTTTTGCTATCTTATATTTATACCAAAATTGTATCAGTTCATTCTTATTTAACACTTGACTTTTTTGCAAAATTTGAGGTAAATTGGATAATTAGTTTCTTTAGTAATAATTTTTTAGTGTTCCACTAGGCCGCCGTCTTGTTCCGGCATATTGGATTTTTAAAAAAATATCACCAGATCATCTCCATATGAGCCTTAATTTTTGTACAAAATTTGAAATTAATCTGATGAGTGGTTTTTAAGCTATGATACGAACTGACTGACAGACACACAAACCGACAGGAAGACCGACGGAATTGATAAAACATATTGTTTGGCATCGAGGGACGCTAAAACGCGAAGATATGTAAAACCTGACTATTTCAGATTACAAAAATTTTATTTGGACGCCATTTTGTTCCGCCATATTGAATTGGTACCACAGTTTTACTAGTTCATCTCTATATTACATTTAGTTATGGCACACAGTTTAAAATGAGCTCATTGAGTGGTTTTTTCAGGATGGAATTCTCTTTCTCTTCCGCCATCTTGGATTGGTAACGAAATTTTACCAGTTATTTTCTACATAATACTTGAATTTTGTGCAAAATTTGAGATAAATTGGATAAGCACTTTCTCAGTAATATTTTTTTGACATTTCACTAAGACGCCATTTTGTTTTGCCCTAATGAAATTTTACCAAAATGTTACCAGGTCATCCCCATACAACCCTTAATTTTTAACCAGAATTTGAAGTCAATCGGGTAAGTAGTTTTTTTAGCTATATCGCGAACAGACTGACAGTAAAAGTTATAAAAAAAAGGGTTCCCTCTAATTTGTCCCACAGTGAACAACTCTGGATATGCTTCGTAAATTTTAGGCTTTAGTTTAATCCTACTCTTTACCCTTCGTTAGTCTTAAACGTTTACAGGCTCTTTAAACACTGAGATGATTTAAGCTTCGTCGACTTGACAAGATAATATAATACTCCGCGGATTAGATGAGAAGGAGGCTCTCCTTTAACATGTCATTAATAATTCGATATCTGGAAGGCTCGAAATATTTATCTTGAAAACTAGCTTTCGGTTTTCCGATTTTAAACTTTATGTTTTTAAGATTTTCGAGGTCACAAGTCAATATTTTAACAATTAAAGGTATTAGTTTCATCTAATAGATGTCTTCTGTTGAGAGTAGTTACCTGTTATTCCTGAATTATTCAATCTACAAAAGTTTAGTAAAGAATCGGTAAATTCATTTACCCGGAACTTCCCTGGTTTTGAATTATTGTTTTTATTGGGGAGAGAGAAGTGTGTATCAAGTTAGTTCAGTACATAGTCACAGTATGTGTTACATATACTGTCTCTTCATTTTTATTGAGCGCCATTTTGTTCCATTATATTGGATTCCTACCAATATGTTTACCATTTGTTTTTTACCTAAGCCACACTTGACTTTTGAGCATAATTTAAAGAAAGTATATATCTTTTGTTTTCCAAAAAAAAACCAAGCCTACCTCATTGAAAGACCTTTTTACTGCGTTATCGATTTTTGTAATGAATAATGTCATTAAAATGTTTTTTATTTGCTTGTTTACTTAAATCATGTTGCTGCAAGGCATTTGAAAATATTTTATAAGGAATGAACTGTCTGATAGTTCGTTAACATTAATTATTTTTGTTACATATTAGATTAAAGTTATACATTTTCTTTTTTTTTTCTAATACACTTTAATTACTATATTAGTTCAGTACACTTTTTGATTAACTTCACTTATTTTGCTTGTATAACGGTAACAAAATAGAGTTTCAACGTCATCGAAATTATTCACCTCTCGCCTCTCAGCCGACTCCACATTGAAAAAGAAAGAAAGAAGAAAGAAATATATCTCATTTTTTTAGTGAGCGAACCTTCAATTTTGAGAGGGGTTTGGATTTTTGCGACATCGTGATGGAAATTAAGATTTCTTGAACCGGATGAGTCGTGCTATTCTTTAAGCAGAACTGTTTATCGCCTCATTGTCGATATTGGACTAGAAAAAATCCCCATTTGGCAAACTACACACAGCAATCACAAAACTGATTCTTTGGCTCGGCATTGTATGTCAATGGATAACTGGTTCTTTTTTGATGGAAGACAATCTGAATGGAGATAGTATTTAGAATTTCTAAGAAATCAAGTTTTCTCAGCTTTGACAGAAATATTTCCCCATGCTCGTAAGAATTTTTTGCTAAAGTAAACTAGAAATATAATCTTTGTTTTAGTAAATGACGAAGTGCGTAACAACAGAATATGACTTCAACAAGATGGTACACCTCCTCACTAAGCACGAAAAGTTCGGTAATATTTAGACCAAACGTTTTCGAGGAGATAAACAGGTAGAAGGGGTACAATTTGGTGGCCAGCTCGATCTCCTGATTTAACCTCTTTCGATTTTTTTTTGTGCAGACATCTAGAAATTTAATTTATAAAGCAGGAACATTTAATTTAGAAGACCTAAAACTGCGGATTCAAAATGTGTACAGAAGCATCGACGAAATCCACTCTCTACAAAAGGTTCTAAATATCTTTCCACAATATTTAGCTTAGCGTTAAAAACTACTTTAAATATTTAACATAATTATTTTCTGATTTTTCTGTTAAATTTTATTGTTTTCTTTAAAAATTTCGCAATGCGGAAGCAAATAAGCGATATGTGAATACGTGAGAGGTGTCTTTTTAACGGCAGATATTCAAAAGAATCAATTTCATTAATGTACAACTCGAAATATGCTTTATCGATTTAAGGCTCTAGTTTAATCCTAAATCTCTTTGTCCTCTATTAACCATGAACGTCTACACCGTCTGTAAACAATAAGACGATTCAAGCTTAATAATACTCCACGGATTAGATGAGGAGGCCATCCCTTAATAACAGAATAATAATGAGATATAGATACTTTCTACGTATTCAGGGTGTTACAAAGTCGATAGGATGGTATTGGCGTTTTAAAAATCTTAAAAGATACGAGGTTGGCCAAATTAAGACAAAGTTGCATAATTATCGCACTTATTTTAATGAGGTAATATTAGGTATTACCCCTCTAGTGCGGTAATGATATCTACTAATATCAAAATTAAACCAGAATTAAAGAAAATACGTTTATTTTTATGTAAAATACAGCATTACAAACTATTTATTGTAAATATTAATTACACAACTATTGCAGTTATTTAAATTAATAACAGATGTACTTGATCAACTTGACTTAACTTGCGATGAACTTGCATTAAATATGTTCAGTTTTTGGATACCACTTGATTCATTTCCCTAACTTCCTAGTATACTTTATATTTTCTTCCGGCGCCTCAATGTATTCTTCTGCAACTGTATTTGACCGCCATCTCCATGTCTCTTTACGGTCAAAATAGCCACTCCGCTGAAGGCTAAACGTAATGTAGAAGACCTTCTAAAGCAGTGGCCGGTATATTGTCTTGGATTGGATAATTTTTAAAAACAAAGCAATAGTCTTAGGCATACCTCCAAAAGTGTTTATTACTACTGGCTGTTTTGTACATTTACCGTTCTTATAGCACACAAAGAAACGGCCATGATGAACGTATTTAGGGCGTAACTTAATGTAATTTCGGACAATTTCCACCATGTCTAAACCTTTAATATCCGCTGATGTTATAAAAAACTCTCGAGCTATTTTTATCTTCGTGAATGGTATTACAAATCGAAAACATGCACCTTCATCTTTCACGTTTTCCAAGAGTAAGTTTGTCAGTTCTTCTCTTCTACATGCTCCTGCTAGTTTTGGTTAATGTCTTCGATTTTGTAGGATTATATACTTCCGACTTTCTTTTTTAAAACGCAATTAAATGCAAGTATTTATTAATATCCACATTTTTTCTAATAGACATTACACTCCGCAACATTGAATAGTATGCCCGAAGAGAGGATGGCTTTTGAATTTTGGATAGATCATTAAAATGCCTTCTCACTGGACATAGTTTTTGTGTTCTTTTCTTCACAATATTTCTAATACCGGGAGGAAAAATTAACTATTTACCTGTTAAAATACATCTCAGAAGCCGGTTCAACATTTTCATTACTTAATATAAAACAAGCTAACATATCGTACATTTCATAATGTTCGAAAGTTTGGTTTTCTTCCATAATAATACAAATATATTTTTACACAATAAATAAATACAAAAAACTAGCGCTATATTTTATATACGCGTACAAAATTGGGAAATGTCATTTACTTCCAAGAAAACAAAAGAAAACGGCATCGTTTTGCATGGCCTACTGCAAAATTTGGGATGATAATTATAAAAATTAGGATTTTTGTTGTTGTTTATTAAAATAGAACCATACTATTATATATTTTTGAGAAGCTTTTAAAAGGACAAATCAATTTCTGGACAAATATACAGGGTGTCCCATTTAAAAAAACAGAACTTTGGGTCATATCTAAAAAATAACAACTCAAATGAAAAATATGACTACGCCACTGGATCCAGCATAAAAAACTGCATAAGCAGCAATTTTTCCCTTTGCGTTAAGCTAAAGGATAACCGAGAGACGAGGGGGGTCCCAAAATGCAAAATTTTCTATTTCGCCCTGTATCTCATAAACGAAGAAGGCTATGAAAATTTTGTTTACGGCTTCATGAGTTTCACAAAAAATTAGCTCAGGTTCGTGAAAACCGCAAGGTTCTATCTTTAAAAATAAGCGAGATACCCTGCTTTTGCAACCAAATCCGGACACCCTGTACATACTTTTGCGAAAGTTTCGATGAACCTCTTTATTTTTGTCTTACTATTTTGTCGGATACTAAGTTCTGGCAAATTGCGACCACTTACCTTGAATTCGGTTATTTTTTCAAAATTAAGTTCGTTAAGTTTTTTGTTTTAGTTAAGGTCGTTGTTTAATTTTTTGCACTACCTACATTTTATTTCATCTACATTCACAACTCAAACATAGACCCCCTTGAGATTAGCTATTTTTACAAAATTAACTTCGTAAGCACTTTTTAGTTGTTTATTTTTTTGCACTAGTCACTACCAACATTTTATTTCCTGTATATTTCCTACTTACACGGATCATAAAAATAAAAAAATATATATTACAAAAAACAATATATAAATCATTTTTCATCGATTAAAAACGTCCAAAGCAATATCAAGTTAGAACATCGACCGCGCGACCTCTGAACAACTGAACTTCCGAATGCCGACGTGATGCCGCGACCGATCGATCGAATTATGAGCAGAGACTGGCTGATGATCCAAATCGCGATTTTATATTCCATTTGCTATCACGTTCGGCTGCCGCCCGGTAGCTGTGAAGTCTTCGGGTACTTTCGTCAAGCTTTAAGGTAATCAGGGCAATTCGGACTGCCCAGCCTAGCTTAGTATAGCGTATTTTATCATGCCTAAGGAACGCAACGAGACCATTCGGACCACCGCGCAGCTAATAGTGTAGCGTATTTACCTTTTTCCAAGGTTCGCGTTTTATTACAACTATTAGGAGGGACGGTCAAACGAATATATTATTTTCTGAAATATTTTTAGGAGGGTCATTTGGTAAATGGAAGAGCCGCCACTGGAATAAACTATAACAGAAGTAATTTGTTTTTAAATATTTGATAGGTAATTTTTTTCACTAAAATGTAAATTATATTATAACTCGTAAAAGATTTTAAACGATACACGTGTGATACACCATTATTAACATACGCGTGTGGACGCTGCACAACGAATGCGTAGCAACGCTTCTATACCATTTGTATCGTAAATATCTATTTGACAACGTTCTGAAAATATCCGTAAAAAATCAAAAATTGTCATTTTTCATTTTATTTTTACAGTTTGCATTTGAAGAGATATTACATAATAAATTTTACGTATTAATAATCATGTTTCCACTTCTAGAAGATAATGCACCAAGGTTAAAAATCCGATGTTCGTCTATGAAGTTTCATCATCAATTTAATTTTTTTTAATACGGACCTGGATTCTTTATTTAATTTTTAACAAGCAGTCCATCCTCCATCTCCCAAAACCATCGATCCGTCGCAATTAATGATTGAATAGAACATTAAAATGATGTTACCATAAGAGACAATGTGTCAGAGAGAGACGGAAAACCAAAATCTTGACAAATTCATGAAGGATAATTCTAACTATTCTAAATGTATAAGTGCTTTACATTATTGGTTTTGAGACGTGAAGGACTTGTAAAAATATAATAAAGTCTAGGTTCGTATTTAAAAAAATAAATTGCTGATGAGACCTCGAAGACAAAACTCGGATTTTAAACCTTGTACAGGAGGAAAAATAACTATAAAGATGTAAAATGTATTTTGGAATATCCCTTCAAATGCAGCCTGAAAAAAAATGGGGACTTTTCCGTTTTTGCTTCCCTCGTGAAAAAGAAAAAAATTCTAATCGTGAAAATATTACCCTCCGACATTTTTTCAGATCTTTACGTTTCAGGGTCCCTAGATGCCGAAAAACATGTTCTCTCAGCTCCTTTGGTCTGTCTGTCTGTCTATCTCTCTGCCGGTCTGTCTGTTTACGGCATAGCTAAAAACTACTTAACTGATTGACTTCAAACTTTGGTCAAACATTAAGGATCATATGAGGATGAACCTGGTAATATTTTGGTAAAAATATTGTTAAAAAAGTACACTTTAAAAAAATTATGCATAAATTCTGCACAATTGTGTAGATTTACATACACAAATTGTGTCTGAATGTGTACTTGGAACAACTTTGTGCAAATGTATACATGATTGGTCAGAATTAGTTGTACATATTTTCTGAATAATTGTTCATATCTTCTGAACAATACTGTGTTGAAACGACATACAATAATAATATAAGATTTTTGCACAAAAGAATGTATATTTTTTGACAATTTTGTGTAGCAAATATTCTAATAATATCATCATATGCATTTTTTTCAAACAATATTGTACATAATTATTGCACAAATTGTGAACGTTTTATGCCCAAAGTTGTGCAACAAATTAAAAATATAACATTTTAAGCACAAAATTGTGCATTATATTAGAAAATACTTGTAAATTTTTTATGCACAAAATGAATATGCTGTCTAAACATTTTTCGATAACTATGAAAATATGTGAAATAAGTAAGCCAAACCACAATTAACTACAAAACCTTTAGTCAAAAATTATGTCAAATAAAAAATAATTCTTAATAAAAAATGGTTTTATTCATCGTAGGAATTCCAACTGGATGTAAATCAACTTCTTGGTAAATCCCTTTTGAAATCTCAATGTTACATAACTAAAAAAAAGATCGGTGTAAAAGTACATGGTCGTTAACGAGTGTACACAGTACTTATCCAAAACAAAATGTTTTGTAAGGTTAAGTTTTTTTATTTTAAAACATAACGGGTTACTGCAATAACCATATTCTACATTACACAAGAGCCAAACATAGTTTGAGTTTTGTGAAAATAAAGCGAGTTAGAGTTTGAGGCATATTCAGTGGCGGCGCCAAGGGTGGGCGCGGTTGGGCAGCGCCCAACCCAAATTTGTTCTTGCCCAACCGCTCGCCCAACCTGCTAAATTAAGCAATTAAAAATATAATAGGTACACCAATAAAATGGGTACAAAAAAAGTTTTGATTATCCTATGTAGGTTGTAGGTACCTCTCCTATATCTATAAAAATATTCAATAAAATTTATAAGAAAAACTGCAGCGATAAGTATCACTACATTTACTATGCGAATATGCGATATCGACCGTGTTTTATCTTCCGACATCGACGCCGCGTTATCTCTCTATATCTGTCAACAGTATCAACTTGTTGATTCTTGTGATTCACTGGCCGGCCAGGCGAATTTTTTAACATAACCTGCAAATAAACTTATACTTATTTAAAGTAGGTATTTATTTTTCGTGTTTTGTGTAAAGTAAGTTAAGTTGTATTTTATAATTTTTAAAAATCACAGTGTTACGAAACTTATGCACGTATTATTTGATTAATTAGTATTGTTGTATAGTGGTTTAAAATGAGTTTTAATAAAAATCGCACCATCAGTGACTTTTTTAAACCAAAGCCAAGTGATTCCAGTATTTCACCCGAAATAATTAAACAAGGAAAAACGCCTGTTGGCGATGGCAATGCACCCGTAGCAAATAAAAGCGAGACTAGCAATATAGGTAAACCTGGTGATGATGAACCTAGCTGCAGTTATAATAAAAAAAGAAAAATGCAAGAATTCGAACAGAAAGATGGGGATGGAAAAGAGGACATAGATCAAGATAATATATCTACTTTGGATGAATTTGAAAGTGACATGTTTGAATCGGAATCGTAAGTTTTTACATGCAAATAAATAGACCACATACCTACATTTTAATATTTTTTTCTACAACCGTGCGGAAAATCGCATCTTCCGCCCTGTTTTTAGTGGAAAATCGATTTTCCCGCACAGTGCGAAAAAAATAACTTATGGGTCTTTTCCGCACGCCGCGCCGGTGGGCCGGTGAAAAGTAAACATCTTCGTTTTCTTGTATGTTTGCCTTTGTCTTTTTTAAAATACTAAAAAAAAAAGATCTTTTGTTTTAGATAAAAATATATCTACAGTTTGTCCCATTTAAAAAAGTTTGTTTTTTTCTTATTTTTAATTGCAGATTCTTAATTAGCACTAAATTTACTTACTTTGCTTACTTAAACTTTTTTCTACAAGCAATACATAATAAGATAGCTAGTAAAATATAACCATTTACCCTGTACATATTGCTAAAACCTAACTATTATTTGGTAGAATGAGAATGTACACCAGCGACGCTGAAGAAACCCCCATTTCCCTGCATGATTTGGCTCAGTCTTTACATGAACCTCCAAGGCAACCAAGTTTGGTTCGATTCCCAAAGACAAAATTTGGTTCTGATCTTCGATCTTTTAAATCAGATTTTTATAAGCTATACCCGTGGATTGAATACAGTATTTTAGAAGATGCTGTATTTTGTTATCCCTGCAGATTTTTTTTGATGCAAGGCGCGGGGACCTCAAAAACTTTTATTTCTGACGGTTACAAAAATTGGAAAAGGGCTTCAGAAACAAAAGCTGGATTTAAAAATCACGACAATAGTTTTCATCATAAAAGTTCGATGGTAGCGTGGCAATCATACAAAAACACGGAAAAAAATCAGTCAGTAGCAGCTCAAATAAGTACTGCACATTCCGAATTAATTCAACAAAATCGGGATTATATTAAATCTATTATTAGATGTTTAATTTATTTATCTACGCAGGGAATTGCTTTAAGGGGTCACGACGAATCTAAAACAAGTCAAAATAAGGGTAATTTTTTAGAATTATTAGATCTGATGTCTCCTGATAATACCATAATTGCAAAAAGGTTATTTGAGGGCCCAAAAAATGCCAAGTACACACATCATTCCATTCAAAACGAGCTAATACATTGTATGGCTGAACTATCAATTAAAAATATCAGCAAAGAAGTTAAGCAGGCCTGCTACTTTGCCCTTATGGTGGACGAGACAAAAGATTTAAGTAAAACTGAGCAATTATCAATAATTGTAAGATATTATTTAAATGGTGTTATTTATGAGAGGTTTTTGGGCTTTGAGGCAGCAAATAAATTAGATGCTGCTTCTTTGCTTCAGTTTATAAAAAAAAGATTAAGAGAATGTGAGATTGATATAAACAATTGCGTGGCACAAACTTATGACGGAGCGAACGTTATGAGTGGTAAAGTTGCTGGTGTACAAACCCTCTTGAGAAAAGAAGTTCCTCAGGCGATTTATGTGCACTGTTTCAACCACAGTTTAAATTTGATAATAGTAGATATTTGTAAAAACTTAAAGGACTGCAATATTTTTTTTTCTGTTCTGGAAAATCTTTATGTTTTCATGAGTGGATCTGCAGTGCACAATAATTTTGTAATGATTCAAAAAGAGCTAGATCCAGAACAGAAACCCATAGAACTGAAACGACTCTGTGAAACGAGGTGGACTTCTCATATTTCAAGCTATTTAGCTATAAAAAAAACACTGCCAGCTATACTAGTTTTATTAAACCAGTATGCAATAGAAAATAACGCTCGCTCCCCAGAGGCAAACGGACTGTTAAAAAATATTAATTTTACTTTTATTTTTACCTTAGAACTGTTTTGCAAATTTTTGTTGAATTTAAAAAATGTATCGGACTATTTACAAAGCAAAGACAGTGATATTTTAAAAAGCATAACATTAGTTGAATCATTAAAAGAGTTATGAATTTGAAAAGCTATGGACTATAACTGTAGAAAATGCACTGTCTAATAATATTGATTTAGACGATGTAAATAGTAAAAGAAAAAGAAAATTACCTTCTAAATTTAAAAATGCCGTTATTATAGAAAAAATTACTTCTCTTGAAGAGGAGAGATGCGTAACCAAAAAAAGTGAGTTTCAATACAATTTATATTATCCAATAATTGACCGAATCTCTTCAGAACTTTGTCGAAGATTTGACGAAAATATCAACGTTCTGAAGGGATTTAGTTCATTAAACCCTTCAAATACGGCATTTTTAAATTTAGAAGAAATACTTCCTTTAGCTTGTCATTATGGGTGTGATATAGCGTCGGTAGAAAACGAAGTCAAATTACTACCGAAAACGATTGAAAGGTATGAAGAAAATCACAATAAAAAAATTAATAACCTATCAGATTTAGCCATTCTTCTTCAAGAATTTGACATCGTTTTCCACGAAATCAATAAATTATGCACCATTGCCATAACGGTACCCTCATCGAGTGCTGCTTGTGAAAGATCATTTAGTGGTTTAAAACGTATAAAAAATTATCTAAGAACCACAATGAGTCACGAAAGACTCTCTGATTTGGGTATCTTATATATTGAAAAAACCATTATTAAATCGATTGATTTAGATTTAGTTGTAGATTCCTTTTCTAAGAAACACAATAATAGAAAAATAGCTCTTTTTTAATACTATTAACCTTTTTCTTTTATTTTAATTTTGTTGTTGCATGTTTTTGTTCAGTAAACTTATAAATAATAACTGATTTAAATTTGGTTTAAATTTTATTTACCTGTACCTTTTTTTATTTTGAAGTAATAAGATAGGGTAAGTACCTACATATAAATAATGTTCATCAAATAATGCAATATCTACTCTTTGGTTGTTTGGGTTAGTTTGGGTTTGCCCAGTCTCCAAACAGTTCTGCCGGGCATCGCCCAACCTAATAAAAATAGCTGGCGCCGCCACTGGGCATATTAAATACAAATTCAAGTTTTTTCACGTTTGAACGTGTTACTCGGGAACTCATTGTATTTTAAAAAGGGTTAAGTATCTTAAACTGATCTATTTTCTTTATTTTTATGAAAGATTTTATGAAATATTTTTATAAGCATTCAATAAGACTATACCATATAAATAAATCTTAAAAAGCAACACGTTTATACAGTTTATTGTCTTTAAGTTCAGAGTTTTTATACTCTCTCAGAAATAGAGTTATTATACCATCACTGTAAATAGTATTTATAAATTATGTCAATAGGTATGTACAGGGTGGTCTACTTAAGATGCTCCTATACTTTATCTCAATAAATAAGATACTGAGAAAAAAAAGTTAAATACAAAAAGTATTTGACCCTAAGTATATTTTTAATTTATAATATTTTCATGTATACAGGGTGTTCCATTGTGCCAGGACAGTAACCAACTTTTTTCTTTTTAATGAAATGGTATGAATATTTTTAGAAATTCTAATTCTACGCTTGATTTTGAGTATTTTTTTGTCATCGCATACGAAATTTTAATTAGTTTTTGAGAAAAATTAACTTTTCTAATTTTTTTCGGAAAAACAGGTTTTTGGAAAAACGTGATTTTTTCACACTTGAAGACTAAAATTGTGAAATTTGGTTATAGATCCATGGAAGTGGTTAGTATTTAATACTCTGGCCTATCAAGAGCGAAAATCCATAAAAAATGTTTTTGTAACTAAAAAAACTTATTTTTTTTAAATGGAACACCCTGTATTTAGCACTTTTATTTTGTTTAGGATTTAATTCTGCAGCATTCCATATATATAGTTTATATTCCAAAAATTAGTAGTTTAGAAGTTATGACCAATTTTCTATAATAATTCAGGTAGTTTTGTTAAAAATCTAACTAAAACTAAATAATATCCTATTCTAAGTTTTTTTTTAACATAATAACTAAATTTAACATTAAATCAACAAGTAATGCAAGAAAAAAAGTAACTAATTACTTATTACAAAACATTTTCGACATAACCCCCGTCTTTGGCAATACAAGTAGTATAATATTACGGTTACGGTTTTAATTTTCGCAATAATAGCATTTCTAAACGCGTCTTAATATCCATGGAAAAACAAAACTAGTAAAATTGTTGCCTGGACACCAATAAATACACAGTTTTTATTTGGCATTTAGTTGCCTCTAACTCTTTTTAAAGACAAAATGGCTTTATACAGTGTCCAAGAGCGTTTAAATCTTCATGAATGTTACATAAGAAATAATAAGAGTCCAGCATTAGCCCTGCGGGAGTATCGGTTGTTGTATCCTGCAAGACGGGTACCCACGAAACATATTTTTTCACGAATTGTTCGTGATCTTGAACGTGGAGTGGTAATCAATAAACAAAAACGGCGCCCAAAAATTGTCCTAACAGAAGAAAAGCAATTAGAAATTCTCCTGTATTTTGAAGAAAACAACGAAGAGATGCATCCCGAGATCTACCGGGAATTAGTAAGACTAGTGTTCAAAGGACTTTAACTGATAATAACTACCATCCGCTCAAATTTTTACCAGTTCAGGAATTATCCCAACAGGACTTTCAAACAAGGCTTTTTTATTGTTCTCTCATGATGAACCACCACTTTGAAACTGACATTTTTAAAAATATTTTATTTACCGATGAGGCAATTTTCAATACGTCCGGCATGTTCAACCGAAAAAATACTCATTACTGGTGTAACTCAAATGAACATCGTGTAAAAGAAATGAAAAAACAGGGTCGGAGAAGTGTTTATGTGTGGTGTGGTATTATCCGTGATCGAATAATAGGTCCAGTATTTTATGACTTTATTCTGAATGGTGAGAGGTATTTAAATTTGTTGGAGAACGAAATATTTCCGTTAATTGACAATCTGCCGAACGATATTAAAGAAGGGCTTGTTTATCAACAAGATAGTGCTCCATATCACACTGTAGTGCTTGTTAGAAATTGTTTGAATCAACGGTTTTCATTTTGGATTGATCGGTATGAGACCATAGATTGGCCAGCGAGGAGCCCCGACTTAACACCCCTGGATTTTTTCTATGGGGCAACCTAAAAAACGATGTGTTTAAAAATAGGTGTAATACTGCTCAAGATTTAAAAAGGAGAATTAGGCAAGAGGTAGAAAGACTTAATGCAACAGACTCGGTTAGAAATGCTATTGCGAGAATTGAAACCATGTATACTATTTGTATTGCCAAAGACGGGGGTTATGTCGAAAACGTTTTGTAATAAGTAATTAGTTACTTTCTTTCTTGCATTACTTGCTGATTTAATGTTAAATATAACTTAAATTTAATTATAACGTTAAAAAAAAACTTAAAATAGGATTATTATTTAGGTTTAGTTAAATTTTTAACAAAAATACCCGATTTATTATTGAAAATTGGTCATAACTTCTAAACTACTCATTTTTGGAATATAAACTATATATATGTATATGGAATGATGCAGAATTAAATCCTAAACACAATAAAAGTGCTAAATACAGGGTGTTCCATTTAAAAAAATTAAGTTTTCTTAGTTACAAAAACATTTTTTTTGATGGTCATTTGTGACCACCCTGTATAATGGATTTTCGCTCTTGATAGGTCAGAGTATTAAATATTAACCACTCCCATGGATCCATACCCAAAATTCACAATTTTAGACTTCAGGTGTGAAAAAATCATATTTTTCCGAAAACCTGTTTTTCCGAAAAAAATTAGAAAAGTAAATTTTTCTCAAAAACTACTCAAAATTTCGTATGTTATGATGACAAAAAATACTCAAAATCAAGCGTAGAATTAGAATTTCTAAAAATATTCATACCATTTCATTAAAAAGAAAAAAGTTGGTTACTGTCCTGGCACAATGGAACACCCTGTATACATAAAAATATTATAAATAAAAAATATACTTAGGGTCAAATACTTTTTGTATTTGACTTTTTTTTCTCAGTGTCTTATTTATTGAGATAAAGTATAGGAGCATCTTAAGTGGACCACCCTGTACATACCTCTGTAAAGCTTAGTCCTATTTGCCTTCAAGAGTACAAAACTGCAGATTCCCGGGGTAGAATATTTTAAACAAAATCGCTACTTTCCAAGAGAGTATTTTTTTTTTGATAAATCTGCTGTCTATAAACCAAACAACCTTTTATGTATGTTGCCAGTATGATAATCTGTCGTTTCTGTTGAATTATATTTCCGAATGTCGCCACCATAGTGCCACAATTGAAAACATTCCATGTCTGTTGTCCAATCAGGGCCTGGGCGCGTGCGGTTAGATAAAATATAAACATACTTGTTCAGAGAAAATAAATAATTTTGTTCTGGAGATTTTAACACGTGACGCTATTGGTATTTTTTTAAGATGGCCGAACAAAATGGCGGCTTGGTAAAATATTTAAAAATTCAGTCTGAAAAAACTACTTAAGGGAATGATTTCAAATTGTATGGGGTATTTAATTGTGGTATAGAGATGAACTAGTAAAACTGTGGTACTAATTCAAGATGGTGGAACACAATGGCGGCCCACTAAAATATTTGTAACGATGAAAAAAATCTTATTTTCTGGTTTTAGCGTCCCTAGATGCCAAAAAATATATTTTATCAATTCCGTCGCGCGTCCGTCCGTCAGTCGGTTTGTCTATATGTCTGTCTGTCAGTTCGCGGCATGGCTTAAAAACTAATGACCCCATTGATTCCAATATGCCGGAACAGGATGGTAGCCTTATGAAACGTTAAAAAATTATTACTATAAACTAATTATACAATTTCCTCAAATTTTGCACAAAAATCAAGTGCTACATAGGAATGAACTGGTAATATTTTGGTATGAATATAAGATAACAAAACAAAATGGCGGCCTAATAAAATAATTTATTTATAGAGAAGAACTGGTAAAACTGTGGTACTAATTCAAGAATAAAATGGCGTCCAAGCTTTTATTTTAAATCACCACAAAAAATATTATTCAATCAAATGTGATATAGGAATAAACTGGTTCGAATTCAACGTGACGTAACAAAATTGCGGTGTTTGTCAACGTAAAAAATACTTATTGAATTTTTTCTAAATGACCAAAAATCAAGTATGGCGTAGGTAGAAACTAGCAAAATGTTGGTAGGAATCCAATACGATAGAACAAAATGGTGCACACTAAAAATGTTTGAAAAGAGAGTATGTAAGTGTTATTAACCTACTACTGAACTAAATTGGGACATACTTTACTATCCCTAATAAAAGGAAAGATTCACAACAAGGGAAGTTCCGGGTACCGATTTTTTTATAAAAATGTCTGATTTTAATACGAAATTAAAAAATACATGATTATTTGAGTCATATTTAGGCTCTAAATAATACTTTTTCATAACACGTAGCAAAATTAATAATCTGAGGCAAATGAAAGTAAATATCATAAGAAGCTGCCTCAACATATCCTTATTCCACACCCATATTCTACATCAAACAAACACTTTGTTTAAATATTTACTAACAGCAAAGTTTACATCTAATTTGTCTCACTCGGCACAAGATCCCCTACGCGCCATATGAACTACGACTTCCAGCATACCTGGGTGGCTTGAACAAATTACAACTTATGCCTTGAAAGTTGAAACCTCGTTAAGCGGAGCCTTTGCTTCAAATGTCCCTAAAGTAGTTTCGTATTAAGGATAATTGGGCTATGGCGCGTTGGTAAACTAATGCGAGTATTCCTTGTGAAGTTCTTGCCTATTAATATATCCCTCGATTTAAGGGATTTGCCTTGACACGTATCTGAATAATGTTCGTGAACTAGTTGATATGTTCTAATGAATTCCCTAAAGAAGGTGGCAATTGGACCAAGTTGGCAAGTTGGTGTGATTCTTCCCTAAAATCATATGGTTCATTTAAATTAAATTATGTTTTTATTGTCGTCGTAAAGAATAAAGAAAAATTCAATTGAAAAATCATGATTCTTGGAATTAGACCGGTTCAAATTGGAATTATTATACATCGTTTCATCTTCGATTGCACGAGGCATCTTCAGTGCTCTTTACTCCACGATATCTGAATACTGAGGGAGCTCGGAGCCATTCAGGCGGGCTTTTATATCAGCCTTGTGCTCGCCGAATCGTAGACGTCACTGAAATCAACCCGATCCTCAGCTTTCTTCCTCGGATATCGGGTGTCGTTGCCGTTTGAATTTCTAACGCGGGGAAGCGCTGTAATCGAATGATAGCTCTGTCATTTTCAAATGATTTGACTGACAATTTGAGGTTATGTCATATACGAAGAAAGTAAAGAGGTTGTCATTTTGCTATCGAACTGCTATATCTATGTCCGAAATTAAAAACAAACGCATTTTATTATTTAACGTGTTCGTGTACCCATGGTTATTAGAACAAACTACACTCACACTCGAACAAAACGTGCCCACCTGAGATTGAGTTTTCTATAGAGTTTCTAGAAAGTAGAGACGTTGTATGAACGGGAGCTTCGTTCATACAACGGTAGAAACTTTCATAAACATAAACAGAATCGCTAATATATCAAAAAGCCACACGTAATATTATGACCTTTGTGAAAAAATTATACAGGTAATACATTTACATACAACAGACTCATCTAGAACAGAAGTCATACATATGCAGAGCGAAGCTAAGACCTAAGGGAATAACGATTATCAAAAAGAGAGAAGACAGTGACAGTGAAAATTGGGGCCATTACCATATATGTTGCAGACTTATGAAGAAACACAACATAGCCAATGGAATAAAGAATCTATATTAATATCTATTCCAATGTGTTTTGCTTATTATTTTTAATGATTTATAATTTCTTTCTTGGTCATTTTCTTTTTGAGAATTTTCTTAGGACATTATATTGTAAATAAATTACTGTTTTCCCATAAAATGTGTTTACATCAAATTATTTCCATACATTACATTTTTGATTTAAAGTTGTTTTCTTTTTATTAATTTTAAGTTAGATAGAGGCAATAGAGGCTTTTTCTCAATGGTGAGTAAATGTACAGCATATCCCAAAAAGTTTTACCCATATAAGATTTTTTTTATTGATAGAGAAAATGTTATTTCTGATAAAAGTTGGTACATAAAGAAAAAATAAGTTTGATAATATTAAATCTGTCAGATATACAAGTTTTTTAAAACTGGAATTTCTGTTCTTTCTAGTTCTTTCAATTTATTTATAGTTAAGAAGACATTAAGGCTGAATTTCCATTTTTGGGTCACTAACTGTAAATGATATAAAAAAAACTGTACTTGGATTTTATTATGAAAAATATACCCTATAATTCTGGTAACATAACGATTTCAAAAAATGTTTTCAAAACCAAATATTTTTTATTTTTTAAATGTCTTGTATATCCATCTGACTTATATTCTTATTTGATAATTTTTATAGTATCTACAGATTACAAAAATAAAACACAGTAAAAAAAGACATTTTGATCATTTTGAAATATTTTAACGTAATTCAGATAATATCCACAGTATCGATTATAACTCGTAAGAAGAAACTGCAAGAAACTTACGAGTGCATATTTTTTTTGAAATACAAAATTTATTATGAGATTTAATATTACAATTGAAATTAAACATAAAACTTAAGATATAGAACAGAAGATAATCACAAAACCAATATATAACATAAACAATCATACATATTTAAAAAACTACATAATATTTGTAAACTAAATATATTAAACATTTTAAATTATTTATAATATCATTGTTTTCTTTGTGAAGGAAAGAAATCTTGTTTCTCCATTTTCCTTTTGCCCATCTTTGGTTTACTTTACTTACTTGCTCGATCGTTGCACTAAATTGCTTCATGCACCTTAAAATTATAATAGTTAATTAGTATTAAGGCACTACTTTGTTTAATTATGCAACATACTTATCACAAGTATCATCATTCAAAGATCTTAAAAAGTTTGATAGCGTCTCAGTTTCGATCTCCCTCTGTTTTTCTTTTGTCAACTGGTACCCCAAGGTTACACTCGTTTTTTTCCTTCATACATTTCTCAGTTTCATCATTATGGTGATTCTTTATAGTCAATGGCCTTTGTTCGGCAAGCATTTCAGCAACATCACCTAAAACAGAATCGCTTCCCTGCCCTTGCTGATACAAACATACTAAATGTATGTGTTTACACAAGGTGTCTTTATGATATATTGTGAACAGTCACACATATCGCGGTAAATGCAAATCTTGCATACTCTACAGTATAAAGTTTTGCATTCTAACTCACATAATTCATTATAAGAAACATTGTAATACTCATCACCTGTTGAGGACATTACCTGATATTCCCCAAATCCATTGTTTCTGCCATTTTGTGTGCTTTTACAATGATTTTTTCGTTGTAATTGTCTAAATCTAACCATTTCTCATATTCTTCTTTGCTAAAAAAATTAAACATTAATACTTCAACTTTTATGTTGTGACTTTGTTCCAGATGAATTTCAAGCATGTTGTAAGTCCCACAGGCAAATTCATTGTCTGTACATATAATGTGTGCCTTTCTGCTATATTGGACATCCTGTTCCTAGTTATGAATGTTTTTAATATGTTGTGTGTGGGAAATTCAAAGTCACATATTGGGCACGTTTTATTTGAGCGTGTAGTTTGCACTTCCAGGATGAGCATAGTCCCACCAGAGACTATTGACACAAAACTAAGGGCTGTGTTCAAATAAAACACTTCAATAACAAACTGAAATTCTAAACTTTTTAATCTCGGACACAGTTTTTATAAAAACTCTGACTTTGAATAAAAAAGAAAGGCAAAAAATTCGCAGCAAAAAAGCGCCAAATTGAAAAGTCGCTTTTTGACAGCTTTCATATGAAAATCGGTCGTGCTGAAATTTCAAACGTCAAATGACACCCGATATCAAACGAAGAAAGCCTAGGATCGGGTTGATTTTAGTGGCGTCTCCGAACCGTGACTTTGTGTTAAGATCGGTTTCCATGTGATGTAGACAGTAACCTGTATCTTTATTGAAGATTTTTGTCTGTTTAAAAATGTCAATAGATTTTTTTTCGTTTATAAAATCCTGGAAACGACGTTAGAATCTTCTTTTGCATTTATATTATGTCCAGTGGTATGTTGGTGTTCAGCTACAGTAGATTGAACAGTTTGATATTGAGCGTCCTGTTTCTCCTATATACATCTCTCTACATGAACAAGGAATTTTATGTACTCCTTCTGTTTGAAAAAATACAATATCTTTCGGATATCGCAAGCATTGTCCAATCTTCTTATGTGTGTTGAAGATTGTACATATGTTGGACCGCCGACGGAATCGTCCTATTTTGTCTGCAATGCCATGTATGTAGCGGAGAACAACACGAACTAGCGGGGGCTCCTTTTCATTCTCCTTTCGCGGAGTTGGATCCCTATATTTTTTAATTGAACGCGTAATATCTTTATTGGTGAGTTAATAGGCTTTTTTTTGTGCTTGATGGTGGATATCAACGACATGGAAATAACATAGACCCAGTTGTTTACATTTTGGAGGAATCCAACATTAACTCTGGTTTGCCAAACCGTTACTGTGGCCAGATTGTAACGGATATCATCCTTTATACTATTACCTAAATAAACAAGGAATTCCAGAAATTCCCGGTATAAATTTCCATATAGAATATTTTAAAACTGATAATTAAATAGCTTATTATAAATAACTCAAACCGAATCTGTTTTAAATGTAATTTAAATCTTCTGTAATTATTATTCCTTATTTCAAGAAATAAAGCCCAGAATAATCGGCAACGTCGGAATTCTACCTTTTTCGAGTATACTACAGATTTCTTTCGGGATCATTCGGAAGACGCCGAAGACGGTCGTAGTCATTCATGATTTCGACCTATTTGATGCGCGGCATTGTAATTGTTCTAATTGGTGAAATAAGTGTTTTTCAGAAATCTAAGTGTTTTGTGTGGCTATTTTCAAGAATCTGTTTAAAAACCTTAAGAAAATGGTGCAAATTTGCTTTATTTGCAGAAAAAGGAACGATTTAAACCCAGAAGTTTGTTTTCGAAGGTAAGTAAGGTTATGTCATACCAGTGCTGTAGTTGAAGGGTAAAATCACCGTCTAATAGCGTTCTTATATTTGCAAATGAAGTATTGTTTTTGTATTGCACATTTCCGTTGGGCTTAAATTAATTTTTTATAACTTCAGCTTATCTATAAAGTCGAAGACACTGATGATAAACGGAGTACAGCGTTTTGCTAATTTATATATTTGTGAGAAGTCTCAAATATTCCTCTAAAATTTATCAAACCACCTTTTTTGAGGGGTTAATAAACAACATAAATATACTATTTGGTAAAGCATAGGTACTAAATTTCAATTGAGTAAACTGTAAGACTCACTATTTTATGCTGTCATCCTCTAGGACGGTTTGCATTTTGGATGAAATTTTCAAGGAATATTTAGGGTAGTGTCGGAGTTCTCATATAGCAAGCATATACAAAAAATGAAAATAGCGCAATAGCGTTACTTTTCAATTTTTCATTTACTATTAGATTTTCTTTAATGAATTTGAAATGCTTTAATTTATTGCCTAAAAATAAGTAACCAAAAAAGTAAATAAATACCATCCTGAGGTACATTATCCCAACTAGGGAGAATCTGTTTTTATCAGGTGATTTCGGTAATATAAATAATATAATATATTATAATGAATGTTAAAAATATTAAACATCTTGGCACAAAATATTTATACTGTCAACAAGTGAAATATATAGCAGGGAAGGTGGATGGTGGGGAAAAAAGGGGTAAATTGAGGGATAAATAGTATAAAGATATTTTTTTTCATAATATGGTTTTTGTGGTTTTTAGGGACACGAAGTTCAATTTTGTTTTCATATTAATATTGGGCCATGTTTATTGCTGATTTTCTGTAAATATGAATAGATCAAATACATGTAAAGGTGGTGCATTTTTATATAATATCCCTTGCCGCGAGCCTGACAAACTTTTAGAAGTAGTGGACCCAAATTTTTACCTAACTTCGCGTAAATAGAACTAAAATGTGTTGGAAGAAAGGTGAAATCAAAATGTTTCGAAAAACAAACCCGATTTCAAAAAATAGGTTGCATTAAAAAGTGATAAATTATATTTTATTACATATTTCCTATGAAGTCGATGATAAGCTGATAAGGAAAGGTATTAAATTAGCATTATACTCTTGGTATAGACATCAAAACACAAAGTGGGTCCATGTAACAAAATTTAGTTTTATCTTCATCTTTAGTAACAATAGTAATAAGAACTCACCCTGTTATTGGTTGTATTTTGTCATGGAAATGCTAATAATAAATATTGTCACATGAACCATTACATAAATATGTCTTTTGCAGGCACGTAGCCAGGATTTCAGTTCTAGGGGGATCCAACCCTGTCAAAACCAATTTAATGACAAAAAAATTATTAAGAAGGATGCGTTTTTTCACTTGCTGCTAGTCCCCCTGCAAGTGCAACAAAATATTAAAAGTTGCAAAAAACTAGTTATTTGCCAATATCTATTAAAACATTGCAGGTAGAGCAATTATGAAAATGTAAAAAATTATAGGTATATCTTGAGCAAATAGAACGTTGGCGACTTTTGTTTTACCGTTTATAAATAAATTATACCAAACATTTAAACTTTGTTTTATTTTTATAAACCACGTGTCCGGGTCAAAATTTATAAAGTGCAGCACCACTTTTAACCTTGTTATTTAAATTTTTATAAAAAACATTAAGTTTTAAATATAGTGTAAAATATTATACAGGGTGCTTCAGAATCACCAAAAAGTTTCGATGATTTTATACTTAAACATCTTGCATTTTAATGCATTTATTTACTTTTTTTATAATTGATTTCTTGATAAAAGTTTGTGGTTCAAAAAAATATTTTTGATAGTAATAAACTTTAGATCAGGATGTTTTCTGACGGTAGTTTTAAGGGCCATAAAACATCGTAATATAAACTGAGTAAAATTTTTTATATTATAGTTATGGAGATATTTAAGGTCAAACAGCAAAAAAACATTTTTCTATTTAAATCTTTCCTTAGCTATTACTAATATGACGTAACTAATACTAAACCTATATTTACGATTTTTTACGGCCGCGGCAGTCACAAAAAAATTAATTTTTGAAATATACTTTTTCGTATTTTTTGAATGCCCGGTATATCTGACTTAAAGTTGAATATTGTGAAAACTATTTTTTTCGACAAACACACAAGTTTTATCAAGAAGAAAGTTTTTCGAGAAATTAATAAGTAAAAAGTTTCCCATTTAGTGCAGACTTTTCTACGACATAATATCTAAATTAATTGTTTTCAAGTTATTAATAAAACTCTCACTTTTGCAATGTGAAGTCATTCCTGTTCACCTTAGAACAAAAAAACTGTCGTATCCACCATACTAATATTTGGGCTTAAAAAAATATAGCCAATAATACATTATCTCAAAAATAGCTACGCCACTGGTAAGCCTCGCGAAGATATCTGACAGCGTTGCAATTTTCACCGCAAACTATTCTTTATGCGATCAGTCCGTCTTTTTTCCACTCATACACAACAACAAATTGATGTTTGATTCTATTTATTTCATTTTTATGAATGAAATGAGGGGTCTATTTCTTTTTGACGTCATTGGTGGATATCTATTTGTATGCGTCGATCTTCTATACACAGAATGTTATAACATTTGCAAATTTACGTATATTTATTTAGTTTATAGTAACACTCAGACAATTACAAAAATTGTCTAGTTATTTAGGTTTCTTTATTAATGCAAATAACAATATTTTCATTTACAATTCAGTATTTTGAATCTCTGGTTTCTACTTTTGATCCATTTTACTCACATGAATTATCATAAACATAGTTACTCTTTGCTTTCTTGTAAAATATCAATTTAGCACTTTGAGAACATTTGAACCAGTTGAAAGTTTCAACTCATATGGATCTTTGTTTATCATTTATCAAAGCTGATTTCCTTTATGTTTGCTTTATATAGAATGATAAATGGACATTTTGCGGAGGGTTTTTCGTTTTTTTAAGCCCATTAGTAATCTGAAACGAAATTAAACATAATAACATTGCAGTTAAATATAACCTTTAAAATATCAAGACTTTTATGTAGATTGCCTTACATATCTCAATATATTTTATTCATAATTCATTGGATTACATTTTGCAAAGTATTTTCTAAATCTTCTCTAAATTAAGACAAAAGAAGTTTGTTTTTGTTTTGTTTACAAATATTTGGAATTTGCTTGCCTTTCTCTTCTGTCACTATGGTTTCTTATTTTTCGGCATCCAGTCAGCTTTGACAATGTCTAATTTTTCATTTGAAGCGAGTAAGAATGGTGGAGGAAAATGTCAAACTTCTTAGAATTTTCTAGAGAAGATTCTCTCGCTCCTTTCATTTGGCCTTCTTCGAGGTGCAACATGTTTCTGGCTTTATAAAAGTGCCTTAATGGACCGATGTTTTTAAAAGTACTGAAAGTCCTAATTAAGTTTTTCTTTTAAACTACAGTGCCGTTGAAAGCCCAAGGCCTATTAATGGAGATCGTCTGGCCCTAACTTTTGGTGCCCTTTGTTTTTTGATTCCACATTTGATCAACTAGGTGAATGTCGTCCTAAACTTTGTTTTGGCTATCGATTCCTCGAGAAGCGTTTCTAGATGCCTAGAAATTCTTTTTGTTGGTGACCTGTGACATGAAAGGAGCTCTCTAGATGACTAGAGGTAAGGCAATGCTTCTGGATAGTTTTGTAGTAAATAAATGTTTTTTTCCACAGTCCGTGTCGATTTTATTTTAAGACAAACAATCGTTTACAAGGTTTCAGGATACCATTTCAAGTTACGATTTTAAGATATGGTTTCAGGATATAGTTTCTGGTTATAGTTTCAAGTTTATGGTTTAATTTTTGGGGTACATAAACCAAGAGATCTATGATCGTTTTGGAGTTCCTTCCTGCAAGACTACAAGGATTTAATTCTTAAGTTTATATTTATAAATTTTACATAAGATAGACGAAAGGAAGTAATTAATCAATTTTTTTGTAAAATAGCCTTGACGAAATATGGTATATTTTTATTACTTTTTTCCTCGCGGCAGTGTGGTAAAAGAAAATTCATAAATTTTTGACTTACCTGTTTTTACTTTTCATATTTACGTATTTGCGTTATAACATTTCGCCAGATGTTCACAGGTTGATAAAATAATAATAACTTTTTATTACATTTCACATCTTTGATATATTTTATATATATTTTTACACTTTGTTGATGTATTTATTTTGATATCGTAATATCAATTAAATTGTAAAATGTAAACTAAATTTCCGATTTTAAAAATTATTTTATAAAACACCTCTTTAAAAAAAGAACAAAGGAGATTATTAAAATTGCACGTAAGTGTTTCAGGGGCGAAGGGAAGCAATTTTTAGAAAATTATTTATTTATAATGTAATTCGATTCTTCGATCATTTTTTGCAAATTCGTCAATGACGTCATCATAATTGAGTTTCGGAGAAGTTTATTTTCAATGGACAACAGCGATGTATGCGAAAGTCTCTCCTGCCTCGTTGAATTCCTCACGAAATTTTTTATACGTTTAAGTGTTGAAAAATTTCGTTCTACTGATGAACTTGAGCAGGTATTGTCAATACTAAAGCACACAATTTCGACACTTCGGTGCAGGCATCTTCCAGCTCCTTGTCTTTTAAAAATTGCATTAATTCCTTAGCGTTATTTTTTGCGCTAATGTCATCAGTTTCGTAAATCAATTTTAGTTCAGATCGCACTAACACTCGGTCGAAGAACCGGCCATAATGAAGAAGAAGAGATTTAAACGCATCTTCTGGAAAAGTTTTTCCTTTAAATGCATCAAAATTGCAGAGCTCGAGGAATTTAAAATCATTTAAACCGTTAAATCTATAGTTTATTTGTTGCTGAATTTGATCGATTATTTCATAAAAGAGGCGTCTGCATGATGTTTGAACATCTCCCACCTTGTCTGTTCGAAGACGCGTGGCTTGTGAATCTACATTATTTATCGTCATCATTTTCTTCCAAAATAGGTCAAAGTCATCTCTTTTTTGGCTTAACATGGACTTAAAAATCATCCACTTTTTTTAAGCAAAAAGCAATATTATTTGTTTTAGTTTGTAATATATTAAAAACATTGTCCGAGAATGGAAATATTTCAGTCCAAAAACCCCCTCGAACTATCTATTGCTTTTGAGTCCCACGTTTCATTATTTTCTATTATATTCTCAAATAGTTCAATCAGTGATTCACGATTTTCAGTTACTGTTAACACAAGTCTTCCATTATAGTTCCACCTAGTAGGAGCTACTTTGGGCAATCGTTTGTGGACAATGGAGTCCAAAGCTTGTGTACGTTTTGATGACTCGGAAAAAAAAGCAGCCATGCCACTTAAAGTAACGAAAAATACTTTACACTCTTTAAAGTGATTGATGGACTGGGATAAAACTAAATTTAATTTATGAGCAAAACAATGGACAAACACAGCACTTGGGAACATTTCTTGAACTTTAGTTTGCAGACACCCTAATTGTCCTGCCATCACTGCTTTGAGCAACTAATTTTTTCTCTCCATTAATTTCTTTAGCAACGTTATAAACTACGGTATATAATGCATCTGCTGAACGATTTTCGGACATATTCTTAAAACCTAAAAATCGCTTTTCAATACTTCTGTCTGTTTTAACGTAGCGTATTACTATAGATAATTGGCTACAATTAGTGATATCAGTTGTTTCGTAAAGAACAGTAGCAATGAACCGCGCCTCGCTAATCTCCTGCTTAATTCTTTTTAGAATAATGGTTGTAACAGTGGAAATTAAATCATTCTGGATTCGATTCGACGTTCCGCGAAAAACGCTAGACTGGTCTAAATGATTTTTTAAGCAATCATCATATTTAGCCATTAAACTAAGTAAATCTTGAAAGTTTGCTCTATTTGAAGAAACCCTTGTTTCGTCAGGACCTCTAAATCCCAATTCATCCTGTCCGAGAAAAGAAACAACATCGATAAGTCTTCTTAATATTTGCCTATTTTTATCGTCTAGTTCATTGTGTAGGCGGTGACTAATTAATGTCCAACTGTTTATTAAGGGCGTGTTCAATTCTGGTTTTGCCGAAGACTTTTTCTTTTATGACGGCCTGCAAATCCGCTTTTGACATAATGTGTCTTTTTACAGCTCTATGGAAATTGTTTAAATCGGAAAAACCAGTTTAATTCCAGAGACCTTTTTCATTTAAAAAAGTAAACATGGCCAACAAAATAATTTACTTATATTTTCACACCCTGTTAGCTATTTAAATTGTTCGTATTGTTTTTCCGGATAAAAATGTCTAATACAGATTTTCATTTTTGTGGTTAAATTTTTCATAGGCGGTTTTGCCCTTCCTTTGGAAATTATTTGAAGCTTATCATCGAAGTTTAATGTTGAAAATCCCTTTATTATTAAGACACACACCACACATTCACACACATTCTTCTTACTAAATTCTCCAACATTTTCAACGTTATTACCGAGAGCCGAAGTTGACAGTATTTGCATATCCACGTCCGTATTATTGTCTTCCATATCGCACCATGCACGACGCGACGTACGTATCACACAACACACGGATAGCCGTTCAAACAAAGAACCTACTCCAACAATAACAATAGCTTCCGCCCCCACTTAAAGCACGCAACTGAAATGCAAAAATTGCAAACAGCCGGTGGAAAGTTCAATAACCTCTGGCTCGATTCACAGGAAATCAAGCATACAGGACTTGGCTGCAGAGAAGCTAACAGCCCGCATAGGTTCTATTCCATTTTCTATTGTCGCTCGGTCGGAGTCAAGGCCGCATTTATTATGGGCTTGATAATTAAGATAATATTTTGGCGTTTTTAATATAAACTAAATTAATTGTTTCCTATTTCAAAAATTACATTTTAGAAGATGTTTTGTAATTTTTTTTTGGGGAATCACTGCTTCCCCTGCTTCCATGGACTGCACGCCCCTACAGCGTTTTATTGAAAAAGCCTTCAAATGTTTATATAACCAGCATTTAAATATCAATATATTTAACTTCCTAATTGAGTCCCAGTCAATTAGGTGGCGCCCCTTTTAAATTCTAGAGGTGTACCCGAGAACCTGCAATAAACAGCTTTCCGAAAAGAAGACTGGCTGTCGTTCGCATGTACTGTAAGCTCATAAGCACTTTATACCATAATGTCCTAATCATCATATCCTTTGAACAAATACATCTAAAAATGGAATCGTTCCATTAGATTCAGTTTTTATTGTGAATTTAATATTGCTGTTGTTGATTAAGATGTTCCAGAAATGTAAGAAAATTTTCCTGTCCATGAGGCAAAACAATAAAAGTATCATCTACATACCTAAACCAGTGTTTCGATTTCAGTGGAGCGGATATTAAACCAATATTCCCAAACGCCTCCATAAAGATATTTGCTATCACAGGTGATAGAGGAGATCCCATAGCAGCCCTGAGGTTTGTTCATATAAAGTTCCTTGAAATATGAAGTAATTAGATGTAATTGATTGATAAATTGAGTCGTAAACAGGAACATTTGTGTATAGTGATTCTACATCGAAACCAACCACAATATCTTCGGGATACAACTGGTTTCTCTTAATTTTATTTACGAAATGGGCATATAAACGAATCTGTTTTTCCAGTAAATGGATTAAGAAAATTGGAAAGATTTACCTAATTTGTATGTGGGCGAGTGTATGACACTAATGATTACATTGTTGTTGTGTATCTCGGGAAGAATGCTTTAATGATTTCTTCTCCGCTGGTGGTAGGTTGGATGCGTTAATTAGATTGGTGATGCCTCTTTCTATTCCACTTGTAGGGTTTCCTTGCATAAACTTATAGATTTTCTTGTTCAAAAGTTGAATTACTTATGTGGCGTTGCCTCTATCTGCTGGGAGGACCAGGGTATCTGTATTTTTATTTAAGGTTTTCATCGCTGTTTTTTTCGGCTGTGGAGAGATTCGACTTAAATTTTTAATGATCCTTGCTGTCTAATAACTGAGTTCATGCTTGCTTTATTGGTAATCTAAAATATCCTGCTTCGGTTAACGGCTTCCACGACAAGTTGATAGCTATGTTCTGCGGAGGTTTCACTGGATTTTTTCTGTTCAGTGCTTCAAATTTCTTTTGTTGCTTAAGCGTAACTTCTTGATGTATTTTTTCTGCCTGGGCATTGATGATGTTGTCCAAACTTGTAAATATTTGTATCTAAATCACGGCGTATTGCTTTAATCATTTCTCTAACTAATGCATTGCCGGCACGCTTATAAATATTCGAGGGGTTCGAAAAATAACGTCATGTCTCACCTTGTAGTGAATTCTAAATCTCGGCACCTAAGGAGAATGGCCAACTGGCAAAGTAACTTCTTCTTGCTGTTCTGGACATGGCCAAATGTTTTGGCATCCTTCTTGGTTTCTTCTCTATATAGGTTAGTTGACATAGACCGGGAGCTTTCAGGAATTTGGTCAATTAATTAAATAAAATTAATTCTTAATTGACCAACGCCGGGAAAGCTTCCATTCTATGATAGGAGAACTTCTTTTCGATTTGTTCATCGTTAAGAATTTTCGCAAATTCTTAGCAAATTTTGTGAAAGACCCCTACTCTAAAACTCCCGAAACTGAAATAACTCTAGAACTACAGGGTTATTCAATGTAAATGGGCACCCCCCCTCCTTAAACTTTCTTAGTTTTAAAGACAAAGAGCTGAATTTTTCACCAATTTGTAGGAAATCACCTGATTTTTTTTATAACTAACGAAAATGTTATACAGGGTATCTCATAAGCAAGGGTTAAAGCAAGGTTACTTTTTTAGATTCAACACTTTTAGATATGTTTCATATATAATATTCTATAGCTATCTTCAACCTTTTACGAAATATTAAAAATACGCCATCTAGACAGGCTATAAAATCATTAAAAACTTGTCAATCAAACTAGGATAGAAAAGTGAAAACCATTTCCCTTGAAGTCTTAATACTGTTTAAATTTTACAGCCTCTCAAAGTGTCAAAATTTATCAAACCTGTAGACTTTCAATTGTCAATATTTCGTAAACAGTTGAAAATAGTCCCGCCGCACTGGATTTTTACTAAAATATTACCAGGTCATCTCCATATGAACCATACCTTTATTCTAAAAGTTGAAGTCTATCTGGTAAGTAGCTTCTCTGCTATGCCGCGAACTGATAGATCGACAACCGACAATTAGAATAGCTAAAAAATATTTTTTGACATCTAAGGACGTAAGAACTTGAAGATGTGGAAAACCTGGCAATTTCTTCAAGATTAAAATAATTTTATTTGGCCGCCATTTTGTTCCGTCATTTTAAATTCTTACCACAATTTCAGCAGATTACAAGATTTTTCTAACACAGGCCAGCTCATTTTTTTTCACAATGAAAATACCCTCCCAATAACAAAAAAAAATATTCGGAAAGCCCTAATACGTACCATTTTTTAATAGCCTAATTAGAACCTTTTATATTGGCAGTAAACAATTTTATTGTGGGGCGGCTAAAATGGGTCCATTTTACAACGGAAAAATTACCTAGACTGGGTTGTTTACAACATTAGGCATAAAATAAACGTTTAACATCCCTCTTCTGTTGAGTTTCGAATTGAGTGGTTCTCTGTGTAACGATAAGCAAGTGTATGTAAAGACGAGAATGTTGAGTCAAACGCGCCGAAGTTGCAAAATTTCTCCTGACAAATTTTGTTATATTTGTGGAGAATTTCTGGTGAAATCACAAGCCAGGCCATTTTCCGAAAATATAAAATAAGCCTACTTTAAATATTTTGGTGTGTTAATTGGGGATCAAG